>CM065591.1:450984840-451577336 GCA_033119425.1 Bufotes viridis
GGGTCAAAGTTTACTCAATGATAAAGTATAGGGGCGAACGCGAACATCGCATATGTTCGCCCGCCGCAGCGGACGCGAACAAGCTATGTTCGCCGGGAACCGTTCGCCGGCGAATAGTTCGGGACATCTCTATCCAGTATTTCAATGCAAAAGTCTAACGGATCCAGATCCGGAAATCCGTATGCAAACAGGTGTCTTTTTTTTCCGGATGCCTGCCAGATACTTCTAACGCTAGTGTGAAAGTACCCTTACCCAAAGTCACAAACAGCCAACATTTTACAGATAAATTATAAAACTATAATGAGTGATAAAGACTATAAATAATCCCCTGTCTACAGCTCAATATACTGATGAGAACTCATTACCAGCATTTACTGTGCCCTGTAAAATGAGGTCACCGCTGGGACCCGCACCTATATCAAGAACAGAGCCCCAAAGTGAAGGAGGGCACACTGGGCATGCGCAGCCGCCCTTTATTAATTTTCTATGGGGCCGGCGAATATAGACGAGCGCTGGTTCAGCTATTTCTGGGTTCTCCAGTCACAGCTCTTCCTGCTCCGTTCCCGATATAGGTGCGGGTCCCGTCATAGGCGCTCAATAGCGGAAGAAAACGCTTCAGTTTTGTCCCCGTTCATTGTCAATGGGGACAAAACTGAACTGAACGAAACGGAATGCACCAAACTGCATTCCGTTCCGTTTGGTTGCGCTCCCATCGCGGACAGAATAACGCTGCAAGCGATGTGGTGCGGAGCAAGACGGATCCGTCCTGACACACAATGTAAGTCAATGGGGACGGATCCGTTTTCGCTGACACAATTGAAAACGGATCCGTCCTGCTAGTGTGAAAGTAGCCGAAGTCTCGCGCGACTTCGTGAATAACTTACTTTGGCTCATCAGAGCCCACACATTCTAATACTGTACAGAGACGAATCCCCGTACAGTATTATAACAAATTTTATAGCGAAGCGACTTCAGATCTATCATCCAAAGCTCGCTTCACTCAACGCTAGTTCAAACCCCCCTGGGAGGGGGGGGGGCTAAAAAATAAAATAAAAAATAGTTTTTGTGTTTTTTTTAAGTTTTTAAAAATATTTAAAAAAAATAAAATTCTAAATTCAAATCTGCACCCTTTCTGCATTTTACAAATTAAAACAAATATTTAATAAGTATTCATCCCGTACAATGAATGCCATAATGAAAAAAAAAATCAAAGCACCCAAATCTTAATTTTTTGGCCGCTTTGCCTTCCCCCAAAAATTAAATGAAAAGTGATGAGAAATTCATACATACTCCAAAATGGTACCGATAAAAACTACAGCTGAACCTGCAAAAAAAAGCCTCACACAGCTCTGTGGATGGAATACCAGAAGGTTACAGGTGTCAGAATTAGGCAATGCAAAGAATTTACAAGTTTTTATATTTTTTTAAGTATTAATAGAATAAAAACTATATAACTGTGGTAATTAATAACATTTCTATAAATGGGGTATCTCTGTAATCGCACTGACCCACAGAATAAAGGCAATATGACATTTTTACTGCCCATTGAACGCTGTAAATGCGAAATCCTTAGAAGAAAGTGCAGCTGCCCACAGAGAAGCGCGGCACGGCAGTTCGGCTACAGCCTGCCAGCGATGATCCATCGCTGGCAGGCTGTAGATCCGAATAAAATCGCATCAAACAGCTATATCAGACGCTGTTTTATGAACAGCGTCTGATATAGCTGCTACCTGGTCCTCTGGTGGTCCCATTTGCTGGGATCGACCACCAGAGGACCAGGTAACTACAGTAAAGTTGCACCAAACACTACACTAACCCCCCACCCCCTCACCTATTAACCCCTTGATCACCCCATCTAGACCCCTGATCACCCCCTGTCATTGATCACACCCCTTGTAAGGCTCCATTCAGACGTCCATATGTGTTTTGCGGATCCGTGGATTCACGGATCCGCGGATTCGATCCGCGGATCCGATCCGCAGATCCTCAAAACACGGACACCGTCAATGTGCTTTCCGCATTTTGCAGATCCGCACATTGCCAGAACTATATAGAAAATGCTTTTCTTGTCCGCAATTGCGGACAAGAATAGGACATGTTCTATATTTTTGCGGAACGGAAGTGCAGACTCGAGCGCGGATCCGTAATTCGGATCCGAGCGGGACAAAGTCTGTCCCCATAGAAATGAATGGGTCCGCAATTCCGTTCCGCAAACAGAATTCTCGGACGTGTGAATGGGGCATAAGGGTCCCTTATCACCGCCAGTTAGCTAGCTACTTGTTAGGTAGCTAGCGCCCAGCCCACCGCACCGCAGTCACTGATTTTGGCAGAGATTTTTCATCCACATCCACAGTGCCGTTTCATTTTTTTTTCAGCGCAGAGGCTGAACGGAAAAAAATCTCATTACCCGTATGCTCAATATACGGAGAATCGCAGAAACTCCTCATGCTGGCCATACGTGTAATGATTGCGGAGACCCTCAAATGCCAGGGCAGTACAAACACCTCACATGTGACCCCATTTTAGAAAGAAGACACCCCAAGGTATTCCGTGAGGGGTATGGTGAGTTCATGCAAAATTTTATTTTTGGCACAAGTTAGTGGAATATGAGACTTTGTAAAAAAAAAAAAAAAAATCAATTTCTGCTAACTTGTGCCAAATTTTTTTTCTGTGAACTCGCCATGCCCTCACAGAATACCTTGGGGTGTCTTCTATCACAATGGGGTCACTTGTGAGGTATTTATACTGCCCTGGCAATTTAGAGGTCCTAAAGCGTGAGAATCCAAATGCGTAAAAATGGCCTGTGAAATCCTAAAGGTACTCATTGGTTTTAGGGCCCTTTGCATCTTGGCTGCAAAAAGTGTCACTCATGTGGTATCGCCGTACTCAGGAGAAGTAGGGCAATGAGTTTTGGGGTGTATTTTTATATATACCCTTGCTGGGTGTGAGAAATATCACTGTAAACGACAACTTTTTACATTTTTTATTCAAAGTTGTCAATTTACAGAGATATTTCTCTCACCCAGCATGGGTATATGTAAAAATACACCCCAAAACACATTGCCCTACTTCTCCTGAGTACGGCGATGCCACATGTGTGACACTTTTTTGCAGCCAAGATGCGCAAAGGGGCCCAAATTCCAACGAGTACCTTTTAGGAGGGCATTTTTACGCATTTTTCTTCTCACGCTTTAGGGCCCCTAAAATGCCAGGGCAGTATAAATACCCCACATGTGACCCCATTTTGGAAAGAAGTTGTCGTTTACGTTTGCCCTACTTCTCCTGAGTACGGCGATACCACATGAGTGACACTTTTTTGCAGCCTGGGTGCGCAAAGGGGCCCTAAAACCAATGAGTACCTTTAGGATTTCACAGGCCATTTTTATGCATTTGGATTCTCACACTTTAGGGGCCCCTAAAATGCCAGGTGAGTATAAATACCCCACATGTGACCCCATTTTGGAAAGAAGACACCCCAAGGTATTCCGTGAGGGGCATGGTGAGTCCACAGAATTTTTATTTTTTGGCACAAGTCAGCGGAAATATTTTTATTTTTTTTTTGTTTTTTACAAAGTCTCATATTCCACTAACTTGTGACAAAAAATCAAATTTTACATGAACTCACCATAACCCTCACAGAATACCTTGGGGTGTCTTCTTTCAAATGGGTCACATGTGGGTATTATACTGTCCTGGCATTTTAGGGGCCCTAAAGCGTGAGAAGAAGTCTGGAATCCAAATGCGTAAAAATGCCTCATGAATCCTAAAGGTACTCATTGATTAGAGCCCTTTACGCCTAGGCTGCAAAAATGGCACATATGTATCGCCGTACTTAGGAGAAGTGAGCAATGTGTTTAGGGTGTATTTTTATATATACCCATACTTTGTGTGAAAAATATCTCTGTAAACAACAACTTTTAAAATTTTTTATACAAAGTTGACAATTTACAGAGATATTTCTCTCACCCAACATGGGTATATGTAAAAATACACCCCAAAACACATTGCCCTACTTCTCCTGAGTACTGGCGATACAACATAAGTGAGACTTTTTGCAGCCTAGGCGTGCAAAGGGCCCTAATTCCAATGAGTACCTTTAGGTTTTACATGGCGGCTCACAATTTAGCCCGCCTAAAATGCCAGAACAGTAAACACACCCACAAATGACCCCATTTCGAGAGTAGACACCCCAAGGTATTCACTGAGGGCATAGTGAGTCCGTCTGAGATTTTTTTTTTTTTGCCAGAAGTTATCAGAAATTGAAACTTTTTTTTTTTTTTTCTCAGAAAGTGTCATTTTCCGCTAACTTGTGAAAAAATATGAAATGATACATGAACTCACCATGCCCCTCCGCGAATACTTTGGGGTGTCTTCTTTCTAAAATGGTGTCATTTGGGGGTATTTATACTATCCTGGCATTCTAGCACCTGAAGAAACATGACAGGTGCTCAGAAAGTCAGAGCTGCTTCAAAATGCCGAAATTCACTTTTTTGCACCATAGTTTGTAAACGCTATAACTTTTACCCAAACCAATAAATATACACTTATTGGACTTTTTTATCAAAGACATGTAGAACAATAAATTTAGAGAAAAATTTATATAGAAATGTAGTTTTTTTTGAAAAATTTTACAACAGAAAGTGAAAAATGTCATTTTTTTGCAAAAATTTCGGTCATTTTTGATTAATAGCAAAAAAAGTAAAAATGTCAGCAGCAATGAAATACCACCAAATGAAAGCTCTATTAGTGAGAAGAAAAGGAGGTAAAATTCATTTGGGTGGTAAGTTGCATGACGGAGCAATAAACGGTGAAAGTAGTGTAGTGCGGAATTGTAAAAAGTGGCCTGGTCATTAAGGGTGTTTAAGCTAGGGGGGCTGAAGTGGTTAAATTAGCTCCCATTCCCTTCAATGGTACCTGAGGTGCAGTACCCAGCACGGCCACTACAGGTTGAATGGAGCTGTGCTTCCTGCTCCATTCACAGTGCTAAGTTCCAGAGCTGGGAGCAGCTGATCAGACGGTGTGCGGCGTGTTGGACCTTCACCGATCAGATATTAATGACCTATCCTGAGGACAGGTCATCAATATCAGGAGCCTGGAAAACCCCTTTAATTCCCTGTCAGTCAGCAGCTTCCCTCCAATCAATAATTTAACAAGGAATCTTAACCAGACAGATTGCAGAAGAGCTGCTGATGGACAGGACTTTCTTCCAGAAGAGCTGTCCCTAGAGCTGCTTCAATAAGAAACCCAAAATTTTACGTGCCCTGCTCTCTCTCCATCACAAAGACCTCTATGCAACATAAAATAAATAGAGTTGGATAAAATTTACTGCACTACCAGAGCTACTACTCAGTCATTGATTAAAGGGATTGTCCATAAATGTTTATTGATGACCTATCCTCGGGACTCCCAGCACCGCCGCCGATCAGCTGATTGGAGGGGACTGTGGCGCCTGCTCACAGCTTACCAAGCACAGCGCCATCCATTGTATATGCCTGGCATTACAACCCAGACCCATTTGTTTGAATGGGACTAAGCTGCACCTAGGCCAAGTGACCGATGAACGTGGCCTTGAAAGAGGCCGCCATGCTGACTCGAGTCCCATGGCCCCTTCAAAAAGCTGATTGGTGGAGGTGCCAGGAGTTAGATCCTTACCAGTCAGATGTACTCCCAGAAATCCTCTTTAAAACAGGTTTAGATCGGTGTAAGTAATCAAACAAATGATACTTGTGATATCTCATTGATCTACTGAGGTTCCGCTGCTTCCCGCTTCTTCACTGGTCTCTACTTCCTGCTCCCTCTCGTCACAAAGGAAATGATCGCTCATGATCGACTTCCAGGACATAAACTGATTGTAGGGGTCAGGAATGGTGATTAGCCTGGGATTTCCACTATTACCATCAGAGGACCCACGTGTTAATACGTATCCATATTACAAGGCACTCAGTTAAATCAATGCACTTCCAATTAGTGGAGCAGAGCAGTGGTCCCCAACCTTATTTGCACCAGGAACCGGTTAATTATTATCTACATAATAAAACACAATAAAGTGCATATTACAGAATACGTGGGCAACATTGCAAATGATAACACTTTATAAAGGCCAAATAATACCGCTACACCAATGACCCAGTAATTAAAAATCCCGTTTAGGGTACTTTCACACTCGTGTTTTTCTTTTCCGGCATTGAGTTTCGTCATAGGGGCTGTATACCGGAAAAGAACTGAGCAGTTTTATCCCCATGCATTCTGAATGGAGAGAAGTCCATTCAGGATGTCTTCAGTTCAGTATTTTTGACATTTCAGGACGGAGATAATACCGCAGCATGCTGCGGTTTTATCTCCGGCCAAAATTCCGGAACACTTGCCGGAATGCCGGATCTGGCATTTTTTCCAATTGTAATTTATTAGTGCCGGATCCGGCATTCAAAATACCGCAATGTCAGATCCGTCCTTCCGGTCTGAACATGCGGAGACCGGTAAAAATGTGAAAAAAATAGGCGTAGCCGGATCCGTCTTCAAATGCTTTCCGTTTGCATGCAGATTGCCGGATCCAGCAGGCAGTTCCGGCGACGGAACTGCTTGCCGGATCACTCTGCCGCAAGTGTGAAAGTAGCTTTAGGCCCCCACTCAGTGATTTACAGCTGATGTCTCCTCTGGCTCGAGTCGTTCTCTTTCCTTTTTCCTGAGTCCTGCACATATCACCATGATGACATCTCCCGACCACAATTTCTTTCTGCATAATTGAACACATCTATTTAGTATTAATGCCTCCTTTTATGCCCCTACTTGGTAATCATCCTCGTTTAGGCCCCAGTACATACAATGCCCCCCCAGTAGTTGTCTCTTTAAATATAATGCCCCCCCAACTGTGGCCTTTTTACATATAATGCCCTCCCTTAGTGGCCTCTTTAGTTAAACTGCCCCCAGTAGTGGCCTCTTTATGTATAGTGCCCCCCTACTAGTGGCCTCTTTATATAGTGCCCCCCCACTAGTGGCCTCTTTTTATATAGTGCCCCCCCACTAGTGGCCTCTTTTAAGATAATGCCCACTCCCCACACTAGTGGCCTCTTTTAATATAGTGCCCCCACCCTAGTGGCCTTTTTCAATATAGTGCCCCCCACTAGTGGTCTCTTTTAACATAGTGCCCTCTCCACTAGTGGTCTCTTTTAATATAGTGCCCCCAGTAGTGGCCTCTTTAAATATAGCCCCCTCAGTAGAGCTCTGCTCTGGGTCTCTGGTGGCGTCATGATGTCATCATGCCGCCTGTGATCTGGTGCAGGTGGTTGCGATGATGTCATCGCGACCACCTGCAGGTTATTACTGTCTCATAGGCCTCAGACCTAGTGGCCTTCAGCCTATGAGGCTCAATGGTGGGGCACAGGAACCAATAGTTCCCACCCCGCCGCTCAACAATGGGGCTCCCCACTGACCAGTACCAGATAGTCCACGGCCCGGTGGTTGGGGACCTCTGAAGTACAGGAACACGATTGACGCATATCGTGTCTATGATTTATCGAAGGTTGTCGTCAATAGTTAGAATTCCTTCCCTGCTATTAAAGGGCTTAACCCATGGGTGTAACTATAGCCAAAGAAGCCATAGCACTTGCTATGGGCCCCAGAGATTGGGGTGGGGGAGAGCAGTCAGGTGCAAGGCCATTGTACCTTTTTGTAGGGAATAACAATATGGTGGATTTTTGCTATAATGTGGGATTTCTGAAATAAGGTAAAAAATGAAAATCAGATATAATCTAGTCCATGACAATCTCTTTCTAACAAATCTAGAACCAGCCCTGTACCTCACATGGATCCAGAGATCTCCACATTCATTGCTGCAATTGCTTTGCTAGATTTATATCAGGCTGGCAGCTTAGAGGGCGTGTTCTTTCTGCAGCAGCTCTCTCCCCCTAAGAGCTCAGATGGCATTTCCTTTCTGCTGCAGCTCTCTGCCAGTAATTGTCACAGCTTCTAACAGTAGATACAACTGATGGCAAATAAAGAATGGGACTGAGCATGCGCGTCCACCTCTGCAAGGTGGACAGAAAAATAAATAAAAGAACAAACAGCAGGTGGCGCTATACACATAGAGTTCAGTGAATAACTCACTGGCTATACTAAATTTTCAAAAAGTATTCAGATCCAGGTGCTGGTTTGAAAAATGTAGAATATTTTTCAGACCACTTTAAGTCAACATAACCTATCAGGACATAAAGTGAGGTATTGTCAATGCAGTCTATTAACAGGACCCCTAATCACATTACCCAATAGATGCTCAAAAACGGAAGCCACCAGCCATCGCCCAGGATTTACGTTTTTGTCATCCTTGTGATTTCTATAGTGGGAGATCTGGTTTATACTTGGACCATGGTCAAATGTTTGAGTCATTATGAAGTCAATTCATCGGAGATTCACTGCAGAAGACAGGTTTTCATCATGCCCAGAAGATAATCTTTTTAGGCATAAATATGCTTGAGGGAAGTCAGACATGTGGTAGCTTAGGCGGGAACTGGGCTGAAGAAGCAGTTCTCACTGTGGAATTGGACCAAATGGACAATTTTCAGTCAATTCAAGCTTTGTTTGCAGTTGGCGACTGAATTCTGCCAGAAAGAAAGGAGAATTTAGCATATTCATCACTCATGCTTGCATTGATTTAGCTGTTAAGATGCTTAACTCCATCATGACTGGCCGTCTAAATATTTTCAGTGTTCTTTCATCATATGTAGTGTGTGTGTGTGTGTGTGTATATATATATATATATAGTAAGGGATCACTCTCTCAAACAGGGCGGCGATGACAGACTTCTCATCAGACAATCGATTTAATATTCAAAATGTGTTTTATTTTTGGGCACTTCAACAAATACAGGTGATTCCTTCCAGTTATAACTCAGTGGGTGAGCCTAGGTTGTGCTTAGATGTATTTTGATCAAAATGTATTGACCAAGTGTCTCAGTTTATATCAAGAGTGAGGGCATAGTCCATATGTTATGCTTGCATCTAATTTTATAGTGCATTATCTTCTGTTATTTTGAGGTTCCAGTACCGCCAAAACATAAACAAAACAATATAAACTCCTGCCCGTCTCTAGCTCACCTATTGAGCACACGTCACACACGGGGAATCAGGCTTCAATAGCCAGCATGTCAGCCAGCTTCTTGGGCATTTCCCACTAATGATCCCAGCTGGCTACACCTGGAGATCCCTCAGGCTAGGAGAAAACATGCCCTGAAATGGGGGTGGACTGGGGAGGTCCCACTACCAAACATACCTTCCCAGCCCAAATAAAATCCAGCTCTTGAACTTTAAAAACAATAGCTTTAGCAACTACGTTTGCTGAAGCCAGCACCATCTTTCCGGATTTTACTTACCTGGGTGGGACATACACCCTTCCAGGACTTTACCATACACTTTACCACTATATATATATATATATATATATATATATATATATATATCTATGTAAAAGGCTGGGCCCCATAGCAAATTTTTGACCGGTTTCTCCCCTTCCCTCCCAAAGCAAATCCTCTGCAAACCCCCCTCCCGCAGCTGTTTCTGCTCTGGACACAGGAGAAGGAGTCCATAGTTTACTTTATGGTATGCTGCTCAGGCCCTGTATGCCCCCTTAGTACCCCTTCACAGTAATTATGCCCCCCTTAGTGCTTAGTAGTCATGTCCCCTAGTGTCCACTCACAGTAGTTATTGCCTCTCAGTGCCCCCTTCACAGCAGTCATGTGTCCCAGTGCCCCCACACAGTAGTTATTTCCCTCTTAGTGCCCCCTTCACGGTAGTCATGTCCCCTAGTGCCCTCAGACAGTAGTTTTTCCGTAGGGTGCCACTTCACAGTAGAATGCTCTCTTAATGCCCCATTCACAGTAGGCATCCCCACACAGTAGAATACCCCCTTAGTTTCCCCACACAGTAGTTTTGCTCCCTTAGTGGGGGGCCCCTTACAATAGTGGTGGCATCTTAGTAAACCCCTTATAGTAGTGCTACCCCTTAGTGTTCCCCTTACAGTAGTGCTGCCCCTTAGTACCCAACTTACAGTATTGCTGCCACTGTTGCATTAATAAATAAAAACTTAATACTCACCTAGGCCTATTACCCCAATAAACAGAGCAAATCCTGTGGGCATGAATCAGTATATTCATCACACTTGCTGTGCTAAGTAGGATCATTACAGAATCAATACTGTTTGTGTGTGTATTGGAAGGCAAAGCCCAAGACTAACAGCCTGGGCGCCGGCTGTTATGAAGGTAGTTCCACCTATATATATATATATATATATATATATAATGCCCCCTCTGTAGTGCCATCAGTATATATAATTCTCCCCTCTGTATTGCCTCCCATAGTGCCAGGGCCGGTTCTAGGTGAAATGGGGCCCGGGGGCGAAAAACAATAAGGGGCCCCCCTCCATGTCACGTCATCAATCACCCCCTTTGCGTCACATTATTTCTCCCCCTCTCTATGGCAGCATACAGAAATACAGCGCCCCATACCTCTTACATCCAGTGACATCTCCTTTAATGTAGATGTTCTTTGACCCCGTCTTCTCCTTTCAGACCAGACCGCCATTTTCCATCTCTGCAGTTTGACAACAAAAAAAATATCTTAGTTTACTACTTTTCCATCATCCTCCCATCTTCTGGACGAATCATCCTACTACCCCCAATACTGTGCCGCTGTGCTCCCCAATACTATACTGCAGAAACAGATAATACCCCTGATAATACTAGTACCACACAGAGCCCCCATATAAAATACCCCTTCTTTGTGGCCTCAGTAGAAGCCCCCATAGTGCCCCCAATAATGTGCCAGTAAAAGTGCCCAATAATGTGCCAGTAAGAAGTGCCTCCATAGATGCCCCTCAATCATGTGCCAGTAAGAAATGACCCCAATAATGTGCCAGTAAAAGTGCTGCTTCCAATGATGCCCCCAGCCTCCATGTCACATTTCTCCCCCTCAATGTCACATTTAACCTCCTCAATGTCACCCCCAGCTCCATCCATGTCACGTCATCACCTTCTCCTTTTACATCACCCCTTCATGTCACATTATTTCTTCCCACCCCTCCATAGCAGCATACTCCCCCCTCGAATGGCACATTTCTCCCCCTGTATGGGTCAGTGGCAGCAGCACATCACCCCCCATGGAACATTTCTCCCACTCCAATCCTTGCGCCATTGGGCTGGCAGCAGCACATCTCTCCTCCCCCTCCCATGGCACATCTCTCCCCCATGGCACATCTCTCCCCCAGCTCCCATGGCACATTTCTCCCCTCCATGTGCCATGGCCACATGGCAGCAACACATCTCCCCCCCCCCCATGGCCCTCATGGCACATTTCTCCCCTCCCTCCATCCCCTCCCCATCTCTCCTTCTGTGGCCCCCCACCCCCCAATGGCACATTTCTCCCCTCCATGGCATGGGCCAGTGACACATGGCAGCAGCAGCACATCTCCCTCCCCCATGGCCCTCATGGCACATTTCTCCCCTCCCTCCATCCCTCCCCATCTCTCCTTCTGTGGCCCCCCCACCCCCAATGGCACATTTCTCCCCTCCATGGCATGGCATGGGCCAGTGACACATGGCAGCAGCACACCCCCATATCCCCCCATATCATAAATACCGGCGGTACTTCTCTACAGGGCCGACTAGAGAAGGTCTTCTGAAGTTCTGGGAGACTGGGACTGCGAGGGAGACGGACACGCAGCGGAACTCAGAGCAGCCGCAGGCTCCGCCCCCTTCTCGCTCGTTCAGGCCGGGAGGCGGGCCCGGCCTTCATAGTCTCTGAGTCTGCACTCTGCAGACTGCTGCTGCCTGCGCCGCCGCTGCGCAAAGCCTGCCGAGTGCCGAGTCGACAGCTAAGTGTAGTAATGTGTTGTGCGGCGGCCGGGGCGGGGGCCCCTAAGGACTCGGGGGCCCGGGGGCAATTGCCCCCCTTGCCCCTATGGTAGCGCCGGCCCTGCATAGTGCTAAGAAAGGATTTAAAAACCCCTCAAGACTGCTCCATTCTGGCGTCCACGATGCAGGCTACAGGCTTCTTTCAGCCTGGGGCCTGTGTTGTTTTGTTCCTGAAACGCCGGAAGGCAACGGATGTGACATCATGCCGCCTGAAACTCTGCACCTGCGATCCCTGTGATAAGCAGCGGGTGGAAGTAGAAGCACTGTGCGCAGTGAGCCGGCGGCTGCTTCATGAGTTATCACAGGGATCGCAGGTCAGTGAATGTACCGGAGCATTAGACTGCATAGAAAGAGGGAATATAGATGTAATTTTAACTCATAAGACCCCTGTGCCCACCAGGGAAGCATGGGAGGCAGAAGCACAGCGCCTGCACAGCCCGTCTCCGCTTTTCTAATAGAAGGCCCTTAGCAACGCTCAGTTCAGAGTGCTGCTAAGGGCCTTTTCAGACCCAGTTTTCTACCAAAAATAAACATTTTGGCTAAATAAAGTCTATTGCAAAAATGTTACCTATCACTTGCCCTACACTTTAGCAAAAAATAAATAAATATGACAGTTATCCTTTAAGTTATTTAATTATGTGAGATTTACAGATCAGAGCCATAAGGAAGAAGTGTAAGTGTCTGAACAAGTACGAGAAAACACATTAGAGCTGAGAGGACGCAGCACGGGAAGTTCTAGCTGTTATTCTAGGTGTAAATGGAGTTTGGTGGTTATTGCTTCACATTTACCCTGCATGGTAACACAGCAGATGGATGACAGCACAGCAATCATGGCCGCCATTGATAAACTGGACAGGACGTTCTATTCATAAGGACATGATGGCACTTCATGACAATAGTGCAATACATTATGTATAATAACGTAGTTCAGAGATTTCTATGTACAGATTTTCTTTGATTTTAGGTGGAGTCAGTGGTCAATGTATTGTTAGGCTGTGTTCTTATATTACAGGGTTTGTCCCATGAAAAACTTCCCTTTAATCACTAGAATGGGGGTGTCGAGCCCTCCGTTCCTTCTCTTCACTGCAGTAAGGAAGAATGTGAATGGAGTGGTGGTCACACATGAGCCCTGCTTCTCCATTCATTGTCAATGGGGGTGACAGCTGAGTACATGGTGCACATGGCCTGTACCGCTCCATCTACTGCCCTATGGCTTCCATCAGATTCCTTGTCTACAGAGATCTTCTCCCCTTCTAGCAATGCGAGAAAGTGAGAATAACTCTATACATGTCTCACGCACCACTATTGAACAAGATAACCCCAGCAAGCGTATTTTTTTTATACTGCTATTTATTCCAGTATCAAATACATAAGTACCAGATACAATATAATCCTGGACGCGTTTCGGCTAGTAGCCTTTCTCAGCAGGACCTTCTGAGAAAGGCTACTAGCCGAAACGCGTCCAGGATTATATTGTATCTGGTACTTATGTATTTGATACTGGAATAAATAGCAGTATAAAAAGAATACGCTTGCTGGGGTTATCTTGTTCAATGAAGTGTGGAGAAAGCTCCTTCCCGCACAACGCTGAGAGGATCGAGTGCTGGCTATCTTCAATATCGATTTACGCACCACTTTGGCATCCCTATTACAGGTCTGTACAAAAGCTGTAATATGTTCCTGTGCACGAGGCCTTAAAGGGTTGTACAGATTTATTTTTCAAATATCCACCCCCTACAGCAGGACCTTTTACTTTCTCCCCGCCTCTCTGTTCACACTCCATGACGTCTGGTCCTCACACGTAAACTCCCTGCACAGACAGGGTCACGTGCACGCCACTGGCCTCAAGTGGCACTTAACCCAGCATGTCACCGCTGAGACCAGATTAATTTCTGATGAATGGAAGGGCTTTGGCCCCATATCGTATTATTGTACTTTTCACGTACTGTCTATAAAGTTTGTACTTTTTTTCCCGCTTAATTTATACTTTATTTGTAAAATATCGTGTTTCATGTTTGTGGATTTCTTTTTGCAGTGCTTTTGTCTCTGTTCACACTTCCACAGGATACTCCACCATATTTGACAGGAATAATAGCGCAACATAGTGCTCCATAGGAGTTGGACATGGCTTTCAGTGACAGGGAACTGATTATTTCAGTTTCCCGTCACAGTACTCTATGCCGTAGCATGTAGTGCCAGTAAAGGGGTTGTGCTGTGTTTTCAACCTACCCTATATCCATAGAATAAGGGACAAGTGTCTGATCAGTGGTGGGCCGACTGCTGGGACCACCACCGATCACATGAATGAGGAAGGTTGGAAGGTTGCTCCCAATTGTTAATCAGCTCCTGCTATAAATGCTGGACTGCTCTCTCACTCCTTGCCTGAGCTTAGGTTACTAGTCTATAAGTGAAAGTGTGCCATTCTGATTGTCTGCGCTTGCATCAAACTTCTGCCTGTTATACCAACTCTGATTCTCCACTGCCTGCCCTGATCTTAGCCTGTCTACTGAACTCTGCCTGCCCTGACCTCTGCCTATTTAGCAACTACAAGTACTGCCCGACCCCTTGGCGCTTTGTATTTCTGGGACTATTCCAAGAGGTAGCAGCCTGTTCGGTCCTCTGCAGCGAAGGCCAGATCCCTGTATAGTGGTTAAATAGTGAAAACAAGGGGGTTACTAGGATAGCACCTTTAGGTCTAGCCCAAAGTCAAACTGGTTAGTTGGTACAGAGTGTCTTGTGTCCACACACTCACTGTCCGTTCCAGTCACAATCATCTTTGTGGAACCTCCAGTGTGGGAAAGGATTGTCCACATTGCAATTATCATCCTGCTTTTTTTGTACTGAACACACAAACACGACAGCCAATTTAAAGTGCAGTGGTCATATATAGGTCATGTGTGGCTAAGGCACATCATAACACAACATTTATTGATAGTTTTTTTTTTTTTACTTTAGGACGACCCCTTTAAGGAAACTTTATCGTCTGTGTTTGTACAGCTCTTCTGTGTTGGGTGCAAAGACATAGCACAGTCTATGGGCAGTATCGCTGTATTACATTTATTACATCTTTCTGGTGCATCGTGTACTCACTTTAATTATCTTTATTTATACTACCCCCGGGGAGCCCCTTTAAGACCAAGGATAAATATATGAATATTGTCAAATTATTCATGGTCTCTGTTTGTACACTTCAGCTTGATATATAATAACTGACATGAGACAATAACATCAAGAAAATCAAAGGAACTCTTCACATAAAAGTGTCTCAGAATTTTCAGTATTTTTCACAACTGAGGACGTGAAGAGTCTTTGGTGCCCCCTTGTGTGACAGATGAAATGAAACAGAAAAGAAATCTGAATATAGACTAAAAATATGGCCTCGACCTTTTATACTTTCTTTTCACAGGGAAGATCCAATTTTCATTACCGACCAAAACCCATATCGTAATATTGTACTTTTCACGTACTGTCTATAAAGTTTGTCCTCTTTTTTTTTGGCTTAATTTATAATTTTTTTTGTAAAATATCGTGTTTCATGTTTGTGGATTTCTTTTTGCAGTGCTTTTGCCTCTGTTCACACTTCCATAGGATCCTCCACCATATTTGACAGAAATAATAGCGCAACATAGTGCTCCTTATGAGTTGTTCATGGCTTTCAGTGACAGGGAACTGATTATTTCAGTTTCCCATCACAACGTATTTCCCTGTTACAGTACTGTATGCCGTAGCATGGAGTGCCATTAAAGGGGTTGTACTGAGTTTTCAACCTACCCTATATGCATAGAATAAGGGACAAGTGTCTGATCGGTGGTGGCCTGACTGCTGGGACCACCACCGATCACATGAATGAGGGTCCTGTGTCATCTGTATTTAAGGGGTACTCTGGTTATATCAAGTCATCTTCATCAGCAGAATAGGGGATAACTATTAGATTGGATGTTACCCGACCACTCGGACTGCCACCAACAGGGGCGGATTGGGAACTAAAAATGGCCCTTGGAAAAAATTGTAAAAGTGGCCCCATGTTGTACGTAGGTCCAAACTGACAGAAGGTGGGGCAACATAATTAGGCAGGGGCAACAGAAGAAGGCAGGGCCAGCAATACCATAGTGCAGAGCAATATACCACCCCAGCTGAACCAAATACCACAGTGCAGCTCAAAATACTGCCACCTGCTAAACAGTATTCAACTGTATTGCTGTCCTGTGGACATAGATACAGTTGATTCAGGAGGGTACCTGCGGCTGCTGTCCAGGTGTGTAGGAGAGAATCGGGTCATTATGTACCTGGCTGGCTGCCGTGAGGCCGTGTAGAGTCTATGGCCAATCTGCCCCTGGCCACCAATCATGAGACTGGAATGGCAGGTTGTGCATGTGCACTGCTGCCCCATTCATCTCTAAAAGACTTCTGGTATTTCCAGCAGTCCCATAGAGATCAATGGAGCGGCAGAGAGCATGCTTGACATGTCTCTCCATTCATTTTGGGGGGGTCCTCGTTCTTGTGATCAACAGGGGTCCCATCAGTTGGACACCCACTTATCTGTTATCCCTTATCCTATGGCCTACTAGCAAATCCCTGGCCTACTTTTGTTTCATTGATAACATCCTAATTATCTGGACTGGCTCTGAACGTAAACTAATAATATTCCACAAAAGATTCAATGAATTTCATCCCACCATAAACCTGACACTTAAATGGTCACTAATGTTTATACAATGTTTCATAAACTAAATAGTACAAATGACCACAAGAAACTTTGTAATATGTCTTATCAGTGAGCAATGTCTAGTTCTCATGTTTTTCACTTTGAAAAATGCCGTAATCCTGTCCTAGACAGAAACAGCTCCACAGGATCATATTACACATGTCACTGTAAGTCTATAGAGGAGGGGGGGGGGGGGAATGAGCAGGAGCACACACAGAGAAGCAGACTGCTGGTGTTACATAGGCTGACATATAAACTTCCTAA
Organism: Bufotes viridis; assembly: GCA_033119425.1. Lineage (NCBI taxonomy): Eukaryota > Metazoa > Chordata > Amphibia > Anura > Bufonidae > Bufotes > Bufotes viridis. The sequence goes on from CM065591.1 coordinate 451,001,709, forward strand.
GTACGTTGTTCACAACCATGCAGGTCAGAACCTCTCAGTAATGTCCTCCATGATCCCTGTGATGCTTCTAAGTGAGTAGGAAAAGTTTAGGAAGCAGATTCTACTTTCTGAGTCAGTGGATGGGAACTCATCTCCTCACACCATCTCTGGGAGAAAAGCAAACCAGAAATTCAAGAAAACTGCTCAAAATTGACAGGATAGGCCATCAATATCGGATCATCAGAGAACCAACAATCGGAGCCCCCCACTGATCAGATGTTGCTTTGCAGCTCTGCCACCAGAACTACAGCTTGATTCACTGTGTAGCGGATGAAGCTTGTAACTGCAGCGCTGCTCCAGTTCACTTTAGTGGGAGCAGTGCTGCAGTTACCAGCTCCGTCCATTACATTATGGATGGAGCTGTGTAGTTTTGATGTAGTTCTCAAGGTAACAGCTGATCAGCAGGGGTGCAAGGCGACTTAAACCCCATTATTGATGGCCTATTCTGAGGATGGCTCATCAGTATAAAAATCCCTGGACAACCCTTCTTTAAAGAATTAGGCAATCTGTCCTACAGCCTCTTGAGATCTGGTGCTGATTACTGTATGGGGAATGTAGTCGCAGCATCCGTACAATCAGCTCTACATCAGGGAGTTGTCTCGGGAAAAAGCATAGGCTGATGCGTGTACCTACTCAGTTTACCCTAGGACATATTTATACTCATGCATATACAAGAGATTATTTTCTGCTTTTATTCACCATGTTAGAAACTGAATGTTTGCACTTTGCATTAGCGCTGGTTTTAATTATCACCCAAGAAGTCGGTTTTTGCACTTAGCCCTGAAGAGCGCTACATTTTATTTTCTTAAGTAGAAAGGCGGGTGAAGCTGTGGTAACACTTGTCCAAGCTCTGAGGCAGCTGCACAGATGTCAGGTACGCGATGCCATAGTTACTGAAGGTGTTATCCCACAAATTAAAAAAAAATGTTTGCAGTAATGTTCACCATTCATTTAACAATAGCAATGCATTGACATTTTCAGTATTTTTGGGTTCTTACTCACATTGCTGAAGCCGTTTATCTTCCTTTCCTGTAGGTGGGCAGCAGCTCGTCACGTGACAATTGAGCAACTGCATCTCCAAGGAGTGCAGAATAGAAGATATATCCTCACACACAGCCCCAGAGATTTCACTATTAAAGGGATTCTGTCACCACCTTTAAGCCCTGTGAGCTAAACATATGCTCATGTCTAGGGTAGCATTCTGATTTCTAAGGCAGCCTTATAAAAGCTATTTGTGGCTTTATTCTGTGAAAAAACAGGTTTTATTAACCTGTCAATCATTGAATTAAGGTGCCCAAGGGGAGGTCTGTGGATGCATGGTGCCCGGCTGCACCCATCACCGTTCATGCCCAGCACCGCCTTCCCAGCGTTCAGCCCAGCCTACTACTTCTCTGTGTCGCCTCTCCCTCTCCTCCTGCTTTGAGATCCCACGCGTGCGCACAGGCTCAGCCTGTGTTCAGGTCATCCCAGGGTTGAGCTAAGTGCCAGCGCATGCGCACTTCGCAAGAAGAAGCCGATGCCAGCAGTCCGGACGGACGCATCAGGCTGAGCGTGTGCATGCGCGGGATCTCAAAGCGGGAGGAGGGGAGGGAGAGACGACACTCCTTCTAGCTTGGGTCTGCTGGACGTTGCAAAGCAAATTAATTGTCCTGGCTTTTTGTCAATTATTTCACTAAATCCCCCTCTTTCATCCTGAGTGATGAGTCCTGCATTCCTAGAATTCCCTGAGGTCATCATTTATTGCAATGCACCGTAACGTTCCTTGCTTCGCACAGCAGGGAAAGTTAGTGTGCATGCGCCGCCTCTGAAATACACAGCACAGTTGTGGGATTTTTGTGCAGGAAATAATGACATAAAGGTCATGAAAAAAGGGGAGGGGGCATTTGACAAAAAGCCAGGACACTTCCCTGGCTTGGCAACTCCCAGCGGACACTTGCCAGCAGTGCGGGAGGACTCCCAGCCAGCACAATGCGACATGAGATTAAAGTAGATTTTCTGTGAGACAGTACCGCTATCAGCAGGCATAGCTGTGTTTTCACTTGTTTTTAAGTCACCTACCTGATGCTGCTAGTGGTTAGATAGGCCAAAGTCTTCAAGGGGTTGTTCAGGATTAGAAGAACCTGTCCATGGGTTGTGTCTGTTATTGCAGCTTTGTCCCATTAGAGTCAATGGAACAGAGCTGCAATACCGCACATAATTTGTGGACAGGGATGGTGCTGTTTTTTGAAGAAATCTAATCCTGGACAACCCCTTTAAAGACTCACAAGCATATGGTCCCCTCCCCTTACTGCATGCCATAAAAGTGTGACTGTTGAGGGTCTGGCCGACAACAAGTCCTCTTTATCAGTGCCTAGGACCATGCAAGCAGCCACCTGAGAACTGGAAATGGGGCCCCTCCCCATTCCATCAATAAAATTTAGATGAAGGTCTGATTGATGTATGGAAAGCCCCTTTAATCCAGAATGACAAACACATTTCACCTTTTATCATTTCTTGACTGTTCCGTTTATTGGATATTTTCCCGGTACAAATAATAATACATGAACATTCACCAAAATAAGAATAGAAATGTCCAAAAAACTATATACAACAAGGTGAGTAACAGACAATCCCTTAAAATGACTTGAAGGAGATGGAAAAGTATCTATGGTCAGAGCAGAATATTAACCTAATTCCCCTTTACAGATACTGGGAACAGGGGCGGGGGTGTTATACAATGCATTATGCAGGACATAATACTAAACCATATGGACCACAAAACAGCTTGGTGTTGCATGAGTGTATTCAAGTGTGAATGCAAGGGATGCAAATGTGCTCTTAACAAGCTCTGCCTCTAATACCACCAGATGTAAGGCAGTAATATCCTATAACTCAATGCTCGACCCTTTAAATAGTTCTTTAGACATGATTTGGATATTAAGTAAGCCAGCATCTCATCTGCAGACAGCTGTTTGGGGATGATTGCCCCTCATCGGTGCAGAGCAGAGAGTACTGGCTTAACTGGGTGAGAGGCCTAAGTCAGAATTTGGGGGGTACTATCTCTCCTTAATCGGCGTGAGGAGACTTATAGGACATACATGCTCCTCTGGAATTCTGTTAAGAAAGGGATGCAGATGAGCTCTTAACAAGCTCTGCCTCTAATGCCACAAGATGTAAGGTAGCTACCATATATAACCAAGTCATGTCTCAAGGCCTATTTAAAGGGTTGAACATTGACTTGTAAGATAGCTGCCTTACATCTGGTGGCATCAGAGGCAGAGCTTGTTAAGAGCTCATTTGCATTCATTTCTTCCCAGAATTCCAGAGGAGCGTGTATGGTTAAGCCTACTCATGCCGATTAAAGTGCTCTTACCAAGGAGAGATAGTACCCCCAAGTTCAAGTGTGAATGAAACCTAAAAATTGGAGAAATGAGGCTTAAGGGCGGAGACCTTCCAAGATAAAAATAATGGTCGGTATACTAAAGTAATTGTACTATAATACAGGCTCATCATTATATGTGTAAGCAATTGGCATCACTGTCTTCCTCTTTGAGACTTGCAAATTATGGCCTATCAAGACAGTTTTGGTGGAAACTTAGATCTGAACTATTAAAGGGGTTGTCCACTCCTTTAGCGCTCTTTCACACAAGCGGATCCCATAAGGGTAATCCGCTGCGTGAAAGAGAGCCAAGCCCTGTTCCGGACAGCAGAGACACAGAGCATTAACATGATTAATAATGCTCCGTGCCTCTCTGTGATCTTTTTACTACAAAATCACAGTGAGATAAAGTTGTCACTGTGATTTTGTAGCAAAAAGGTCACAGAGAGGCACGGAGCATTATCGATCATGTTAACGCTCCATGACTCTGCTGTCCGGAACGGGGCTTGGCTCTCTTTCACACAGCGGATAACCCGCACGACATCCGCTTGTGTGAAAGAGCCCTTACAAGAGGATAAACCATCAGTAACTGATGGGCGGCGGTCTAACAGCAGGACTACTCCTACTGAAGTGAGTGAAGGAGGTCACCTTGATGTGGTAGGGGGGCTTATGCATTTCAATTCAAATGTTTACTAACCTCCTCAATGAAAAGGTTTAGAAAATATGCTGAGAAGCAATAGATTAATGCGTGGCATGTGGATTCAGTCTAAAATAAAGGAGCAGCACTGCAGTTATCGGCTCTGTTCACTGCACAACGGATTGAGCGGTCGTTCCAGTGCCCTTGAAGCTCCAGAACAACTGAATGATGGGAGTACTGGGTGCTGGACTCCCACGATCAGATATTGATAGTCTATCCTGAGGATAGGCCATCCTATGTAAAAGAGTTGACAACCCCTTCAAATGAGATTGAAAGAATTCATAGAGCGTTCCCTCAAAATGAGGAAAATTGAAAATTTACATAGGATATGACAAACACACTTACATTTAAAAGGTCACAATCATAAAGACTACTCAACAAAAGTTAAGGAAATAGAAGAAGCTACAGTGAATGGCACCAGCAGTTGCAGGATTCAAGACGTCATCCTAGAGCGGGGATCCTCAACTTGCGGCCCTCCAGCTGTTTTTGCTGGCTTTCTTTGCTTAGCTGGGATAAGCTAGGACTTTCGCTTAGAAGGGGGTAAGCCAGGCATCCTCAAACTGCGGCCCTCCAGCTGTTGCAAACCTACAACTCCCTGCATGCCTGGACAGCCTACAGCTATTAACCTACAGCAGGGCATGGTGGGAGTTGTAGTTTTACAACAGCTGGAGGGCCGCAGGTTGAGCATCCCTGTCCTAGAGAGTTCTAATGTTACTTTTCAGTTATAGCTCTTTTTCTTAAAGGGGCACATATTTTTGAACTTGTTCAGCACCAAGTTCGGCAACATATATGGAACTGGTTTCAACATTGACATCTACAAGGTGAGGTCGGACCCCATCAGCCATCTGGATGGTGTTGACAACATTGCAGTCTCCAATTGCCCCGACTGGAGGTACAGCCAAGAAAAGCAGTCTGCTTATGTTCAGCTGAGCCACGACAACATACTTCTTGTCCGATGTAAACCTAGAGGACGAAAATAATGACACATTTTACAACTTTTCTGATTTCAGATTTAAAGTGAAGAACTGTGGCAGGGAGCACGTGTACCAGGCACCTGTACAGAGCTGCAAACAGCTCTGATCGCCAGATCTGATATCGAGCGCCTACCCTATAGACAATGTCAACAGTATTAGGCCCCATTCACACGTCCGTGGTGTGTTGCGGATCCGCAACACACACGGCCGGCACCCCCCATAGAAATGCCTATTCTTGTCCGCAAGCTGTGGACAAGAATAGGACATGTTCTATCTTTTGCGGAGCCGCGGACCGGAAGTTCAGGCCGAAGCCGGGAAGTTCGGGCCCGCGCTCCGCAAAAGCGGAAGCTGAGAGCACATAGTGTGCTCTCAACTTCCCGTCCGGCCCCATTGAGAATGAATGGGTCCGCACCTGTTCCGCAGAACGGATGCGGACCCATTTGCGGACGTGTGAATGGAGCCTTAAAGGGGTTATCCAACCCCCCCCCTAATGCCTGGGCCCCTCATATGGATTATACCTACCCCGCTCGCTGGCACCAGCGTTGCTTCTGATCCCAGCACGGCCGCCACTGCATCTTCCTGTCATGCGGATCAAACATCCGGCGACGGAGGGAACAGCCAATAGCAGGTTGCGACTGGACGAGCCTCCCTAGTATTGCGGGTGATGCTAGGGAGGCTCGTCCCAGTCGTGGCCTGCTTTTGACTGCGTCCCAATTTCCCCTGCGGCCATGCGGGGGATCAGGAGCGACACAGGAAGCGGGGTAAGTATAATCCATATGAAGGGCGCAGGTATTATGGGGATCATTATAAGGGTAAAATAACCCATTTAAAGTCCACAAAAAACCCTTTAATTGGATCATATGGAAACAAGTTCTCGTAAATGCCTGAATACAGAGATACCACAGATATGCCTAATGTATCGTTCGTGCATTGACACGCAGTACACATTGCAGTTTCACGTCTGATTTCTTTTCATTACATGCAACATAAGGATCGTTTACATTTTGAAGCAATCTTAACTGCTGGCAGATGGCGCCGGCCAAGTACCCAGCTCTTCACAACACTACAGCTTGTATCAGAAAGATTTTATCAGAAAAGAACTTTGGGGGCCATTTACTAACCAGAAATACACCTACGTTAGGCGTATTTCTGGCCCAGATTGCCACACGAAGGTCCTTTGCTCCACAATCTGCGACTTTTCCCTGCTCATGCCAGGTCTAAAAAAGTAGGCTTCGGTCGCCCATTTCATTTATCATTTTCTACGCCTGGTTTAGGCGTAGAAAATGCTCTAAATGTAAGACAGCAAGAAAGCTGCTTTACATTTAGAAGCGGCGGTGGATCCGCCGAAATTATGTAGAGGCTTGTGCCTCCAAATAACTCCGGTTGATCCACCGCCAGCTATAGCGGATATAAAGAACGGTGTCTAAAACGCTGGTCTTAATAAATGACCCCCTTTATCTCCAACATTGTACAATGAACTGAGCGTATATTTTAGGAGGAGCATCCATACCTGACTGAATAAGGGCCATCTTCTGTGAAACAGCTGTCCCAGGTTCCAATCCATTCTGCGGTCATAGCATCAAACACTTGTATCCTTTTATTCCCACGATCTGCCACCCAGATCTACATATATATAGACAAATAGGTGATGGTGGAGGTAGGTGAGCAGAGAAAGGTGACAACTCTACGGAGGCATCCTCACGGGACATGAAAATGAGGACACCAGTCTTTTTGCCATCATAAAAAACTTCTGGAAAGCGGATAAGCAAAGGTTATACGTGACCCATTACTCAACCATATTCCTGGGGCGACTTAAAGGGAGTCTGTCACCAAAGTTGGACATAATATACCGCTGACATAGCTTTGTAGCATGGCTTTAGATGAATGAAACGGTACCTTTGTTGTCTTCTTCAGCGCTTCACCTGCTTCAAAAACGGACTTTTATTTATATGTAAATGAGGGCTCGCAAGTGCCCAGGGCGGAGTTAAGTTCTTTGGAGCCCAGGCGGCTCGGCCTCTTTAGTTCTTATCCCCGCTCCTGTCTCTGTCTCTGCCCGCCCTTCTATTGCCTTTCTTCCTCCTCCTCTGGTAGCGAACACCTGCGCCTGCGCTCAGCTTTGCCTCGGCGGGGCATGCGCACTGCGATGCCCACTGTGGGAACTGCATCAATGTAGCTACTGCGCATGTCCACCAGCTTACAGCTGGGCTTGCAGCGTCAGCCGGGGAATGCGCAGTAACTACATTGAATATATGTAAAAATACACCCCAAAACACATTGCCCTACTTCTCCTGAGTACGGCGATACCACATGAGTGACACTTTTTTGCAGCCAAGATGCGCAAAGGGGCCCAAATTCCGATGAGTACCTTTTAGGAGGGCATTTTTACGCATTTTTCTTCTCACGCATTAGGGCCCCTAAAATGCCAGGGCAGTATAAATACCCCACATGTGACCCCATTTTGGAAAGAAGACACCCCAAGGTATTCCTTGAGGGGCATGGCGAGTTCATAGAAGATTTTTTTTTTTGGCACAAGTTAGTGGAAATTGATTTTTTATTGTTTTTTCTCACAAAGTCTCCCTTTCCGCTAACTTTTGACAAAAAGTTTAATTTTTCATGGACTCATTATGCCCCTCAGCGAATACCTTGGGGTGTCTTCTTTCCAAAATCCACGAATCCATGAATCCACGGATCCGCAAAACACATATGGACGTCTGAATGGAGCCTTACAAGGGGTGTGATCAATGACAGGGGGGTGATCAGGGGGTCTAAATGGGGTGATCAAGGGGTTAATAGGTGAGGGGGGGTTAGTGTAGTGTTTGGTGCAACTTTACAGTGTTACCTGGTCCTCTGGTGGTCGATCCCAGCAAATGGGACCACCAGAGGACCAGGTAGCAGCTATATCAGAAGCTGTTCACAAAACAGCGTCTGATATAGCTGTTTGATGCGATTTTATTTATAACGTGCGCGCGTTCACAGGAAGTCTCGGCTCTCACGAGATGACGCGCCGACGCGTCATCTCAGAGCTACAGGACCGCCCGCAGAACGCATCCCTACGTTAGGCGGTCCTGTAACGGTTAAATAAAATCCATTTTGTTTCAATATAGCCCAATCAAACTGATGGGACAGGGGTGAATGGAGAGATTTTACATCTGTTGGGGCAGATTGGGATGCGCTTCTAAAGTTCGGGATTATACGAACTGCCTAATATAATCAGACATATATTGCAGCAAAATACAATCACTGACAAAATCTACAATAAGGCTCCAAGAAGGAATTGTTGCAATGAAACTTTCTATGTGTGAATGTAATGATGTTATATTTAAAGGGAATGTGTCATCAGATAATTACCTGCTGTTTAAATCACTTTTTTATGTTTAACTTATTTTTAAAGAATTTTTGATGATGTTGTTTTTAATTTTCCATGACTTCCATATATTTAGACAAAAAATATATAACCCTGCGGTTTTCGCACTGGCCGCTATGTCTAATAATTGGCGCCACTTCTTGGTCGGTACAGATCACTTTACTGCAGGTAACTCCTTCCAATCCTGCCTGTAATGGTATCACCTCTGTGTATAGATAAGACAGGATCCACCATTCACAATAGTCAGAGATTATCTCTTCTTTCCTTGTACAATGACCTCTGCACAGGTCACAGAGCATGCCCAGAAAACTCTCCCATAGAAGTCCATAGGTTCCCCTCCTGACCATTGTGTCTATGGCCCGTGGGGCTGCCGTAAAGTCATTTTCTTAATGCTTTCTAAATACTGTTAATAACAGCTCAGGCAAGATGGCCGCCCCCATAATCATGTTCAGAAAATAAAATAAAAAAATCTACAATGAGAAAATAAAAACTGATTAGAAAAAAAAAGGAAATGTGTTATTATCTGGTTTTAGCTGGCAGATAAAATTTTGGTGACACATTTCCTTTAAGTGGTTACAATACTAGAGTGAAGGGATACGTTTATTGGAGAAAACAGCTGGGGCCTAACTATAGGTGATCGGCTGCTTTGGGGCCCTGACCCAGAAGGGGCCCATCCAAGAGGAGGAGGAGGAGAAGTACTAAAAGATTTTGTCAGGGCCCCTCAACATTATTACACAATGAAATTATATACAGTGGCAGTATAGACAGTGTAGAAAACGGATGGAACAGCTGCCGGGCCTGGTCTGAGAGAGCCATCTTTACTAGCCACAAGGAAAAGGGGCGGCATGAAAGGAAGGGGTTGTGAAAAACTTACTGGGGGGGGGGGGGCATTTAAAAATTTGCTGTGGGGCCCAGTCATTTCTAGTTACGCCACTGGAAAACAGTACAATAGAACAAAGGCTCTAGGACCCTGTTGGGCCGCCTCGAGCCTGGATACAAGATGAGATACGGCTGGGCATGGAGGCATACAGGTTCTGCATTGTATCCTGAAGCACATCTGCCCACAGATGATACAGCTGGGTCTGTAGATCCTGCACACTCTTAGATTGCTGTAGATGGCATCCCAGCTGGTCCCATAAGTGGTAAATTTGCAATAAATCTGGTGAATGGGCAGGCCAAGGAAATGTTACAATCTGGGAAGCCATTGCTGTGTGTGGATGAGCATTATCCAGCTGAAATATACCAGTTAGGAGCCCTGCCATGGGAGGAACATATGTGGGCGCAGGAGGTCCTGCACATATCGCTGAGCTCTTACTGCCCCCCATATCACCACTAGGGGTGACCGACTGTCGAATGCGATGGCTCCTAGATCACACACCAGCAGTTAGGGCAGTGTGCCGCTCCTCAGCATAGGCTGGATTGAGGCGCTCACCACCAGGCCTCCATACTCAAACCCAACCATTGTCAGATCCCAAACACAACCTGGATGTGTCGCTAAAGACGATACGGTTCCAGTCCATAGTTTCTAGTTCATGACACCACTGCAAACAAAGGCAATGGTGGTTGGCTGTTCAGTCAATGGCAGGACACAAAATGGGGGCCATGACATCATCTGTCCTTCTACTAAGCACCGGGCAGTGACAGGGGTGTGCAAGTCTGGAAACTGGGCAAAATGTATGTTGTAGAGCAGTGGTCCTCAACTCCAGTCCTCAGGGCCCACCTGCCGGTCATGTTTTCAGGATTTCCTCAGTATTGTGATATAATTAGTGTCAGTGCATCACCCAGGTATTCATTCTGTGGGATCTTCTCAAATCATGACAGAGAGGTGGGCCCGGAGGACTGGAGTTGTGGAACACTGTTGTAGAGGCATGGCTAGTGGGCAACAATCCCTCACCAAGTGGTACACTACTCAAAAGTAACCTCTGAGAGCCTTTTTAGGCTGAATGCACACGATCAGGATTGCGTGCGGGAAATCCGCACCGTACATCATGTACATTGTATTCTATGAGAATTTAAAATTCTCAATGCACATGATGCAGATTTGTTCCGTGCAGATTTTGACTTGCGGTGCGTATTATTTATTTTATTTTTCCTGACCGGATTTTCTGCATTCACTTAGTAAAATCCGCACCAAATCCGTACCAATTGAAGCGGATTGACCGCACGGATTTGCCTGCAAACGCCTGCGGATTTCAGTGCGGATTCTCCGCACATGAATCCTGAACGTGTGCATGCACCCTTAAAGGGCACAGGGCAAACACTTTTACACTCTTGTGGCAAGACCCAGTGTCTAATCAGACCCCACCTCTGATGATATACCTATCTGCCCGAGACATAACTGCATGCCGAGTTTTACAGCAATCCGACACGTCTATCTGGGTGTGTTATACTGAAAAAGATAGATATTAGCAAAATGTATAAAGAACCAAGTAGTAACTATAGTTTACTCCGATATAAATCCATTTACATGTGAACCATAAGACAGAGGAGATGAATATCATATATACTTACACGACCAACGTCATCCATGGCCACGCTGTGAGGTATGTAAAATTGGGACGGTTTCGTTCCATTACCTCCCAGTGTCCACTGCAAGCTGAAGTCTAAAACAAAATCAAAGCGTTATAAGACGTAAAAAAGAAACTTATGGTGCAGATCCCTTAGAATTCCACTTAAAGGGAATCTGTCACCAAATATACCAGCCTTAATCCATATGATCTGCGGGTTCTTTATCCATTATCTACTTTCAACTGACTTAAAATAATTGAGGAGCAGCTTAAAGGGGTGATCTCAATGGTCCAAATCCTTTCCATATGCCCTATTATATGGAGATCATATGGGGTTCTCCACTCTCACTGCCCACCATTAGCCTAAGGCCCCTTTCACACGAGCGAGTTTTCCGCGCGGGTGCAATGCGTGACGTGAACGCATTGCATCCGCACTGAATGCTGACCCATTCATTTCAATGGGTCTGTGTACATGAGCTTTTTTTTTCACGCATCACTTGTGCGTTGCGTGAAAATCGCAGCATGTTCTATATTCTGCGTTTTTCACGCAGCCCTAGTCCCATAGAAGTGAATGGGGTTGCGTGAAAAACGCATTGCATCCGCAAGCAAGTGCGGGTGCGTTGCCTTTTTCACTGATGGTTGCTAGGAGATGTTGTTTGTATGTTGTTGTTTTGAGTTGTTGTTTGTAAACCTTCAGTTTTTTATCACGCGCGTGAAAAACGCATCAAAACGCATTGCACCCGCGCGGGAAAAACTGAACAACTGAACACAATCGCAGGCAAAACTGAATGGCTTTGCCTGTGATATCGCACAGTTTTCACTGAACGCATCCGCAACGCTAATCCGGACCTAATCCGGACATGCTCGTGTGAAAGAGACCGAAGTGGAGAGCACTGCAATAAAGACAAGCCCTGATCATGTCCTGCCTATGTATTAGAAAGGGCACCACACGATCCTCCAATTTCTCTCTAAACCGCACACCTCCTACTGATAACAGCTGCCATGGAAATTGATCAACTGCCTGGACCTTTTAGATTTGAGGAGGGGTTCTCCAGATGATGCAACCTCTCAGACCCATCAAAAGGAGAATCTAAAGACGTACCATCCGTCAGCTTGAGAAGTCTGTTGTTCATCCCTCCGTCTCCATCCACGATATAGATTTCATCTTCCTCCTTAATGAAAATGTCTGCGGGCTGATCGAACTGGAGGGGACTCAGGCGAGAGCCGGCTATACCTGGTGTCCCCAGGGTTTTAAGGAGCACTCCAGATGGAGAGTACTGTTTTACCGTGTGTCCATAAGGTCCTGCAGAAGGTAATGACAGGAAAGCTATTACGTGATAAAAATACCACAATGTAATGCAGTCAGTACTGCGGTCTGTGCACACAGTATCAGGACCTGCTTACAGTACTTACATCAAGTACAAGAAATGAGGAAGCAAAAGGATCTGACTGGTTTCATTTATACTGTCCGACTTTTGGTTTTCCTGGACAAAAGCAGCATCAGAGGGGAAGTTTACATCCTGGGATCCAGGCGGAGGAGATGAGGCCGGGAAAAGAAGGAGTCAGGAGCCAGCACTGGGAAGCAGGTAAGTATGCTTCTCTTTGCAGGTTTGCCAAAGTGGGGGAGCCAGCCAAACCCAGCAATGGTGCACAACCCCTTTAAAGCTGCACTGAAATATATTGTCGGGACTGCTGTGCATACACAGTCCGGACTGTATATTTCAGCGCAGCTTTGAGAGCTAACAATAGGGAAGGGGGTCAGTTATTAAAAAAAAAAAAAAGGATCTGGACTTCTTATTTTCAGTACTACTCATCTATTACTGCAGATAATAGTCCAGGATCATGGTAACAGATTATTTTAGCACGGACCATTAGATTTGTGCGGATCAATGATTAGAACCTCCCCCCATTGTCCTATTTGATGCTCTTCACTGCTTACACAGATTCAGGGATTCTTTTAGTTTCGTATAGGGTTTTCCTATCTTAGATGTTATGGCATATACACAGGATACTCCATAAATGACTGATACATGGGCGCCCCACCGCTGAGACCAGAAGAGGAGAAGTGGTCGCACATGCACATCTCCCTCTATTCACCTGATGGCACCTACATCTAACAGACTTTTATTACATATCCCGTGGATCTGCCATAAATGTCTAAAGGGCCTTTCTCTCGGGCTGATGATCGCTGGATCACTGTCCCCTGTAAACATGCCCAGTGATCAAGGATAGGTAATCAATATCTGCTCGATCAGGGTCTGAGATCTGGCACAGCCACCGATCAGTTGTTTAGAGAGGCTGCGGCGCTGTGGTGAAAACAGCAGCCTCTTCACACCATAGGTGCATTCCCAAACAGCTAATCGGCGGGGTCCTGGGTGTCAGACCACCCCTAATCAGATACTGATCCTGAGGATAGCTGATCAGTTAAAAAATCTCAGAAAACCCCTTTAAGGCTAGGGCTACACGACGACACATAGGGCACGACTACACTGCAACATGTGTCGCGCGACATTGATGTCGCACCAATGTCGCGCGACAATTTTTATAATGATAGTCTATGGTGTCGCACTGCGACATGCTGCGACTGCGACGCAACAGTCGTAGAAAAATCCATTTTGGATGTTTTTTTTCGATTGTCATGTCGCAGTCGCAGTGCGACACCATAGACTATCATTATAAAAATTGTCGCGCGACATCAATTTCGTTGTGTAGCCCTAGCCTAAAGGGTTGTCTCATACCAGACATAAGTGCACTTACCTTGCCCCACATCCGTTATCCAGATGGACTTTAAGTGTTTCTCATCAGTCACTGCAAATATACCATGAGGCATCTCCAGTGTGTCTGTTTTCCAGGCGGTCTTGAAGTATCCGTCCTCTGTAAAGACCAGCACTTTGGACACGTTATCCCCCCTCTAGGGCAACACAAATGCAATATGAGAATAGCAAAAGTCTAGTTATTTTTTTATTTTATTTTTTACAAGAACATGCCCCTTTGCTGCTTTTTAACAAGAAATCAACGCGGCTCTGTTCACACTGGAGTCAGGCTCCGTCTTTACAAGGTGAATATACGTTTTTGTAAAGGATGCTAACCGTTTCTTCTGACTTCTACTGAGTCTGGCAGTTCTATTCCGCTTTTGTTCTCTTTCTAAAGAGGTGGTCCATGACTAGAAAAGCACGGTTTCCTTCTTCCAGCAAGGCTGCCACACATCTCTGCAGGTTGTATAAGGTACTACTTCAATGGAGCCAAGCTCCAATACCACACAGAGCCCATGCACAGGTGTGGCACAGTTTTTGGAAGGTACAGCAAAGTTTTTCTAACTCTGCACAAACCCTGACCATACTATTATGCCCATTAGGGGGCGACAGAAAACCTGGTGGAACAAACCCGTGACTTCAGTGTGACTGGAGCCCCAGCTTACCTGGTGTCACCTGTAGCTCATCCTGGCACAGACAGGGGGCAGTACAGGACATGCAGCGCTGCAAAGTACTGCAAATAGGCTACTAGACCGCCAATACAGATGTTTTACCAGAGACATGGCCATGGTGGTTGGTTGGATCCGTGTCTGAGGCATTGAATGTTGAGTCTAGTTTCAACTTATGATGACCCTGACCATTGTATGTTGGAAATCTTGTATCCTGAGGCCATTGTATCTTGAGGGATCACTATTTCGCCTGCAGAGGGACTTGCTGGCAAAATTATCTGTGGACTGGTTATGTGGTCAAGGGTTGTCCATACCAGACAACTCCTTTAATTAAACAGACCGAGGCTACTTTACAATAATAATCTGACATTAGTTATTAAATACAGTGGTGTCTGCTGTACGATAGACAGAATACAGACATCAGCCGGTATCCTACTGACAGGCTACAGCCATGTTCAAATACGTGTTGGAGGCTCCACTCATCACACATACAAGAGAGCGATGCATGCATGATGGACATCTCAGAATAACCCGTGTGTCAATAGGGTCCGTCAGGTCCATTGGTTTTCACGGCATACGCTTTGTGGTTTCCTCTATAGGTAAGTTCACATACATGTTCCGGCCAAAGGAAGAAAGATCTTTCTGGGAACGTTCTGTCAAAGAAAGATCCCTCATTCATGAACGACTTATTGGACTAAAATATTGAACATGGCCGACTTCTTTTCAGAAGATCATGGTTGGCTACAACTGTTCGTTGTAAAATCTCAACAGATGAACGTTCATTTGGGTTGAAATCATCTGTTTTGACCAACTTTAGACTAATGTGTATTTTTTACTATGCTATCTTGGTGAATTTGACTTCCCTGGTGCTCTCCTTTATTATCAGATTGCTGGGCTTTGTGCAGATAGAAAATCTGACAGCGGACATATAGGAATCACCAGACTCGAGTTTGAACACAGCCTAGTGGATTCTATTAACTTTAAAGAGCATTTGTCAGCATCATCAACCCTATTAAACCAGGGATACAGCCTGACATTGTTGATCATGCTGATAAAAACGATACCGTCATTATAACTATATGTGGCCCCATTGCAGATAAAAATGCATTCATATGAAAATAACCTAACTGGAGCACCGTGGGGCCGGCCAGAGTCCTCAGAGCACCAGTTTCTTACACTCCTTTAGCTTCAGTCTCTCCCCCTGGATTGACATGGCTAGACATCTCATGTAGCCCTGTCTTCTTGTGCCTTCTACTCTGCAAGCACCAAAACCTGTCATCTCGTACCTGTGCTGTATTTTTCTGTCTCAGCGCTTGCTCAGCGAATCTCCTGCTGTGCTACAAATAGCCGCAGACTCCAACTGACCAAGTACTGAGACCTGTCATCTCGTGCCTGCATTGTGTCTTCCATCTCCATGCAGATTAATTTCCTTGAGAACATAAGGATTGGACATGCTTAAAAACCGACATGCCTGACTCTTCTTCCCCCTGATTTCTGCTGTCAGGACACACCCATATACAGTAGATGGTCGGACAGTCTCACTGAAATCGTCAGGTTTGGTCTACTGTGGAGGCTAATGATGGGATTCTGCATCAGCAGCCATGTTCCGGATGCAGCGCCTGCACAGAGGTGAGGGGCCCTGTTACCAGCTCATGTGCAACTAGTGATAGAAACTGGTCAAACGTTTTAACAGAAGCTATAAAATACCTGAGCGACATAAACCAGTGAGTTCAGATGATCCACAGCGACGTCATAGGGCACTCCTGTGATTCCACCAGGGTTTCTCGGCCAGCCGGCATCCAGTTTGTAGAGCTGTCGTTGCGCCGGTCTTAGGAAATTAAAGACTGATTTCGCCCGGGCCTATGGAGGTAAAATCCCGGCACATTCAGACTGTGTTGTCTGCAGCACATGACTATTTGCACCCTGACAAACCAGCAATGCCTGACACCATACAAGCTCAGCGTCAATAATGACAATTAGAAGAAAATGTCACAGGACTGAAGAATCGTGTCCCAGTTTAGTTCAGGTTATTCGTTACATGGATGAGATCGGTCTCAAATATTAAAGGGGTTTTCCAGGCTTTTACTATTGATAACCTATCCTCAGGATCAGACCTTTACCAATCTGATATTGATGGGCTATCCTCAGGATCAGACCTCGCCAATCTGATATTGATGGGCTATCCTCAGGATCAGACCTTTACCAATCTGATATTGATGGGCTATCCTCAGGATCAGACCTCGCCAATCTGATATTGATGGGCTATCCTCAGGATCAGACCTCGCCAATCTGATATTGATGGGCTATCCTCAGGATCAGACCTCGCCAATCTGATATTGATGGGCTATCCTCAGGATCAGACCTTCACCAATCTGATATTGATGGGCTATCCTCAGGATCAGACCTTTACCAATCTGATATTGATGGGCTATCCTAGTATATCAAGGGTGAGGTGTAACTAGGGGAAATATTATAGGGGTTGTGCAGAGCTCATACACTGATGACCTATCCTCAGGATAAGTCATTAATATCATATTGGTAGAGGTCCGACTAGGGTTGGGCGATATACAGGTAT
This sequence comes from Bufotes viridis, assembly GCA_033119425.1. NCBI lineage: Eukaryota > Metazoa > Chordata > Amphibia > Anura > Bufonidae > Bufotes > Bufotes viridis. The sequence goes on from CM065591.1 coordinate 451,018,644, forward strand.
TCACGATATACCGCGATATTAAGAAACGGCAATATCGCCGTTTCTTAATTACCACGGTATTTTAGTGACATCATATAGTGACACATTTTTATTAAAGGGTTAATTATATTCATTGGTGGTAAAGTGCGCTGCCCCCCCCCTCCCTAAGTATTTTAATTGTTGGCGGCGCAGCAGCCTCGCCCCTCTCAACCCAGTACTATCTTCATTGGTGGCAATGACAACTTCCAATCGGAGCCCCAGCAGTGAAACTGCGTGGCTCCGATCGGGTTACCATGGCAGCCAGGATGCTACTGAAGCCACCCATGGCTGCCATGGTAAACCCGCTGCTGCTGTGCGCACAAAGCACCGGGCAGCAAGGACAGCGTCAGAATCAAATTCACTCTAATAGAGCTCTATTAGGGTGAATAGGACAAGGCTTCTAGGCCCCTAAGTGGGCTAATAGTTACTAAATAAAAAGTTAAAAAAAATAATAATAATATCAAAGGGAACCTGTCACCTCCCAAATGCATGTAAACCTACTGGCAGTACCTCAGAGTAGCCCGTTTTATTTTTCCTTTGCTTGGTATCAAATGGTATAGAGTATAACAATACTTTTTATGGGATTGAAATCTAATCCAAATTTTGATATTGTGACAACCCGGGGGCATAACTCATCCCAGGTCCGTTAGGTCACAAAGAAATAGCATCTAGCGGCTGTAAACCCCGGGAGCCAGGAGACCGGCGCTGGATAACAGTCGCTGTGCTCTGGGGACTGCTGCGCGCAGCGGCCGGGGATGAGATAACAGTCGCTGTGCTCCGGGGTTGCAGTAATATGGCTGCAGTGTGTAGGGACTACGACCCATATGGGAAGCGCTGGTCTTTAGTAAATGACCCCCAATGTTTTATTTGGCTGAAAGGCATGTTTATGGTGCCAGTGTGCCCTTGCTGACAATGTGCACCTATGATGGGCGCACTCTGAACAACCCACTTATCACGGTTTTCCGCTAGCATGTCCCATTTTCTATGGGAGCGCCGAAGATGTCTGATCACTGCTATGTCCAGCACTCCCATAGTGAATGAGTAGAGCAGCAGGGAGGCCGCTCCATCAGATTGGGGGGGGGGGGGGGAGCGGTGACCCTGTTCTTGGTGGGGCATATTACTGTATGGGGGCATCAAGGAAAAACCAGTACATGTTTTGAGTGTACTGATCAGCTGTATAAGGAGGCTGCTGTGCTCGTGCCAGTGCTGTGGCGTTTTCGCTGGTTAACCGCACCTCGGCGGTGTGTTCCTGACACTCACCTTATATCGTCCATCCCTCCACAGCAGCACACACAGGGCCAGGCTGACCAGGGCGGCAGACAGGCAGACGTTGGATTTGAACTTCATGGCGCGGCTGTCCTGTGACTACGTTGGCATAGCACTGCTGCTTCCTCACCACAGTGCCCAAGTAATCACATCTGGCATCACATCAACTACTGCACCCATCAGTGATCCCGGCATGAACTGAATCGCCACCTGCAAAACAAACACCGATGGATAAGTAGAGAAAACACTTTTCCATCAATCCTGTCGGCCACATCAAGGCTCGCTGCACAACAGGCGAATTCACACATGGCAGATCTGGTGCGGAAACCTCCGCCGCTGAAAATCAGATCTGCAGCAAGCGCCTCACTTTCTGCAATCAACAGTCAGATGGACCAGAAAGCCAACTGATGTCAGAGGCCTCCTGGTCCCTGTAGTTCTACAGCTGATGTCAGAGGCTTCCTGGTCCCTGTAATGTCAGAGGCCTCCTGGTCCCTGTAGTTCTACAGCTGATGTCAGAGGCCTCCTGGTCCCTGTAGTTCTACAGCTGATGTCAGAGGCTTCCTGGTCCCTGTAATGTCAGAAGCCTCCTGGTCCCTGTAGTTCCACAGCTGATGTCAGAAGCCTCCTGGTCCCTGTAGTTCCACAGCTGATGTCAGAGGCCTCCTGGTCCCTGTAGTTCCACAGCTGATGTCAGAGGCTTCCTGTTCCCTATAGTTCTACAGCTGATGTCAGAGGCTTTCTGGTCCCTGTAGTTCTACAGCTGATGTCAGAGGCTTCCTGGTCCCTGTAATGTCAGAGGCTTCCTGGTCCCTGTAGTTCCACAGCAGATGTCAGAGGCTTCCTGGTCCTTGTAGTTCTACAGCTGATGTCAGAGGCTTCCTGGTCCCTGTAGTTCTACAGCTGACGTCAGAGGCCTCCTGGTCCCTGTAGTTCTACAGCTGATGTCAGAGGCTTCCTGGTCCCTGTAGTTCTACACCTGATGTCAGAGGCCTCCTGGTCCCTGTAGTTCTACAGCTGATGTCAGAGGCTTCCTGGTCCCTGTAGTTCCACAGCTGATGTCAGAGGCTTCCTGGTCCCTGTAATGTCAGAGGCTTCCTGGTCCCTGTAGTTCTACAGCTGATGTCAGAGGCTTCCTGGTCCCTGTAGTTCTACAGCTGATGTCAGAGGCTTCCTGGTCCCTGTAATGTCAGAGGCTTCCTGGTCCCTGTAGTTCTACAGCTGATGTCAGAGGCCTCCTGGTCCCTGTAGTTCTTTCAGCTGATGTCAGAGGCTTCCTGGTCCCTGTAGTTCTACAGCTGATGTCAGAGGCTTCCTGGTCCCTGTAGTTCTACAGCTGATGTCAGAGGCTTCCTGGTCCCTGTAGTTCTTTCAGCTGATGTCAGAGGCTTCCTGGTCCCTGTAGTTCTACAGCTGATGTCAGAGGCTTCCTGGTCCCTGTAGTTCTACAGCTGATGTCAGAGGCTTCCTGGTCCCTGTAATGTCAGAGGCTTCCTGGTCCCTGTAGTTCTACAGCTAATGTCAGAGGCTTCCTGTTCCCTGTAGTTCTACAGCTGATGTCAGAGGCTTCCTGGTCCCTATAGTTCCACAGCTGATGTCAGAGACTTCCTGGTCCCTGTAGTTCTACAGCTAATGTCAGAGGCTTCCTGGTCCCTGTAGTTCTACAGCTGATGTCAGAGACTTCCTGGTCCCTGTAGTTCTACAGCTGACGTCAGAGGCCTCCTGGTCCCTGTAGTTCTACAGCTGATGTCAGAGGCTTCCTGATCCCTGTAGTTCCACAGCTGATGTCAGAGGCTTCCTGATCCCTGTAGTTCCACAGCTGATGTCAGAGGCTTCCTGGTCCCTGTAATGTCAGAGGCTTCCTGGTCCCTGTAGTTCCACAGCTGATGTCAGAGGCTTCCTGGTCCCTGTAGCTGATGTCAGAGGCCTCCTGGTCCCTGTAGTTCTACAGCTAATGTTAGAGGCTTCCTGGTCCCTGTAGTTCTACAGCTGATGTCAGAGGCTTCCTGGTCCCTGTAATGTCAGAGGCTTCCTGGTCCCTGTAATGTCAGAGGCTTCCTGGTCCCTGTAATGTCAGAGGCTTCCTGGTCCCTGTAATGTCAGAGGCTTCCTGGTCCCTGTAGTTCTACAGCTGATGTCAGAGGCCTCCTGGTCCCTGCAGTTCTACAGCTGATGTCAGAGGCCTCCTGGTACCTGTAGTTCTACAGCTGATGTCAGAGGCCTCCTGGTCCCTGTAGTTCTACAGCTAATGTTAGAGGCTTCCTGGTCCCTGTAGTTCTACAGCTGATGTCAGAGGCTTCCTGGTCCCTGTAATGTCAGAGGCTTCCTGGTCCCTGTAATGTCAGAGGCTTCCTGGTCCCTGTAGTTCTACAGCTGATGTCAGAGGCCTCCTGGTCCCTGCAGTTCTACAGCTGATGTCAGAGGCCTCCTGGTACCTGTAGTTCTACAGCTGATGTCATAGGCTTCCTGATCCCTGTAGTTCCACAGCTGATGTCAGAGGCTTCCTGGTCCCTGTAATGTCAGAGGCTTCCTGGTCCCTGTAGTTCCACAGCTGATGTCAGAGGCTTCCTGGTCCCTGTAGTTCCACAGCTGGTGTCAGAGGCTTCCTGGTCCCTGTAGTTCTACAGCTGATGTCAGAGGCCTCCTGGTCCCTGTAGTTCTACAGCTAATGTTAGAGGCTTCCTGGTCCCTGTAGTTCTACAGCTGATGTCAGAGGCTTCCTGGTCCCTGTAATGTCAGAGGCTTCCTGGTCCCTGTAATGTCAGAGGCTTCCTGGTCCCTGTAATGTCAGAGGCTTCCTGGTCCCTGTAGTTCTACAGCTGATGTCAGAGGCCTCCTGGTCCCTGTAGTTCTACAGCTGATGTCAGAGGCCTCCTGGTCCCTGTAGTTCCACAGCTAATGTCAGAGGCTTCCTGGTACCTGTAATGTCAGAGGCTTCCTGGTCCCTGTAGTTCTACAGCTGATGTCAGAGGCTTCCTGGTCCCTGTAGTTCTACACCTGATGTCAGAGGCTTCCTGGTACCTGTAGTTCTACACCTGATGTCAGAGGCTTCCTGGTCCCTGTAGTTCTACACCTGATGTCAGAGGCCTCCTGGTCCCTGTAATGTCAGAGGCCTCCTGGTCCCTGTAGTTCCACAGCTGATGTCAGAGGCTTCCTGGTCCCTGTAGTTCTACAGCTGACGTCAGAGGCTTCCTGGTCCCTATAGTTCTACAGCTGACGTCAGAGGCTTCCTGGTCCCTGTAGTTCCACAGCTGACGTCAGAGGCTTCCTGGTCCCTGTAGTTCCACAGCTGACGTCAGAGGCCTCCTGGTCCCTGTAGTTCTACAGCTGATGTCAGAGGCTTCCTGGTCCCTATAGTTCTACAGCTGATGTCAGAGGCTTCCTGGTCCCTGTAATGTCAGAGGCTTCCTGGTCCCTGTAGTTCCACAGCTGATGTCAGAGGCTTCCTGGTCCCTGTAGTTCTACAGCTGATGTCAGAGGCTTCCTGGTCCCTGTAATTCTACAGCTGATGTCAGAGGCTTCCTGGTCTCTGTAGTTCCACAGCTGATGTCAGAGGCCTCCTGGTCCCTGTAATGTCAGAGGCTTCCTGGTCCCTGTAGTTCTGCAGCTGATGTCAGAGGCTTCCTGGTCCCTGTAATGTCAGAGGCTTCCTGGTACCTGTAGTTCCACAGCTGATGTCAGAGGCCTCCTGGTCCCTGTAGTTCTATAGCTGATGTCAGAGGCTTCCTGGTCCCTGTAATGTCAGAGGCTTCCTGGTCCCTGTAGTTCCACAGCTGATGTCAGAGGCTTCCTGGTCCCTGTAATGTCAGAGGCTTCCTGGTACCTGTAGTTCCACAGCTGACAGCTGCAGTAATAGACACGCTATAATGTACATTACCTTGTTATACTCACAACCTGGAGCACTCGCATTACTCCGTGTTCTTGTACCTTAAACAAGTGACCAGGGCCGCAGGGGTTAACTAGCGCCTGGTGTCAGGTGACTGCAGCTCCCCGCATACGTCATCACTGAGCGCAGGCTGGATGTGCATGGGGGTCCCTGAGGGGTTCCGCTACATGCGATAACAGTGCGGCTTCTTTTGGCCCCTGCAGCGGGTCTCGGTTCTGTAATCACCTTCATTACTGTTCTCCATTCATGTTATATAGACAGGGATAATATCACCAATCTGTGCCGGTCTCCATGGAGGAGCCGTGGTATTCGCGTCTCACAGTCCCCCCTGCCTGGTCCCCTTAGTTTGTGCGTGTGCCCCGGAAGCTGTATGCCGTATCCTGCAGCTTGCGATCCATTGTACGGCGGCGGTAATAATCCCAGGAATCGGAATAGATTGTACACGGATCGGTCACCGTTCGGACAACGTGGCCCGTGCCGGGCGGTAGAGCTGTGTGCAGGGATCGCCTGCATCCCCGAACCCCCGAGATGCCCGGCCTCCATTCAGTAGACAGGCGGTAAGTAGGAGTAGTCCGTGCACTTACGGTTTTATATAATAATAGTCCTGTTGTAATGAGGAGTCAGTGAATGGAAACTTGTTTACCTCCAGTGGCTGGAAACCCGTGCAGGCCTAGTCCTGTCCTCCGCTGAGGAGTCGTTACAGTTGCATCCAGGTTGCAGAGCCCTGGGGAGATTTCTCAAAACTAGTGTAAAGTAGAACTGGCTGGGCTGCCCATGTCAACCAATCAGATTCCTCTTTTCATTTCTTAAAGCTCTTATGGTAAATAAAAGGTGGAATCTGATTGGTTGCTGTGGGCAACTAAATCAGTTGTGCTTTTCACTATCTCTCGTCCTGATGTTTTGTTACAGTGTGTCAGCGCAGTTGATGTTCTGCTAACATTTCATTCTTCACTCGTCCTCAACCTCCCTTCTTTCGAAGTCCACATCTTCTCTCCCTCCAGCTACCCGTCCACCATACGTGGCTTCTACAGCTCCTCTCCGCTGCCATCCCCACCATCATCCTGGCCCATTCCGCTGTCGCCAATCTCCTGTCTCTCACCTCCTCCGCAGCCACCCTCACACTAGACCTGGTCTTCACCCGCCTCTGCTCCCTATCTAATCTCTTAAAGGGGTTGTTCCATCTTGGACATTGGCGGCCTATTGCTAGGATATTTCCCCAATGTCTGATAGTTGCAGGTCCCACCTCTGGGACCCTCACCTATCCTTAGAACGGAGCCTCTGAAGTGACGGAGGGCGCGCCGTGCATGCACAGCCACCTTCCATTCATTTCTATGAGAGCGCCGTAAATCGCCAAGTGCCGAGCTCGGTTATTTTCAGAAGTCCTATTGAAATGAATGGGAACGCACCACCCAGGCATGGCCACCGCTCATTCACTTCTATGGGGCTGACGGAGATAGCCGAGCCATCGCTTTTTGACACTCCCTTAGGAATGAATGGAGGGTGGCATGTGGTGTGCCCTCTGTTACTTTGGGGGCTCCGTTCTAAGGATAGGTGCGGGTCCCAGACGTAGGACCTGGACCTATCAGACATGGGGGCATATCCTAGTGATATGTCCCCAATGTTCAAGATGAGACAACCCCTTTAAACTCTCCTCAGACCGCAGTCTTCTTATTCTCATCCACTCCCCTCAGCTGCCCCTCCAGTCCATGCCCTCGCACACTGACTCCCTCCCACCCACAACCCCAGACAACCTTTAACTTCCCCCTACTCCATCCACCGGTGCCCCCTCTCACACCCCTCATCTCGGCCGAAGACTTTGCCTCATATATCACACATAAAATTGACAAAATCCGAGAAAGCTCCAACCAAAACCGCCAGTACCCCTCCGCACAACCGCTCACTGCTATTTCACCATCACTGAAGAAGCAAAGCTCTCCACCTTAGACCTCCTGCGAACGCAGATAAGATCCGCATTTCTGTGCGTTTCTGCATCGTTTTTCTAATGGCGGATTTTGGTGCAGATTACATGCGGTTTTGCCGCAGATCTCACCCTTCTATTGAAAAGGGTGGAATCCGCAGCTAAAGCCGCAAACAGAATTCACATGCTGTAAGTTTGGAAATCCGCACAGAAACAATCCGCAAAGCGTACACGAGGTTTGTGTGATCTGCTACACTTTGCTGGTGATGTAATAATATGGTGCTTTATTTTTCCGCACGGTAATCTGGGAGATTTATTAGTACACAGGCCCAGGTTTACTAAAGCGTCTGCACCAAAAATCAGTCTAAAATGTGGCACAATTTGGCGCGTGTAGGTTTCCTTCACTTTTTCCCCCTTGCTTTTTCCCCCATGCTTGACAAGGGGGTCGGGCTTAGAGGAAAGGGTGGTGCTATATACAGCGTGTCTACAATTCTTCCACAAATTGCGCCAAACGTGTACACATTTAGACGAATTTTACTCTTCTGTCGACCATTTGGAATCGTTTAAAGGAGACCAGACAACTTGGGGGATTGACCTGTGATCGAGAATAGATGACTGCTTACCTGGTAGATCCCACGCCGCTCTACTGGTAGGACTTTATTTTCCAGGCTGATAACATGTGACCGCTGCAGCCAGTCACTGACCTCCGCTGTGCACTGAAGCGGCCAGTGATTGGCTGCAGCAGTCACTTGCTGTCGACGTGATGTCATGGCTGCAGCCAGGAATCGGAGCAATCGTCTTTATTACGAGTCGATCACCTGAGCTGTCTGGTTTCCTCTTGAAAACGGACAACCCCTTTAATGGGCTAATTTATTAATATTGTCTTAAAGGGGTTTGCCTCACTTTATGTTTAGTGCTGGGTATAATTATCCTGTGACCAGCATCAGTGTCTTAAGCCTCATTCACACGTCGTCCGTGCTCAAATTCGTGAGCAGATGGTCAGTGATGCATCCGTGAAGCTGTCCGTGTGTCCATTTTTTGCTGTCCGTGTTGCATCCGTGTTTGGATCCGTGAACACGGACAAAATAGAGCAATGCATCCGTGCTAAAAACACCGACCCACGGACCATGCTAAAACACTGATGTGTGAATGAGGCTTTAGGCCTTATTCACACATCCGTTGTGTTTTGCGGATCCACGGAGCTGCGGATCCGCAAAACATGGACACACCGGCAATGTGCATTCCGCATTTTTGCGGACCGCACATTGCCCGAACTCCATAGAAAATGCCTCTTCCGCAATTGCGGACAAGAATAGGACATGCTCTATTTTTTTTGCGGAGCCGCGGACCGGCAAATCGGCGGCGCGCTCCGCAAAATCGGATGCGGAGAGCACAGTGTGTGCTCTCCGCATCGTTCCCGGCCCCATTCACAGTCAATGGGTCCGCATGTATTCCGCAAAATTGCGGAATACATGCGGACTACATTACGGATGTGTGAATAAGGCCTTATTCTGTGAAGTACGGCCCCCATGTTAGTGCAGCGCGCTGTACGGCGCTCCGGGCCTAAACGTGGCTGCTGATGGAGGGGCATGTGAGGCGTCCAGCCCCTATTGAAAACCATGGGCATTGGGAAACGAGCCGCCTCTTGGCTCTCCGCCTCGGATTTTCAGTTGTCACAGATCTACACCCTGCTGACAAGTTTATACTTTTGTTTTCCGCAGTGCAGATTTCTAAACTGCGCTGTGTAAGGCTACTTTCACACTAGCGTTTTGGATTCTGTTTGTTAGATCCGTTTCAGGGCTCTCACAAACGGTTCAAAACGGATCAGTTCAGCCCCAATGCATTCTGAATGGATAAGGACCCGCTCAGAATGCATCAGTTCGGCTCCGTTCCGCTTCTATTCTGTTTTGGAGGCGGACACCAAAACGCAGCATGCAGCTTTTTGTCTGTCTGAAGAGGCGGAGCCTAACGGATTCATTTTGAATTACAATGTAAGTCAATGGGGACGGATCCGTTTTCAATGAAACAATATGGTGCATTTGAAAACGGATCCGTTCCTCATTAACTTTCAATGTAATTCAAAACGGATCCGTCATTTTTCTTTTAACTAATGCAAACGGATCCGTTCTGAACCGATACAAACGTTTGCATTATAGGTGCGGAGCCCCTTTAAATCAATGAGACGTATGCAAAGCTTTTTTATGAGAATTTCGGAGTGCAACATGCATCAAAATTCACTTAGAGAAAACGCTGTGTGAACATACCCCTAGATGCTGCAGAGAATACCCTGATTACTACACATTAGAGGCCGCAGGTTAAGTAGTGATCTATGGTTGTCATTCTCCCCAGTACAGATCTGGTTGTCAGGCCGCTGTGGCAGGAGTTTTTACCGGTATTGTCAGATTGTTTCTGGTTTTGGGAGCGAGGTAATCGGGGAAGGCCTCAGGCAGTGGCAGGGTCGCTGACGGTGTACACTGTACTCTGCCTCATCCTGCTGTGCCCATACCGTAGTTCACACATTTACAGTGTCTTCATTAGTATTCATTAGGGTCCTAATTAGTTATAAATCATGTACAATCCCTTGTTAACTTTTTTCTAACCAGTCGTACATCCCCTTTCCTGACCAAACACATTTTCAATTATTATTTTTTTTTATTAGCTCGTCTTTTTTTTTTCCTGTTTAGTTCTGTAAATAATTTTTCCACCAGTTTTTTTTTTTTTTTTTTTTTTTTAGTGATACATGGGGATGTATCTTTATGTAATTTTTGTCTTAGCATTTTTTATTTATACCTTTTTTATATACCGTAGTCTTTTTCATTTTTTATTTATACCTTTTTATATAGTCTTTTTCGTTCATTTTTAGCACAAGGTGCAGCAAAATTATTTTTTTAAGTGTACGTTTCCTTTCCATAATGGTGGGATATATAGTTTAGGATTGCCGGGAGCGGGGCTAGAAGATGCGGTGTGACATGTGGTGGCGTAATTTTTTATTTTTTGTTTTATTCAGCACCCTCAGAAACGGCAGCATTGGGCACTTTATTCAGCAGTGTAGCTGTAAATCGATCACTGGGATAAGATAAAAAACTAACTAGGCTCAGCAGCGTCTATGGGTGTTCATGCCTCTGTCTCTCCTCAACAACTCCCCCTTCCCCTCTCCATAGACAACTGTGGGCAGCAAGTCACCTGATCCCTAAGTGAGCTGATAACCTGTCTCCCAGGATATATTTTGGCAGTGAATTGGGGGTGAATGATCAGTGCAGGAAGAGGAGGAGAAGTGACTCCTAAGTGGAGAAAGAGGCATTTTTCTCCAATAAGATATAGCACTAAGTTTCTTAGTTTTTATGCAAAATTTGTTGAACTTACAGAAACTAATCATAACAACGCACACTATAATTATAATTTCCCACTGTTTTCAGGTTTTCGTGATTGATGGCATTATTTGATGAGCTCCTCCATCTTGTTTTCAGATTGACGCATCTTCTGCAGGTGAAAACGCCTTCACTCAGTGATGATGGGCTCGTCGCACTCATAACGTTGTAATAGCTGGCCGGACCGGAACCGAAGAGGGAAAAAGACAAATAAACTTTCGGGATTTTGGACTGCGACCTGTAAGAAGGATAAGAGTGCAACCATGGACAAGAAGTCGTTCGAGATAGTGCTGGATGAAGTGAGAAAGGTACAGTACGTGCGACCGAGCCTTTAAAGGGGTTCACTGGGAATGATTTATTTCCACTGCCCGGTCCTGTCAATCATGGTGGAGAGGGAACAGCAATTGCAGAGAAAGCAGAGCCTCTAGGTGTAATGGTAACGCCCCCGTTGCTCCTAGAGGCTCATTTGCATATGATAAAACATCATTTTTCTCAGCGATGCGGACACACATAAACATGGGACCAACACAGATGCCTTCAGCTGCCAAGCGCCCATGTAACAGGTCAGCCAGTGTCATAGGTACAAATCTGCTGACAGATGGCCTTGTTGGTGTATATTATAGTGACTCGGTCAGGCCATAGAAGGCCACGCCCCCTCCATGCCACTTTGAATCGCCCCCATGGTGCACGTATTGCACTTGGTTCCTGGGTGATGGGATGGCAGGATGTTGGTTATTTCACTATAACGTGATATTGTCAAGACGTCTTCTGATCATGTTTTTGTCTTCTCTCCTCAGGCTGTTTCTACGGATTATAAAGTCAAGGCCTTGGAGCACGTACAAGGATATTTTTCCTGTGAACAGGTGCAGTAAGGTCCTCCTAAAGGGTTCTCTGGGGTTTCATCCATCGAGGTTATTAGGATTGGCACTGTGCCAGCTTCCTGGTGCAGTATTGGAAACCAACATGAGGAGGGGATCATAAAATGCAGCCATGATATGATAGCTGTGTGATCCGCAGGCGGGATCTGCTGCTTCTCAGGGGATTGTATAACCAAGTCTTTCTCTTGTAGGTGGTGGAATTATTAAGATACTTCTCCTGGTCGGTTCCTCAGCTGAAGGCGGTGAAGGCGATGCAGCTGGTGAGTATATTCAGTCTGTATACCGTTTGTGGACAGGGCCTCCGCAGGGGTGGCTCTTCAGATGACGCTCCGCAGGAGCAGCTTTGGGTGCGGTTTTACCATCCACTGAACGCCATTTGTACGATGCTTCATCTTCCATCTCGATTGCCCAGTGTCACTCGGAGGGGTTGTGTCATCTTAGAAATAGGTGGCATAACGCAAGGATATGCCACCATTGTCAGAAAGGTGCGGGTCCCACCTCGCGGATCCACTTCTACCTGAAGAACGGGACCCCCAAAATGAGCGGAAAGTGGCCGCACATGTGTGGCGGTCCTCCTTTCATTTCCATGGAACTGCTGAAAATAGCCAAGCGCGCTTGCTGGGCGATTTTCGCAACTCCAATAGACAGAGGTCGCAATGACGCCTGTACCAGCATCATAGACCTTGTTCAGACGATTTTACTCCTGGAAAAAGTCCAAGGCGTACTAATACCCCTTAGACTTTTCCCCCACATTCATCAGCACAGGGCGCGCTGTGAACGGCACGGGCAGCGCAACGATGCTGCCTGTGCCTGAAATAACGGATAACAAAGCTCCTCACAGGAAGGAGCCTTGTTATTGGGTGGTTTGGGCGAGCGCTGGAGCGATACAGGTCCAACAGCAGGGGAGCTGGAGAGGATGGTGGCTGTAGTAAGGGGAGCGACGAGAGCGGGGCGCGCTGTCCAAGGACCCCAGAAAACATGACAGGGCCGCTGGAGAGCTAAGGAGCCGCAAACTCATGTGACTGCTCCCCCGTCTGAGAGAAGAGCTGCCCCCAGGTCAGCAGGGGGCTATGGGGTGGGAGAGTTGTGGCAGTAGAAAAACTCGGCCTGTCAGTCTTCAAGTGAGTGAATTCCCCCTCCCCCAATCATGGTTCCGTCCAGTTCCCAGCTCTCTGCACCTCGTTCTGATTCCTCATGGTTCTGTCCACCCTGCTATCACCCCATAACTAGCACCCCCCTCCGGCTGCAGGATAATGAGGAGCGTAGTCTCTAAGTGTGTGCAGGATAGTTATCATGAGGACGTGATCTAAAGAAATACAAGAAGGGGAGAGACCAAATCTGATATGATTTTCCCTCCCCCTCCTCCTGTCACCCCCCTGTGTGATCATCGCACACTGCACCACATATCTCACACGGATGTATGTAGAGAATGTACAGCAGGCTGTTATAGCCAAGTGATCCAGTCCAGTATAGCGGATCTTCCCTGTACTTTATCACTTGGCTACGATTGACCTGTACTGGTTCCTCGCCTCTTAGGCCCCATTCACACCACCACCATTTACTTCTGCTCCGTTAGATGAGTAGAGCAACAAAATGTGACGTGAACCCATCCTTACTGACAGGGAAGAAGCTGAACAGTCTCCGCTGACTACGATGGAGTCGTCCGTTCAGTTTCCGTTCGGGATCTGTCTCTTTACCTGTCTGATCTGTCTGGTCTTTTGACAGAATCTGCAACAGACGCCCCGAACGCAGATGTGAGCAAGTGCAGGCCTACGTATCATGTATTTGTATTACCGCAACTTTCCTACTCCTCCGCAGGTAAAAATACTCCTCAAAAATGGTCAGAGGAGATGCGACCTCTGCCCATAGAAATAAACGGAGAGCACGCTGTGCATGTGTGATGTGCTCTGCTTCACTTTCAGGGGCCTTTTCTAGAGATAGGTGTGGGTCCCACTGACATTGGTGGAATTACATATCCATATGTCTAACATGAGACAGGCCCTTTACACGGTAGTCAGTACTTCAGCGATTCCATCGACTATAATGTCTGCCCACGGGGCCGCCCATGAAGTGTTGAGCCTCTCACGGCATCTTGGCCCTCAGTGATCAGTCAGGTGCCAGAAAATACACCAGCAGCCACTCAAATCTCTGATGGTTCGGTACAGTGTATCAGTCTGGAGTGTCAGCCTTCCCAGCAGAGAGCAGGCGAGGTGTCTACAGGTTTTCAGGCACTGAATTTAAACAAGACTGTTCTCATTCACTGACTGGCAACTGACCATAGTGACTGTGACATCTAGGGGGTCAGACAGAGGGAAGGGGCTTCATATGTCCACATTTCCGTCCTCTCATTTTTAGTGTGCCCCTTGGTTGCCATGGCAGCCGGGGACCTAACAAGTGTCTCCAGACCTACCAGGACTGTAAACTTCTTGGCCTTATAGACAGCCAGTCAGCTTTGCACTGCTAGCGGTATTGGTTTGGGATATGAGCAGTCAAAGGGTTGCATTGTGAGACTAAAAAAACTAATAAAGTTAATTATAAAAAATACACACATTTTTCGTTTTTTCCTTGTGGCATCGCCTGTACAATACTGTGCACACGTAATTTGACTGCACAGTGAGAAACAGAAAAAATTTCAAAAACTAGTAGCGGAATTGCTTTTTGTCCCAATAAAAACTCCATCTCATGGTGCAAAAATCAAGATAAAATAATGATGGTCCTTCTAATGCAGAGACTTTTTTTTTTTTTTTGCACAAGTGTTTCCCAGTTCCGGCTAAGGATTTTCCTAACCTTGGTTGCCGCTGAGTCAAAGGTACCAATCACCCTTATTGTTTTGGGTGACTCTTGTTTGGGGTACGTGATAGGGTGGAGGAGTGTGGAACGCATCTCTTCCCTTGCCCTTTGGTATGCCTTTCTAAGTACATTGTCCCGAAAACATCTGCTAAGTTCGTCCGCCTGGCGTTTGAACTCATTGCCCTCAGAGCAGTTGCGCCTTAGGCGCAAATACTGTCCTACAGGTATCCCCGATTGAGTGGGGTGGGATGGCAGCTGTTCCACCTTAGTAGCGAGTTTGTTGCCGTGGGTTTGCGGTAAATTGTGGTCTTTTTGGCAAACCCACTCGGCCGGACCTGTAAAGGGAAGCTTGCTTACCTGCTTCCTGGTGCTCGCTCCCTGCTCCTCTTCCAGGTTTGGGCCGCTGTGCTGGGCTCCCTCGCTGAGACGTTGCCTGCAGCCATTCACTGGCCGCGATGGTGACCGGATCCCCTAGCGTCAAGTGACCATTTGTCATGATGTAAGGGGAGCCGGTCACCGCCATGGCCAATGATTGGCTGTGGTGATGTCAAACCGGATGTTTACATCGAGGAAGCCCAGCGGAGCATTGCAGGCTTGGGGGGGAAGGAGCGGGGAGCCAGTGCTGGGAAGCAAGAAAATAATCCTCCCTTTAAGGGGTTAAGTCAGTGACAGGAATGTGTTTCTGACATTGTTTGTTTGTTCTTTTTTAGAAAATGGTTGCCATTCCTGCTGCAAAGGTTGTGAACATCCTGAATTGCTTCACGTTCAGTAAGGACCGGCTGAGTGCCCTGGAGCTGCTGGCCTTGTGAGTATATCCGTGGGGTCAGCTACGTGCAGTCAGCGCAGTCAGCCATTTTACACGCTCTTTCACATATCGTGTGGCAGCTGTAGATTTATTGCAAGGTGTGCTGCGGATTTGGTGCAGAATTCGCCTGATGCATATCCGCAGCATAAATTGCCATCCATAGCACAAGGCAAGTTACACAGATTTATTTTTTTTCTCCGCGAGTGGAAGATATTTTTTAGGGTACTTTCACACTTGCATTGCTGGATTCCGTCAGGCAGTTCCATCACCGGCAATCTGTATGCAAACGGATACCATTTGAAGACGGATCCGTCTAACAAATGCATTGCAATACCGGATCCGTCTCTCCGGTTGTCATCCGGAAAAACTGATCCGGTATTTATCTTTTTCACATTTTTAGACCGGAAGAACGGATCCGTCAATGCGGTAATTTTAATGCACTAATACATTTCAGTGGAAATTAATGCCCGATCCAGCATCCCGGCAAGTGTTCCGGAATTTTGGACGGAGAAAATACTGTAGCATGCTGCGGTATTTTCTCCGGACAATAAACGTAAGAGGGACTGAACTGATGCATCCTGAACGGAATGCTCTCCATTCAGAATGCATTAGGATTAAACTGATCCACTTTTTCCCAGAATTGAGTCCCGAGGACGGAACTCAATACCGGAAAAGAATAACCCTAGTGTGAAAGTACCCTTAGAATTGTACTGTAAAACGTTGTAGATTTGCCACAAAAGGGTACTTTTACACTTGCGGCAGGACAGAATAGCCTGCCGCATCCGTCCTGTCGCAAGTGGCCGTGCTGCCGCTCCGTCCCCATTGACTATAATGGGGCGGGGGGCGGAGCTACGGCGCAGCATGGCACTGCACGGCCCGACTAAAAGTCGGACATGCAGGACTTTTAGTCCGCTGATCTCCGGCCGTGCTGCGCAGTAGCTCCGCCCCATTATAATCAATAGGGACGGAGCAGCAGCACGGCAGTGCACGGCCACTTGCGGCAGGCTGAATAGCCTGCCAGATCCGTCCTGCCGCAAGTGTAAAAGTACCCTTATCCATAGCAGCAAATCTGAAGCGTTTACATTATGTGTGAACATAACCTTAAATGATCATTAAGTTTCACACAACTTTGTATAAATCGTTGGTACAAGCAACCACAAGAAACCTTGTCATATGTCTTATCACAGAGGAATGTCTGTAACTGTCTGTGCGTCCATGCCCGGAGCTGAATGCTGCTGGTCACCGTCACTCTCCCCACAGCCAGGTCTCTGCATCGTGGTCCTCGTTCACCACAGAACAGATAATAAAAAAAGATCTTTCTGTCCGAGACTGAACAGAAGTTCTGCAGTAATGTCTCAGGATAGCTTGGAAGACTCTTTCAGGGACAGAAGGGGTATAAATTGTCAGCTGCCAGAGGGGGAAGGGGATTGATTCAGTCTAGAGCCTGTACCAAGGGGCACAAATGGAAGCAAAAAATGTGAATTACTTTAAAACGGCCTATTAAGAACCTTAAAAGGACTTTGGTATGAAAATGTTTCATGGGATGTCTGACCGCTCGCCCCGTACTGTATGTGAGCACTACCTCAGTGACCTTGCACTAACTCCATATAATACCCCTGATAATGGCCGTGACGGACAAGGGAAATCGGGTCACCAGAGGGATTATTAGAAGGATTATTTAAACATTCTTACATCTTCACAAGTCAGATGACTATTATCAGAGGGACGGTGACAACAAACACCGAGGCCATTAGGTGTTTTGTTGTTTTCAAACTTGACTCGTGTGATTGCAGCATTGTCCATAGAGATTGCTGTGTGTGTTCCCGTATGATTTTCCGCCTGTTATGTAATGATAACTACTAGCGGAGAAGTAATTATTACATTAATTCCGGCTTCCTGTGGTGCAGATCCTCGCATCATCTTGTGCCTACCAGTCGGTCCTGCGCTTCCATACAGTACAGTCTGTACTAAGGGCAGATGTCAATCCTCTTCTGTGGATAACCCAGTCGGTACTCCTATTCTTCCCTGAAGGAAGCTTGACGTAGGGGCCCGACCTTCTGTAATTTAGGCCTAGCACTAGATCCTGGTTTAGATCAGTAGGCTCTTAAAGGGGTTGTCTCATTTGAGACATTGGTGGCATATTTCTAGGATATGCTACATCCGAAGTCGCTTCGCTAAAGAATTTGTTGTAATACTATGCGGAGGTTCGTCTCTGTACAGTACTATAACAATTTTTTAGCGAGGACCTGCATCTATCTCGAGAACAGGCCCTCGAAAGTGAAGGAGAGCGCACTGTACCCTCCATTCATTTCTGTTGGAGTGCTGAAAATAACATTTTGGCAGTCCCGTAGAAATAAATGGAGGGGTCCCATTCTGGTGATGGGTGCGGGTCTTAGAGGTGGGACCCACATCTTTCTGAATTTGGTGGCATATTCTAGTGATATGCCTCCAATGTGTCGAATGAGACAATCCTTTTAAGCTGGCTATGCACATTAGATGTATGTGAGCCGAACACACTGATTTGGGCAGGGACAACTGACCATCTCATGTGTATGGGGGGCCTTTTGACTCTACCTGACAAATCTTGGAGAGAAGGATGAGGCGTTTGGATTTCAACACACCGGATGCTTTTGTTCTTGGAAAGATGGTGTCTAGCAGCAGCTTTCTCTCCTCTCCCTATTCAGGACACATACATTCTCAGCCGAGCCAAGAGTGCATGTGTACAGTGGGCTGTCAGGAGAGGTCATTATCATCCAATCTAAAATGTATGGCCAGCTTTATTCAAGGTACCTTTGCCATATCTACAGTTTTTTGGGGAATACCTGACCTGAGGTGGTGTTACTCTTGTTTATATCTACATCTGATACTCTGACGCCCTTTAAGGGGAAACCGGACACCTCTGGGGATCACCTAGCAATAAAGAATAGGTGATTACTGTCAAATTCCACATCGCCATCCTAGTTTCCTGGTAAGGCTCTGTTTTTTTTCTGGCTGCAGCAGTGACGTCACATGGACAAAATGTGACCGCTGCAGGCCATCGCCGGTTTGTGATTGGCTGCAGCAGTCACATGTCTATGTGACATCACTGCTGCATCCAGGAAAACGAAGCCCTCCCAGGAGAACCAGAGCGGTGGAATGGGATCTGTCAGGTAAGTAGTCATCTATTCTTTATTTTAGGTTAATCCTCAGACCTCCATGTCAAATTCCCATCTAACCTCCATGCCAGACCCCATTAAACCTCAGATCAGACTTCCATGCCAGAACCCTATGACCTCCATGTCAGACCCCCATCAGACCTCAGATCAGACTTCCATGCCAGAACCCTATGACCTCCATGTCAGACCCCCATCAGACCTCAGATCAGGCTTCTATGCCAGAACCCAATGAGACCTTTATGTCAGACCCCCATCAGACCAGGACCCTATAAGAGCACCATGTCAGACTCCCATCAGACCAGGACCCTATGAGACCTCAATGTCAGACCCCCATCAGACCTCAGATCAGACTTCTATGCCAGAACCCAATGAGACCTTCATGTCAGACCCCCATCCGACCAGGACCCTATGAGAGCTCCATGTCAGACCCCCATCAGACCAGGACCCCATCAGACTTCCATGTCAGACCCCCATCAGACCAGGACCCTATGAGAGCTCCATGTCGGACCCCCATCACACCAGGACCCCATGAGACCTCCATGTCAGACCCCCTTCAGACCAGGACCCTATGAGACCTCCATGTCAGACCCCCATCAGACCTCAGATCAGACTTCCATTCCAGAACCCAATGAAACCACCATGTCAGACCCTCATTAGACCTCAGATCAGACTTCCATGTCAAACCCCCATCCGACCAGGGCCCTAAAAGAGCTCCATGTCAGACCCTGATCAGACCAGGACCCCATCAGACTTCCATGTCAGACCCCCATCAGACCAGGACCCCATGAGACCTCCATGTCAGACCCCATCAGACCTCAGATCAGACTTCTATTCTAGAACCCAATGAGACCACCATGTCAGACCCCATTAGACGTTGGATCAGGCTTCCATGTCAGACTCCCATCCGACCAGGACCCTATGAGACCTCCATGTCAGACCCCTATCAGGCCTCAGATCAGACTTCCATGCCAGACCACACACCCCCCCCCTTCCCCATCAGACCTCGGGCCCACGCTGCTCTGTCACTTGACTGTGTGCAGCATCAGATTAAAGTACGTGCACTATATCCCGGACCTTCAGTGCAGAGCGGGACGGAGAAGAAGATAAGGGAGGGTGAGTACCGACAGCGCTCACAGCGCTTCAACTGCTCCCTGCACCTAATTCATACTGGTGAGCACTTACATAATGCATACTGGTGAGCACTTACATAATGGAACCACTCACTAGTATTCGCTTTATATGACATGGCCATTTCTTCTAAAGCAAAAACTATGGTATATCGCTGGATGTGCTGGTTAGGACGAAAAGATTCTTTGTTACATATTTTACAATCTGCCACTTACAGCAGAGAAGTTAAGTATAATGTTCGGAGTACGAGTCCAGAAACGGTAACCTTTAGGTGAGAACCAGCGAGGACACGCCTCTGTTCTGGTAGCAGATTTTGTGTTTAAACTGTATTTTTGGCTTTCTTCCTGAAGTTTCTCTATCTTTACAAGTTAGTTGTATACATTGTTCGTGTAATAAGTGATCATCTGAAATTTCCGTGCTCCAGTGGCATGGTCTCTAGAGATGGGAGCGACTTCTGCTGACGTCAGAGCTCTGCTGCTGTGTGATCGCTGCTACCAGAGTTCACTTCTAGAATACACTTCATATATCAGTAGATAGGTAGTAGGATAGTCATGTACTATACACAGGCCAGCAGGAGAATGCTTTAGTTAAGAGTATTATGGTCTTTCAAAATGATTAAAGAAAAAAGACAATGCAGCAGCGCTCTGCAAACACAAATAAAGTACAACAATGCCATAATTATAGAAAACATTCTGGTGCCTTGATGTTTGGCAGACGGGCCCAAATCATTTTGTTCAAAATGTATTTGCCAAGAATCTTAAGTTTGCTAAATAAGCGTAGCATTAGCACCAGAATGTTTTCTATAATTACGGCATTATTGTTCTTTGTGTCTGCAGAGCGCTGCTGCATTGTCTTTTTTCCTGTATGTTTCTAGCCATCGCAGCGTGCACCTGCACATTCGGATGTGCTGACTGACCCCCTTTTTTTGCAGTTGCTTTCAAAATGAATGGCACAAAGCTGATACATGGCTGCCTGAAAGATTGTGAACCCTGCAGAATTTTAAAATATTTCTGCATACATTTGACCTAAAACTACATCAGATTTTCACACAAGTACTAAAAGTAGAGCAAGATAAACCGATCAAACGAATGAGTCAAAAATATTAGACTTAGTCCTTTATTTATTGAGGCAAATGACCCATTATCGCATGTCTGTGAGTGGCAAACGTATGTGAACCTTTGAGATTAGCAGATAATTTGAAGGTGAAACTAGAGTCGGGATTTTCCATCAATGGGATGACAATCAGGTGTGAGCGGGCGACCTGTTTTATTGAAAGGGGCTATCCAGTTACAGATAATGATGACCTATCCTCAGGATGGGTTTGGATTGATTAGCACTGAATGTCTTTCCAGAAAGATTTTGGGGGTTAGTTACTAAAAGACATACCCTTATATTAGGCGTATTTCTGGTGCAGATTGAGACACAAGGGTTCTTTGCATTGCAATCTGCGACTTTTCCCCACTCGCGTCAGGTCTAAAAAAGCGGGTGTAGCATGGGCAGGGAAAGGGGATGGGCAAGCAGGCCCGTCTCATTCATCATTTTCTGCACCTGTTTTAGGCGTAGAAAGTGGTCTAAATCTCCGACAGCACGGAAACTGGTGTAGATTTAGACGCAATGGTGGATCTAGCGAAGTTATGTAGACACCGCTGCCTCTACATTACTTCGGTGGGGCCCCGCAGGGCCTTATTAAGACCAGCGTTTTAGACTCCCTTTATGTATTACAGATTATTGGTGTCACGTTATTTCTTGTTAAAGTCTCTTCACAGACAATGGGGGCATATCGCTAGGATATGCCCTCATTGTCTGATAGGTGTGGGTCCCACCGCTGCACATGCGCAGCCGCCCTCCATTCATTCTCTATGGGGCCGGCTCGGCTTGGCTATTTCCATCAGGCCCATAGAAGTGAATGGGAGCAGTGGCCGGTCATGCGTGGTGTGCTCCTATTCACTTCTGATCCAGCCTCCACCTTGCAGGGCTCCGTTCCTGATTCCCAGTGGTGGGACCCGCACCTATAAGACAATGGGGGCATATCCTACCGATATGCCCTCATTGTCTGAGATGAGACTACCCCTTTAATGCTCTTGTGCAGTGGTCACTTGGCCTGAATCATGAACTCTGGCATCTTCATGAGTAAACACTTTGCTCTTTTTCTTTTCAGGAATATTCATGATGCATCAAATTATAAACCAGTTGAAGAACTTTTTAAGACAAACCTATCTGAGAAGAAACGCTGCAGAAGAATCCTGGAACAGGTGACACAAATGTTTTTACCCTTAAAGAGTATCTTTCTGCATGATCAAACCTATGAAATCGGGCATACTGCCTCTTAGGGTTGATTATGCTGATTAAGCACTGAGTAAGTGAGCCGAGTGGCTCAGTTTTAGAGAAATGGGCACTTTCAATATTCTAATTAGGTGTTTGGAGTAGCGAGGGACAGGCCTAGCCCCTCGGAGCACTGCTTCACCACCGCTATTTCTCCCGCTCCTTCAGTGACGGGGTTAGACATCTTCACTGTCTTCCTGCCTAGCCTAGTCATCCCGGCACATTCACCTGGTGACTGTGCCATTTGGATCTCTGCATTGGGCAAAGTTCAGTTTGATCTCAAAATTGGGAGAGCTGCACTTTACCTGATGCTGACATCCGATCTGTGCATGCGCCAGAATACAGAGCCAGACAGTGAGGATGCCTGACCCTGTCATTCAAGAGGAAGGAGGAGCGGCTAAGGGAGAAAGGTGATTGTGAAGCGGTCATTCAAGAGCAAGGAGGAGCGGCTAAGGGAGAAGGGGATTGTGAAGCGGTGCTATAATGGCTTAGGCCAGCCCCTTGCTGCACCATCTTATCTCAATAGTTGCTGCAGGAGCTGTGTATTACTGCCGCAGTCTCATGGGTACACTGGATCTTTATGACTGATATATCCACCATGACGTGGGAACTAGCACCCGCATGTGAACGACATTGTCTTATCATTTGTGGCATATTGCTGATTGGTGGGGGTCTGAACTGTGTGGCCCCCTCTGACGGCTAGAATGAATTGGCAGCAGCGATAGGACAGCTCTGTACCACGCCGTGTGCTCTGCTCAGCCTTGTATGCTGCCCCATGCACGACCATTCTAGTCGATAGCCAGATATTTACATGAATGAGAATGTATAGATACCAAGCCTAATGAAAAGTGAAAACCGCTCACCAATATAACTGCAATACTGTCCTGCTGTATGCACTGAATATACCGTACACGTGTGGTCAGTGGGGGTTGTTCACACCATCTGCCTCCATAATTAGCCCTTAAGCTCTTAGGGTACCCTCACACTGGCGTTTTTGTTTTCCGGGATAGAGTTCCGTCGTCGGGGCTCTATGCTGGAAAAAAATGATCCGGATTATCCCCATGCATTCTGAATGGAGAAAAATCCGTTCAAGATGCATCAGGATGTCTTCCGTTCAGTATGTGAACGTTTTTTGGACGGAGAATATACCGCAGCATGCTGCAGTTTTCTTTCCGTCCTGGGATGCGGAGCAAAACGTTCTGCCACAATAGAAAACGGATCCGTCCTACATTGACTTTCAATGGCGTTCAAAACTGATCCGTTTTGACAATGTTAAAAAATAGTTAAAGTTAATACAAGCGGATCCGTTCAAACGGATGCATGCGGTTATATTATCTGTAACTGAAGCGTTTTTTTTTCCGGCATAGAGCCCCGACGACGGAACTCTATGCGAGAAAACAAAAACGCCAGTGCATTAGGCTTAATGCACACAATCAGGATTACTGCGCCGTAGGTCATGTACATTGTATTCTATGAGAATTTAAAATTATCATGTACACAATGCAGATTTTTTTCTGTGCGGACTTTGACCTGAGATGCAGATTTTAAAATCCGCAGCGTGTCAGTTTATTTTATTTTTCGTGAACGGATTTCTTGCAGATTTTCTTTATTCACTTCAATGGGGAGAGTAAAATCTGCACCAAATTCACATGTAAATCCGCACCAATTAATGCGGATTGTCCGCACGGATTTCCCTGCGAACACCTGCGGATTTCAGACTTCAGTCTATGCTGACTACTGCTTTTGATCTGTTGCCGCTGTCTCTCTTCATATGCGATCTCTCACATTTACTATAAACCGATGCTACTTTTTCTCTTTTAGGCTGCAAAGAGAGGCTGCAAAGCGCCCAATGCTATGATTTCTTCATGTGGAATAATCCCTGGAAATCCATATCCTAAGGGGAGACCCAGTCGCACATATGGAATATTTCAAGTAAGCATAATGGGACCCTTAAGAAGTTATTTCTGTATTCCATTCTACTTTAGACTCTGAGGGGTCTACATAAAAGTAGCTGCAGATTTAAAGGGCATCTGTCAGCAGATTTGTCCCTATGACACTGGCTGTCCTGTTGCATGTGCACTTGGCATCTGTGTTGGTCCCATGTTCCTATGTGCTCACATTGCTGAGAAAAATAATGTTTTAATATATGCAAATGAGCCTCTAGGAGCAACGGGGGAGTTGTCATTACACCTACAGGCTCTGCTTTCTCTGCAACTGCCTCATCCTCTGCACTTTGATTGACAGGGCCAGGCAGTTAAAACATTATAACATCAAAGTGCACGGCAGTTGCAGAGAGAGCAGAGCCTCTAGGAGTGATGGTAACGCCCCCGTTGCTCCTAGAGATCCATTTGCATATAAAAAACATCATTTTTCTCAGCAATGCGGGCACATATGAACATGGGGCCAATACAGATGTCTTCAGCTGCCAAGTGCACATGTAACAGGTCAGCCAGTGTCGTAGGTACAGATCTGCTGACAGATGCCCTTTAAATGGACATGTTCCTGAAATTTCACCTATGAACAGCACGTCCTACATTCTTTTCTGATATGTAGTAAAGTCCAATTCCTAGCTATACAGTGATATCAGAAATGTTGGCGTTGTCAGCATGGCCACACATATAGTGTATGCTGAAACATATGCATGCTGAAAAACTGCCCTCTCTGGTCCCTTTCCGCCCCTGTATCAGGGATGCTCAGTCCCCTGCTGTTCTATACCTCCGTCTGCAGAGAGGATGTCCTGACAATGACATAACCGCTGCTACCAAATCAAAAAAGACCTATTAATTGGTTACTGAAATTCCTGTACAGGGCGCCAGATGAAAGCTAGCTCTCTGAGCCCTTCTGCTAGGGTTGACCAAGTGGCACCATGCGTCCACATCCGTGTTACTTAAAGGGGTTCTGCAGTTTGATACAACTGATGATCTATCCTCAGGATAGATCATCAGCATCTGATCGGCCGGGGTCTGACACCCAGGACCCCCGCCGATCAGCTGTTTGAGAAGGCAGCGGCGCTGCAGCAGCGCCGGCCTTCTCACTGTTTTCCTCTGCTAGAGCCCCGCTCAGTGACGTCACGACTTGTATCCAAGTGGCGTGGACGAGGCTAAGCTCTGTTCACTGAATGGAGCTTAGCCTCGCCCACGCCACTTGATACAAGTCGTGACATCACTGGGCGGGGCTCTAGCAAAAGGAAAACTGTGAGAAGGCCGCGGCACTGCTGCAGCGCCGCTGCCTTCTCAAACAGCTGATCGGCGGGGGTCCCGGGTGTCAGACCCCGGCCGATCAGATGCTGATGAGGATAGATCATCAGTTGTATCAAACTGCAGAACCCCTTTAAGCCTCATTCGCACGTCCGTGTTCTCCGCGGACAGCACATGTCCCCATTCATTTTAATGTGTGTATTCAGACATCAGTGTTTTAGCACGGTCCGTGTTTTGAGCACAGATGCATTGCTCTATTTTGTCCGTGTTCACGCATCCATCACGTCCATTATAGTCTATGGGTCCGTGAAAACCACGGATGCCATCTGTGCTGCATCCGTGTTTCACGGATCATTAAGAGATGCTTTGAAAATTATTTTTCAGCTGTTCAGTGTCAGTGAAACACGGACAGCAAAAAACGGACACACGGATCCTTCAGTGATGCATCCGTGAAGCTGTCCGTGACCACCTACCACCTGCCCACAGATTTGAGCGTGGACACGGACGTGTGAATGAGGCTTTAAGCATTGCAGACAGTTCAGCAGTGACGGGTTACTGAGAGACGCTGCACTGCTCCATTGCTGAAAGGATTCCTAGGAATTTGAACAGAGTCTGCAGTAAAATGAAGTAGAAAATAATCTCTTCTTTTTAAAATTTTTTTTTTTTTTAAAGGGAACTCCAATAAAGAAAGAAGGAGAAGATACAACTGAAGGCTTGGGTATTGCCGCCAGAATTCTTGGGCCCTGTAAGCCGGTGTGTATTAGGACAGATTTCTTTGCATCCATTTTCATTACAGCTAGCCATATCTAACCTGTGTCTTTTTTTTTTTTTTTTTTTCTCCGCAGCCGCCTTCTACATATAATCCACATAGGCCAGTGCCATACCCGATTCCGCCGTGCCGACCTCACCCAACTATTGCGCCAAGTAAGAGAAGGATAATTGTTTTCTCCAAATTACTTAAAGAAATGTAGCCTGGAGTCCAAACATAGATCCAGGTCTACTGTATTCCAGTAGTGGTCATGCTGTCTACAGCATTAATCTCTATTAATCGCTAATCTGTTTTCCATCCTGATCAATAACAGTATCTCTAAGCACGTTGCTTAGGCCTTTGACTCATTGCCTTCCTCTTCTCCTCTTGTTTCCTCTTCCATCATCCAGCGTCTGTTCTGTTCGTGTTCCCGTCGCTCCTCTTGCCGCATGCTCTGTGGTTATCAAGTGTCTACTTCCTTCATAGGTCTTTACCCTTTTTGAAATTTAAAGGGGTTGTCTGAGGTATAAAAAAAAAAAGTCATCCATGGCAGTATTTATGCCGATCCTTGCCACCATGCTGTTTTTGGTCTGTGCTGTTGGCTGCAGTGTTGATGTCGATGTGACTGCTGCAGCCAATCACTGGCTTCAGAGGTCAAGTGCTGCATACCGCCAAGGCCAGTGATTGGATGCATTAGTCACCACCGCAGCCGTGAAGATGATTTCTTGGCTGCAGCGGCGGGGCAGGATCTGTGCTGTAGCACCGGAAGTGGAGGAATGAAATGGGTTAGGAGTATGTTATTTTATGACAAAGGCTGCCTGTTTTTAATCACTTGGACAACCCCTTTATGCTGGCCTATGTCTAGCTTCTGATAACCCGTATCGTTCAGCTGTGGAACTGTAGTAAAGCGAGGCGACCATTCAAATGAATGGCTTTGTGTGTACGTTATAGAAAGGTTGGTTCTGCCAGAGCCACAGGTGGTGGGAGACCCGTCTCTGGGATGTCCATTTGCTGTAATAATGCATATAATGAAAGATCCTCTGGTGGTGCCCGGGATGAGCCGACAGCTTATGTGACCGCTGCAGCCAGTCACTGTATGGCTCGAGGCCCCGTGGCTAGCGATTGGCAGGAAAACCCACATTCTTATGTTAACAGGCAGTACCTTGATTTTTAGGTGCAATGCCCTCTAAGAAAGCATTCCCACTGAAGAAAATGCAGTTCTGTAGTATCATTGACAGAAAAGGAGTTGTCACAAGGACCCACCAGGACTTGTAAATTGCTTTTCAGTTATATATGGAACCTGTCACCATGAAAATGCAAGGCAAGCTGTAGGCAGCATGTTATAGAGCAGGAGGAGCTGAGCAGATTGAGCTATAGTTTTATGGGAAAAGATTCAGTAAACCTTGTAATTTGTACATTTAATTTCCTGCTCGTTCTTGGCTTTGAAGTCGAGGAGTCGGTCCTATCAGTGATTGACAGCTATCTCTGACGTCAAGAAGACGGTCCTATTAATGATTGACAGCTATCTCTGATGTCAAGAAGACGGTCCTATTAATGATTGACAGCTATCTCTGATGTCAAGAAGACGGTCCTATTAATGATTGACAGCTATCTCTGACGTCAAGAAGACGGTCCTATCAGTTATTGACAGCTATCTCTGACATCAAGGAGGCGGTCCTATCAGTGATTGACAGTCATTTCTGTATACACTCATAGAGGAAAGATTGTCAATCACTGATAGGACCGCGTCCTTAACTTTAGTGATAGCTGTCAATCACTGATAGGACCGCCTCCTGGACTTCAGAGATAGCTGTCAATCACTGATGGGACCACCTCCTTCACGTCAGAGATAGCTGTCAATTATTGATAGGACCACCTCCTTGACGTTGGATTATGGTCAGTCTCTGATAGGACCGCCTCCTTGACGTTGGATTATGGTCAATCTCTGATAGGACCACCTCCTTGACGTTGGATTATGGTCAATCTCTGATAGGACCGCCTCCTTGACGTTGGATTATGGTCAATCTCTGATAGGACCTCCTCCTTGACGTTGGATTATGGTCAATCTGATAGGACCGCCTCCTTGACGTCGGATATTGGTCAATCTCTGATAGGACCGCCTCCTTGACGTCGGATATTGGTCAATCTCTGATAGGACCTCCTCCTGGACTTCAGAGCTCAGAATGAGCAGGAATTTCCGTAAATATAAATTACAAGTTACTGAATCTTTTCCCACAAAACTATATATCAGTCTGCTCAGCTCCTCCTGCTCTATAATATGCTGCCTGCAGCTCAGACACCATGTTCAACGTGACAGATTCCCTTTAATATGACGTCCATCGGTATCTGTCATTAATATTATAGCTCCTATTAATTATTTTCCGGCCCGTACTCCCCTGCATAACGGGGCGGATCCGTTTTGCAGACCATAGACTTCTAAAGGCAATCCGTTATACATTCGGTCCGTGGTAACTGAATCCATAACGCAATTCACCTTCTACAAACAAATAAACTGTGAGCGAATTTCATAAGCGTAAATCCACTCACCTCTAGTAAACCTCTTTCGATCCTCGGCCTTCTCAGAAGTGATGTCTGACTGTCTGGTTGCTATGGCTACCCTGTCTGACGCCCCAGACTATTCAGCCTTGTTGTCAGGAAGCTTGTCTCTAGCAACCAGACCTGTCTACCTTCTGGTCCTTGGCTCAAGGCAGAGTTGTCACTAAGCTGTGGGCAGAGAAAGGGCAAGGTGTAAGAAATACGATAGAACAGGTTGGCCCCTTTCACGGCCGCATCCTTTCCTGCACAGGCGCCGGACAGTAGTTGAGCCTATCCAGCGCCTGCACAGAAGAGGATGCATGGACGGGTAAGAGAGCAGTCACATGATTAAACCACTTGACCGCCGCAGTTTTGGTTCCCATAGATATAGGTGGGATGTTTATATAGATGGTAGGTGGGCAACTGCGAGCCTCGTGAAAAGCAGCTCAGGTGAGTTGAAAGGTAGACGTGTGACTACTGTGGCACAACATGGACTACAGGCCCGTTTAGCCTGTATTCTTTTAAAGTGGACATCTCCTATATGGTGGAGAACCGCTTTAAATCTTGAGTAATATACATTTATCTCATAAGGCTTTTCAGTTATGGCCGGTCTTGTGCACAGTTCATAGTTTGTCCGTACAGAGCTCATATAATGTAGTGTTTCCCAGTACTGTACCCTCCCCCCTTGTGATACCCGCATATCCGAGTGGATGGTTTCTAGTCTGTACATGCTTTAAGGGGCTTCAGTGACGTCACCAGCACTAATGGGTGGGCTCTAGCGCTGCCCTAGCCTGTAAAACAGCTTAGGGCAGCGCTAAAGCCCACCCACCAGTGCCGGTGACGTCACCAAACACACTGCTAGGCGGAAGCCTCTGCCTAGCAGTGTAAAAAATATAAACAAACAGACCTTGTCCTGCGCAATACAGGGCAGGACGAGGGAGACCAGCAGAGGGGCTGCCTGGGTGAAGAAGGGGATATGTCGGGGTTCTGCTCTGAACCCGGACAACCCCTTTAAGTATGTGTTGACTAGGGATAATGCTCTTAAAAAATAGTGTATTGACATACCCTTTAAGATGCCTTTTTACTCCTGGTAATAACAGGTCATTGTCAGGATCTTGGGGGGGGCAAGCGTTTATTAGACTACAGTTGCCGCCTGCACTGGGACACGTAGCGCACTCAGTAAGTCCCGACCGTCTTTTTACGCGTGTGGGTTACCCAGTCTTCACTCCGTTTAACTATTGACCTTCTCCAGAGATAGTGATATCTTGGTTTTAATAGGTTAATACGATAGTTCAGAATCATTATCAGTAGTGTACATAGAGGAGAGGGCGTCCCATAGCAGAGATCAGAATTTACCCCCACAGTGGTGGAGGGATTTGCCACCCAGGACAGAAGGGGCTGGTGATAGAGGAACCAAGAGCATGTTCTCGCTACTCAGTAACAAAGGAAATGGGACCAATTAATGCTGGAAACCTTTGCTCCAAGGGCCCCATAGCAGTCACATGGTCTGCCTCTATGGTAGGTACACCCTATTAGGTTTAAGGCTTCCTGATTTTGATCACACACCCCGAGTTGTACAGATAGTCAGACTGGTCTGTGAGACCGTTTCTATGTTTTGTTATTTTGTTAAAAGAAGTCGGTCACCAGGAAATTCCCTGTCAAAGGGTTTGGCCAATTCTGGACATTGGGGGCATATCGCTAGTATATGCCCCCAATGTCTCATAGGTGCAGACCCTCTGGGACCTGCAACTGTCTTTAGAATGGAGCCTGCACAGCTGCCCTTCATTCATTTCGATGGGAGTGTCAAATAGCTGAGCGCTGGCTTGACTATTTCTGTAAGCCTCATAGACGTGAATGGAGTGGTGGCCACGCTTGCGCAGTGTGCTTGTCATTAGCTTTAATGGGACTTCCAAAAATAGCCGTGCGCTCGGTTCGGCTATTTTTGGCACTCTTGTAGGAATGAATAGAGGGCGGCTGCGTGGTGTGCCCTCTGTCTCTCCGTAGGCTTCGTTCCAAGTATAGATGCGGGTCTCAGAGGTGGGACCCGCGCCTGTCAGACATTGGGGTCATATCCTAGCGATATGCCCCCAATGTTGAAGATGAGACAACCCCTCTAAGAAAAGGTGGTCATCCCTTTTAAGGGGTCTAAATGACAGGGTCTGTTTCATAGGACTGGCACATAGCAAATATTCATAAAAGCATCAAAAAGGGAGCCCAGAAACTATAGGCCGGTAAGTCTGACATCTGTCATGGGTAAACTGCTTGAGGGTTTTCTAAGAGATGCTATCCTGGAGACTCTTAATGAAAATAAGTGTATAACACCGTATCATTACGGCTTCGTCGGTCATGTCAAACTAATTTATTCAGTTTCTATGAGGAGGTAAGTTCTAGACTGGACCTGGCTGAGTCACTGGATGTCGTATATCTTGATTTTTGAAAAATATACTGTGCAAGTTAAAAGGTTAGTATATAAAATGAGGATGCTCGGACTGGGAGAAAATGTCTGTAAGTGGGTAAGTAACTGGCTGAGTGACAGAAAACAGAGGGTGGTTATTACCGGCACACATTCAAATTGGGCCACTGTCACTTGTGGGGTACAAAGGGGTAAATATCGGAAGGGTTACTGTTACTAGTGGGGTACTGTGGGGGTCAACATTGGGCCCTCTTGTAGAGGGATTCTACAGTAAAATATAATTTTTTGCAGGTGATACTAAAGTACGGTAATTAAAGGGAAAGCAGCACAAATTGGACTCCAACCACCTGTAATACCTCAACTGTCCACGCGTGCTGTCTTGTGAAGTGGCAATAATCATTTTTAGTAACTGCTCCCACTTTATGCTAATCAGAGGTTTAAAGGAGGTTCGCCTTCTTGCCTGTGGTCAGCGTTGCCGTGCCCAAATCCTGCCTCTTCTCTTTTAATTGATATTTTTCTAAGCAAAGGCAATTGGAGACATTGAAGGAGTTGGATAAGTTGAAGATTTGAGAAGTGGCAAATAAGGTTTAAAGGGGTTATCCAATATCATACAACAGCCCCAACATGTACTGAGCCCCTCCCTGCGCCGCTCCTGGTCCCCGGACCGCCGCTATGGCTTCTCCCTGTATACGCCTGAAAACATCCAGCGGGAGCAGCCAATGGTGGACGGGGACAAGCCTCCCTAGCATCGCGGGTGACGCTAGGGAGGGTTGTCCCCGTCCCCGCCTGCCATTGGCTGCTTTCCCACTGGGTAACACTGACATGAAAAAGGATCTAGGAATTTTAGTGGACAGCAAACTAAGCTGTAGAAACCAGTGTCAGGCAGCTGCTGCCAATGTCAATAAGATAATGAGTTGCATCAAAAGGGGCATAGATGCCCGTGATGAGAACATAGTCCTACCACTCTACAAATCGCTAGTCAGACCACACATGAAGTACTGTGTACAGTTCTGGGCTCCTGTGAACAAGACAGACATAGCAGAGCTGGAGAGGGTTCAGAGGAGGGCAACTAAAGTAATAACTGGAATGGGGGATCTACAGTACCCTGAAAGGTTATCAAAATTAGGGTTATTCACTTTAGAAAAAAGACGACTGAGGGGAGATCTAATAACTATGTATAAATATATCAGGAGTCAGTACAGAGATCTGTCCCATCATCTATTTATCCCCAGGACTGTGACTGTGACAAGGGGACATCCTCTGCGTCTGGAGGAAAGAAGGTTTGTACACAAACATAGAAAAGGATCCTTCACTGTCAGAGCAGTGAGACTATGGAACTCTCTGCCTGAGGAGGTGGTGAAAAGAGTTTAAAGAGGTTCCTCTGGATAGATCATCAGCATCTGATTGGGACCCCACCGATCAGCTGTTTAAGAAGGCAGCGGTGCTACTTGTATCAACTGGCCTGGGCGCGGCTAAACTGTTCACTTGAACGGAGCTTAGCCGCACCCAGGCTAGTTGATACAGGTCGTTATGTCACTGGGCCTGCGGTAAACAGTGAGAAGGCCGCGGCGCTCCAGGATCGCCGCTGCCTTCTCAAACAGCTGATACCCGGGACCCCTGCCGATCAGATGATGATCTATCCAGAGGATAGATCATAAGTTTAAACAAACTGCAGAACCCCTTTAAGTTCAAATTCCTCTAAGATGAGGCTAATTGGCTTCTACCTCATGAGTTTTTTTTTTTTTGCCAAAGCCAGGAGTGGATCCAGGAGGAAGATTAGGTCTTTCCTCAATATCTCCTTTCCTTTGAACCGACTTCAGGTTCTGACTCCAAACAGTATGCATCAAAATTGCCACAAAAACTGTTGCACTAATGTGTGTGTGACAGCACCCTAAACATGGGATCCAAATCAGAAATGATCTTTTGGCTGCTTTCGGGTAAAAACATCTTAATTCAGCTAGTGGTGGCGTGATTTACAGATGGAATTTGTAATATAAAGGAAATTAGTAATTATTAAGACATACAGAGGGTATGGCAAAGAATTACACTCCCTTGTATTGGCTACCAGACCAAAATTATTGATGGAAGTTTCCACATAGGGAAGATTTTAAAAGAATATGTGCTGGCCCTCTAATGGGCTATCCCACAAAAGCTATTACTATGGAATGAATACAGTGCTTCAATTAAAGAAGTATTGCAATATAGACGCAATACAAATATTATTTTTATTTTTAATGAACATTACATTTTCCACAATGATGGCGCCTCCTGCTGTTTCTCCTGTGACTGAAATTCTCCTGCATTCAGTGGTGGACTGACATGCTCAGTAGCTTCCCTGCGCCGTTTCCCCTTTGTATCAGCGTAGTGATCTGATAGTGAAACGCCCCACATACCCTTCATTAATTCATCCTCACTTCTAAATTTATAGAAATATAAGCTATATTTTTCCTGACAGTGGAGAGGTAAATCGGGTGAGTGTTACCTGCCATAGTGGGATTGCAGGTTCTGTGTGCAGTGGACTGTTTCCCCCCCCCCCCCCCCCCAGAAAGGAAAGAAAAATGTTCTCCAGATAATGTGAGTAACACTAGAAAAAATATGAAATTTGCACTGGAGAGTAGCATTAATACAGTCAAAATAAGGGAAGGACTTTTCTCCCGCAAAATAACAGATCTCAGACAGAACTGACAAAAACGGATGCTCAAAGGATCTCTCGCTTTATTTTCCTGTTCTTCTGACAGATCAGAAAACAAAACTGTGATGTGAACGCGACCTAACTGTGTACATTACTCTACTTTTTTTTTTTAATTCACGGGATAACCTTTTTTATGTCTGCAAGGTATGAGTTTTTTTTATAAAGTATTACAAATATCAGCTTTTTATGGTCTCCATTTGCAATATCATAGATGGGGGAAAAAAACAGGATCTGGCTTTGGTTGTAAGAAGAGAGAACAAGCCAAGGACTCGTGTTGTGCAAAAAGTTTAAAGTACCATATTTTTTACCCCTTAAGACTCGCCGGCCCCCATGCCTCTCATCAGCCCCCATGCCACAGGGAACATAAAATAAAAAAAAACACTTACCCTTCCTGCTCCGGCCGCCGTCGCTCATCACCTCCAGCGCTCTTCCTGCCGTCGGCTGTACCGTGACCTAATACGCACAGCGTGAGGCCACAGAGCGCCCTCACGCTGTGCACAGACGAGGACCAGGAAGCTGTGAGTACAGAGCCTTCACCGCTTCCTGGTCCTCCGGTACTAATGAGCGCTTCCATAATGGAAGCGCTCATTAGTATTCACCCCATAAGACGCAGGGACATTTCCCCCACTTTTGGTGGGAAAATAATGTATCTTATGGGGCACAAAATACAGTCGTTGATCATATTAGGAAGATTCTATGTACTTGGCTATTCAGTCTTTACAATAGTATATTATTTTATACATTGATCATTATATAGTATATGATAGTTATTTGTTTTGCCTAGCAATGAAGCATACACTGCATGTTCCAAATCGTATGCATGCTCCTTCTGTGTCATATGACAGGACAACGAGGCAGGGGGAAGGCAATTCTCCATCAGGGCAAAGTAGGAAACCTGATGCAAAGCTGTATGAGAAAAAAAATGTATATAACCAAGTAGAGTTTTACCGTATGGAATGCAGAGCGTTCTAAATTGTGTCAGGGCTCTGTTTTGTTTTTCTTGCTCTTCTATCTTTTAGATTGCTATGGGAAGACAATGACGGTAAAGAAGGAGCAGTCAAACTTAAATACCTCTGGAGAAGGTCAAAGTTTATCTGAAAGGGGAGGGGCTACAAGCCTTAGTACCAGTTGTCGCGATTGGGCTAAGACAAACGAGAATAACAGTAACTAAACTTATTCTGTTTTCTGCAAATGATACTTTTCATACACATGCTGACAATCACTGCATGTACAAGAAAAAGGTAGACACACCCCGTACACCTTGGAATGGCATATGGGTCAATGAACAAATTGGCGAGACAGACAGGATTCCCACCATTTATATTCATTTATTTATTTTATTGTTTCAGTTGCTTTTGTTTGGCTTACTTTCTTTATTCTGTTGTAGATCATTGTTTTGTGTAAGCTCTCTATATCATCGAAATATTAAAATCTGACTTAAGTATATCATCCAGTTATGACTATTGTAGACACCTATGCCTCATCAAACATGCTCTATTGTAATTTTAGCCGGGAGATTGTTGGGTTCGTGTTCATCTGTAGTTGGTGAATTAATTTCAACAATGTGAACAACTGTGACACTTGCAGGATAACAGGCCGAACTGGAAGGACAAATGTCTTTTATCGGCCTTATATACTATGTTACTACTATGTTCCATTAAGGGAAATCGTGCACATCGGTCATTGTACATGTGAGGTTCACAAGTTTATTTTCATCGTATTTTTTTTCTTTCTTCTTATCCTGTTTTTCCTTCTTCTGTTCTCTTTGAAAAATTTTGTTGTTCATAATCTGACCTTTATCAAGAAATTGTATCTGATTTGATCTCCATTGTTGCGACCATCACCACATATAAACAGTGATTAAAATGATGACTGCATTAAAAGGATTTTCCAAGACCTGGGAAAAGTCTGGATAATTCATCAGTATCTGATGAGTGGGGACCCGTCACCCGGGACCCCCGCCGATCAGCTGTTTGAGAAGGCACCTGCGTTTGCAGTAGCGCTGGATCGAAGCTCAGCCCCTTGGTCTTCAGTGGGGCTCAGCTGCACCTAGGCTATGTGACTGATGAGTGTGACGTCACATGGCCTAGGCTAAGCTGCGAAAAGGCTGCGGCGCTGTTGCCTTTTCAAACAGTTGATCGGCAGGGGTCCTGGATGTCGGGCCCCCACGGATTAGATACAGATGACCTATCCAGAGGATAGGTCATCAGTATAAAAGGCTTGGGAAAACCACTTTAAGACCATTTGGGGCCTCCATTGTTAAAAAAAAAAAAACGGACAAAAATGTGCAGTATGTCTTGCCATTTTGTCTAGCAAATTGCTGGGTCACATGATAGAAACTCAACCAACTCCACCATAGTCGGTGGGCTCCATCGAGTGTCATTCTTGTCCATCATTTGGCAGATCTGAGGCTTCAGTTATTTTCGTTGCTTTGCTCCTATAAGAGAGCAGAACAATGGGAATAGAAGTGCTCTTGTTAGGGCGGCCATATTGGGAATGGCATGCTTCTATTTTACGATTGGAGCACAATTACCTGTACCAAACACAACCGAATATCTCTGCATGGAGCTGCAGAGTATCCCAGTCTGCATGACCATGTGATTGGGGCAAATCTGAGAGTGTAGGCCCAGCTGTAGCTGAAGTCACCATTGTGTTAATTCATTTTTGTTTGCTTCTACATCTATAGGTGCATACGTGAATGGTACTCTCATTCCGAACTTGGTTCCCGGAACTTTACCTCCTGCTTATTCTTCTAATCCAGTTACACCAGCCCCAGGTAACACTAGTTGTATATGCTTATCAGTGCATATTATACTTGTAGAAGATATCAAGCCAATTATCTGTGTGGTTTTCTAGGGATTGAAGACCCTGCTGCTCAAGAAAAATCTACACCCAGCCAAGGTAAGCAAGTAGGAAACACTACGCGTTTGTTTAATGACAATGCCGTCAGGGTTGTAAATTTACACATAATGTCTTAATAGTTTATAGAAATGGCTAGAGCGTCCTACATAATTCTATGTTGGACTGTCCAGCTTCAGTTACAGCCCCCTGTGGACTGTGGTGGAGATCTTCCATTTCCGACCATGCCTGATATTGATGCTGTTGTGTTTGCAAGATCTGTTATCAGGTCTGGGGCTCGTTTTAAGTCGCCCGTCCACCTTCAGTAGCTGTTGGTTGGACGCTAGTTTGGCTGACTCCTCTCTCTTCCGACTCCATTATATACGCTTGACTCAGTTCTCATTGTTCAGAAAGCTGAATCGTAAACTCACCATACACATGATCAGCCAGTACCACCAAATTGGTGGGTCCAGTTAACAATAACATCATTTGTATGGGGGCCTTAAAGGGGTTGTCTGAGTTATCGAAAAAAAAAATATATATATATAGCACTGTAAATCTGATGGTCAGCAATATATAACTAAGCTAAGCAAGTTTTAAGCAAAAAAAATCTATTTCCTCATTTCCCTGGTTCACTCATAGCCCTTTGTTTACCTGCAGTAACAACAATCTCTGCCCCTCCCCCTGCTCTGCAAAGGGAGTGAATACAAGTACTGCCCTGAGTGACATGTCTGCCTGCTGGGAGACTCAGCACCATGTTGTATGTGTAGAACTACAAGTCCTAGCTGTATAATGACACTGCTAATACACACAGGATCTTCCCCCTACTTGCAATGCTCTGCAGAACTCCTCTGTCAGCTCCTGTGCCCAGCATTTGTCTCCTCACTGCCTGCGGCTACACAGTAAACACTTCAGCCCTGAGTCTGTGCAGCTGAAGGGGTTAAGAATCCTGGGAGAGAGCAATAAGCAGCAGTCGGCAGTGAAAGGGAGCGTGGCCAGTGACATCTCTTGTACAGGCTTGTGCACGAACATTATCAGAGCGGGGAGAGAAGCTGACATTACAGGTCATGTGACCCTCAGTGAAATCTGAGAAACCAGCCACTGGAGATAACGTGAGTTAATTGGAAAGCTGTTACATTTGCCTAGTTAGGAACATACAAAGAACAAAAAAATAACTCGGACAGCTCCTTTAAAGGTGTATTACAGGAATAAAAATAAAAAAATGAATGATATTGCATTTGCAAACTCTTAGCAAGATACACATTTGCATAATGTATTAGAACTTTCCTGTCTTCAGGCCTTCCTGCTTGACCAGAAGTTCGGTAACTCTTATGCTCTATATAGAAAGAAACCACTCCCTTCTTTGTCGAGACAAATGGGTTTGGCTCACGTTCCTAGATTCCTAAGCTTTGCGCCTTTGCTGTTTCCCCTCCAGCCGCATCATCATCTTCTTCTTACTCGTAGCCCTCTTCACCTACAGTTACATCACATATGATGACTCTTTATGCCTCCGGAGAAGATGCTGTTCCATTTCCTTGCTGTGTCACGTACTCGCGTGACTGCAACTCCTGGCAAGCTCCAATCGGCCTTTAGGCCCCATGCACACAGCCCTATCTGTTTTGCGATTCGTAAATTGGATCCACAATGTACAGATGCGGTCTGTGTGCCGTCCGCATTTTATTTGTGGACCCATTGTTTTCAAAGGGTCCGTGGTCTTCATTTTGCAAACATTGTCTATCCTTTTGTGGAACAGACATATGAATGCAGAAAGCACGTGTGTTTTCCTTGTCCATATGTCCATCCCGCGCAAAGATAGAACATGTCCTATACTTGTCCTCAAAATCTGGACCGCGGACCCATTGAATTCAATGGTTCTGCAAAAAATGCAGATCCAACATGGACCTCATCCGTATTTTGCGGTTCTGCAATTTGTTGACCACAAAACGGATACTGCCGTGGGCATGGGACCTTAGACTGTAATTGGACCTCCCTGTGATCTCTGTCAGTGCATTGGGCTTTCCTCTCTGACCACCTCACCTTTCATCAACTCTTCGGGGCTTATGAAAGGTACTTGCATAGGAACAGTCAGCAGCAGTAACAAAGGTGAGGTGAGCAGGGTGGAAATCCCAACATAGTGACTGAGTGTGCCTGGACCTGTGGTCAGGTGAGTATGTGACAACATCTTCTGGAGGCATGAAGAGTCTCTGATCATATGTGAAGCAAAGCAGCTTGTAGGGGGGAGAGCTATGAGTAGCAGGAGGATGATGATGCGGCTGGAGGGGAAGGAGCAAATGGGCACAGCTTGGACACTATGGAATAGAGCCATCGTTTGGTCACATCCTAGATCAGTGATGGAGAACCTTTTAGAGACCGAGTGCCCAAACTGTAACCCAAAACCCACTTTTTTATTGCTAAGTGCCAACACGGCAATTTACCCTGAATACTACAGTCCAGTATAGTATATCCTCCATATACTTTATCATTTAGCTATAATAGCCTGCCTACATTCACTGCGCTGCCTGTGCCGTTCATAGTGCGCCTGCGCTGATGAATGGCAGGAGAAGTCTAAGGCATATTGGTACTCCATAGACTTTTTCTAGGGCGCTAGTGCCCACAGAGAGGGTTCTGAGTGCCGCCTCTGGCACCCGTGCCATAGGTTCGCCACCGCTGTCCTAGATGATATCCCCACACAGAATGGAGTGGAGCTATTTCCTCCCTCCTGTGTCGAGCACCAAAGAGCTATTGAAATTATTTACATAGTACGGTCGAAAAAATACATAATTCAATCAAGTTCAACCAACTGATGGCTGGGGATGTGGAATTTGGAAAAGGGGAATGAGAAGCCAGACTCCACCATTAACCTAAGCATTAGCAGAGCAAGCAGTGATGTGTCAGCCTGTACCGTGCTCAGTGCGGCCCCAGTGGAACTCATACTCCCATAGCAGCGTACGGGAGTAAAGATTGCAAAGCGTGATAGGCACCTGAACTTCACTAGGAAGAATTAAAACAAAAAAGGAAATTACAAATATGCTTTTTTTTAAGGTTTTAATAAAGTGAGCATAAAAGTTTAGGTACACTTTAAGCTCGTCATGTCCAATACATTGCATGTTTATGGTGCTTAGATTTGTCTTTTTTTTTAATACTAAATACCCTTTTAATCTGCTTTTTGTAGCTGCTGCTGCTCCAGCAAACCCTCTTGCTTCTCCACATGGAAACAATTCTGCTCCCCCAACACCTGTTGCAACTCCTGTCCCAGCTCCTACTGCTTCTCCTGCTAAAACATTGCAGCAACCATCAACTCCTACCACTCCACACTCTGGAATGAACATGACTTCTCCTCTAGCAGCATTGCCAGGGCAAGGTCCTCCCTCAATGGCATCTCCTAAATCCTCTACACCCACTCCAACAGTAATAAAAAGTGCCCAGATGTCCTCTGGTACACCCATACCAACGGTTAGCACACCTTCATCATCAAGCCCTTCAATATTCCCTGGTCTTCCACCTGCAGCCATTCCAACCCAACCAGGTTCCTCCACACCATGTGCTAATCCTGGGCCCAATAATGCAGCATTATCCTTGTCACTTCCAGGATTTCCATTTTCGGCCACATCTTCGACAAGCACTGTAAGCAATGCTATGATGCCATCTATATTTGCTGGTCTACCATTGCCCTTTAATCCTGCCTTTCCGGGTATGGCTAGCCCAACTCTTTCTGATATTTCTGGAGCTGCTGGACAAATAGGCAATCCTTTGCTGTCTGTTTTAAAAGGATTTTTAACTTCAAATGATCCAGGGTTAATGAATTCTCCCTCAATGCCTTCAGTGCCTACATCCGGACTGTTGCCATTCTCAAGTCTTCCAAATACAGAATCAATCTCCTCGTTAAACAAGTCTTTTACTCCTCCATGTTCAACCCCCACACCTCAGAGAACCGCCACTCCTGGAACTTCTATATTTTCAAGTTCCTCTTCACCTTCGTTATCAAATCCAATTTCTACATCGGCATCAATCCCAGGACAACCTCTGTTGGCCACACCATCTCCTCTCAGTTGTGCATCCATAGGCCCACAAGCTCAGAGTGCGTCCACTTCCATGTCAGAACAAAATCTTCCATCTTCACCATCTGCAGCCAATATATTGGTCAAAACGGAACCAGCTAGTCCATCACCTTCTGCTTTCAAGGGTCCATCACATTCAGCAACACCTTCTCATTGTTCTCTAGGATTGC
This sequence comes from Bufotes viridis, assembly GCA_033119425.1. Classification (NCBI taxonomy): domain Eukaryota; kingdom Metazoa; phylum Chordata; class Amphibia; order Anura; family Bufonidae; genus Bufotes; species Bufotes viridis. The sequence continues at coordinate 451,058,826 of CM065591.1, forward strand.
CTCCGGTTCTAGGCCATGTGTTTCCATCAGGACCAAGTCTGTCTAATTCAATGAATCCAGGATTGTCAGGGCTTTCCTCAATCAATGGAAATTTAGGCGGCCCAAACTTATCTTCACTGGCTTTGGGCTGCTCTGCAGCAATGCCTCCCATTTTCCCTGCTTTCACATCACTGGCCAATGGATCTCCATTTGCAAGCAGCCCAGCTCTTACTCCATCTGTTCCAATGCTGACGTCTACCAGCACAGCTGCTGCTGCAACTCCACCTTTAACATCATCAATATTCTCTGGCCTGTCGGCACCAGCTGCCGCAGCGGCTGCGGCTGCTTCTCAGTTTCCATTGAACCTTTCCACTGCTGTCCCTTCACTGTTTCCTGTACCACAGGGGCCCCTGGTCTCATCAAATCCATCTTTTCCTGGATTCCCGGTTTCTAGCACACCCCCAGTCAACCCTGCTCTTCCACCCTTCCCTGGACTCCAGCCTCCCTCTACGTTGTCCGGAGTTCCTCCAGTGCCAGCAGCTGCGTCTGCTCCGTCTCCGGCATCTGTCCTACCAGGATTTGCCTCGGCTTTCAGTTCCAACTTCAACTCGGCTCTTGTGGCACAAGCCGGGTTAGTAGCATTGATTTATTATTTTTTATTTTTTTTTGTATTGTTTTTTGTGATTCTGAATTCAGTTAAATTATTTTAAGAATAAAATGCAGTTCAGAGCAGATTTTTCACCTAGATTCTGCATTGTTCTCGTGAAATTAAAGAGGTCTTCCGAGACAATATAACTGTTTTCTTTTGCTCAGGATAGACCATCAGTAGCTGATCTGTGGGGGACCAACACCCAGGACCCCTGCCGATCAGCTGTTTGAGAAGGCATTGGAGCTCCTTTGAGCGCCGCAGCCTTCCCTCTGCTTTTTCTGGGCCATGCGACAGTATGTTCATTGATTTATGTGGCCTAGGCACAGCGCAGCAACTGTGATACCAAGCACAGCCACTATTCAATATACAGCGCTGTGCTTAGTGAGCAGAGAGAAGTCTGTGGCGCTCACAGGAGTGCTGGTGCCTTCTCAAACAGCTGATCGTGGGTGCCGGACCCCACTAATCAGATACTGATGATCTATCGAGAAAATCCTGGAAAACCAACCCAATTTTTAATAGTAGACGTTTAAGGTATTCATATACACATTAGTCCAACGGCAGCGAACCCACGGATTTTGGCCATCTAATGTGCATGGAGGTGTTCTGACTTTTCTGTTATGGCAGGTCCGACTTATTCCATTCTGCCCATTGAGAACACGTGCACACTTGTCTAAACTGAGCATGCATGTGTATGGGTGGGTTGGGAGGTTTAGCTGTCGGTTGAACATCTGTTTGAAGTATATGGCCAGCTTAAAGGGGTTCTCTTCAGAATAGGCCATCAATATCTAATCTATGGGGCTGACACCCTACACTCCCGCTGATCAGCTGTTCTATAGTACCTTTGGCATCAGAACTACACAGCTCTGTCAGATCCCCACCACTCGGATATTAATGGTCAATCCTAAGGATAGGCCATTAATATCAAAATCCTGGAAACCCCTTTAAGGCTTTTGCTTAATTAGCGTTTAGTAGCTCATAATGGTTGTGTGTGTTCTTTTCCCACAGGCCTTCAGCTTTTCCTCTCCTTTCTCTCTCTGGTCTTCCTGGATTTCCACAGGCTCCTTCTCAGTCGCTGCAAGGACTCCAGCAGAGCGCGGCAGCAGCCGCAGCGGCACAGTCCGCTTTATTACAGGCAAGTATTTTCCTTACAAGCTCCATGGGGATATTTAATTCTGTAATTCTAATGCACAGATGAATCTGCTTTTGACTCCAACAAGACAAATTGCAATGATATTAGTCACTTTAGGTTTTCATTTGTATCAGTTCATGTAGAGGTCCCTTTCCTGTACTCTTCTATTATATGAAAATGTTCCGCTAATTTACCTTTAGCAGTATATTATATCACGTACGTATTACTTTTCCTGTCTGTAATTTAGTATATTTCCTCTTTTATTAGTAGTTCATGTGCATCATATAATAGAATAAGAATTGACCTTTTTTTCCTGTTATTGAAATTTAATTTTATTGTTTCCTGGCTTTGGGAAATATAGCTGACAACTAAATTGGACAACTCAACAGCTCACAGGTTGTCACCCAACTTTGCCAGGCTACTGAATGGAAAATCAGTTCAGCAAAGTAATATCGTATTTTTTGCTTAATAAGACGCACCTGATGATAAAACACACAGGATTTAGAGAAGGAAAATATGAAAATTTTTTTATATATTTCTCGTCCATATCCTTGGGGGGACACAGGCTTGACCATGGGTATAGCTGTTGCCACTAGGAGGCGGACACTGAGCACAAAGGCGTGCGCTCCTCCCTTCAGCTATACCCTTCCTCCAGGGACTATGCTAAATTTATTTTAGCTTAGTGTCTGTAGGAGGCAGACCTCTCTGCTTTGCAGTTATGCACATTTTTTCCTTTTTTGATTTTTCTTTTCTTCTAGCGGAATTTCAGGCAGTCTTAGCTGCCTGCACTCCCACCCAGGAGACGGGAGACCAGGGGGTCCCCAAGCCCGCTGCTCCTTCCCGGTCTCCAGAAGTCAAGGAGGACCAGAGGTTCCTAAAGCATCTGCATCCCCCCAGCCTTTGGATCACCACGGCCGCCCACTACAAGTCCTCACTCCCCAAGGGGCCGCACACCGAAGTTGGTGATCCGGCTGGAGCCAGGGAGGCAGAAGACGCCGGATGCGTGAGTATTTCTGGCCCCCAAAGTGCTCCCCTCCTTCCTCCTCCCTTCCCTTCTAAGGTTACCTTGAGTAATTTCCCCCACGGATGTCTTGTCCCCTTCATGCCTTGGGGTGGGGGGGGGGGATTTTTATTGTCGAAGCCTCCGGAGCGCAATGCCCCCTCTCTTCGGGGCCCTTCCTCCTTCTCGGCGTTCCCGGTCCTTTGCTCCGCCAGGGCCGCTGCTAATTGAAGCCCCGGCTTCTCTGCGGCCTTCTCTCGCATCGGCTCTCTGCGGGTTCTTCTCTCTCGGCCGGAGCTCTAGCGGCAGCTCCGCTATCCCGCAAGCGAGGTGGGGGAGGGTGTACTGACGCTATTTTGTGAGCGGGCATGAAATTCTCCCCTCTCCCCCTCCTTTATCTGTATCCTGGCGCGAATCTTGCCGCCTTTTCTGCCTCCGGTCACCTCATGTTTGAAGTGGAGATCTGCGGGACTCTGACTTAAGGCACCTCCGGACAAGCTGCATTGAGGGACACAGGCCAGTTTAGCTCTGTCTCCCCTTGCTACAGGGTTTAACCTACCCAGCTCATCCTTCTATCTTTCACTACAGGGTACTCATTATGTCCGAGCCCAGGCCTCAAAGCAGGTGGTCACTTCTGTGCGCCATTTTGCTTGTGAAAAATTTCCATCCGGTCAGTTAGATCCCCTCTACTTTTCGTGCTCTGCTCCACCGCCAAGTGGCTCTGGCCCTGACCCAGTCGCCCCTACTGCCCAGCCTATGGTAGAGCCGGAGTGGGCGTGCTCCCTGTCAAGGATTGTACAGGGTATCTCCCATACCAACAAATTCATAGTGGAAATTGGGGCGGCTCTGGGGATCCTTCCCATCGCGGCCATCTTGCTAAATGGGCCAGATCCCCAAAAGGGTGTCTGCATCTCCCATTTCCTCTGCCTCTCCACCACCTTCCAAAGAGTCTCACTCCAACGTGTCCTCCTTGGAAGAGACATGTTCCGAGGAGAGGTTTTTCGAATGCGGATTTTGTCTCTCCTGAGGGTCAGTCTTCAAAACTGTCCTCCATGGTGGACAATCTCATTACAGCGGTTATAGAGACCTTACAGGTTGAGGACCCCGCACCCTCCTTGGCCGGCTTGAGTTTTTCCTTCAGGAGGTCCCGTCGCTCGCCCAAATGTTTCCCCAACCACTAGGATTTTGATTCCTCTCTTTCTAAGGAGTGGAATTTTCCTGATGAAAGTGTTCCCTTACCATAACATTTAGATGTCCTTTATCCATTTCCGGAGGATTTGACTAAGAAGTGGCCGTCCTCACCAAAGTTGAGTCGCCAGTATCCCACTTGGCAAAACACCAGTTTGCCGATGGCGGATGGGGCTTCTTTCTCTGATATCAGGGATACAAAATTGGAATCTTTTGCAGAATCATTCTTTGAAGAAGTGGACACAGCACTGCGACCGGTTTTTGCCTCTACATGAGTGAGCAAAGCAATGGGTGTGTGGGCAAACAATCTACGCCAGGGTCTCTCCTTGGGGGACCCACTCGGAGGAACTTTCCGATATTGCCCTGCAGCTCTCCCATGCCGGTGCGTATATTTGTGAAGCCCGCTCATCATCCCTTTTGGTGGCCATTTGCCCTATGGCTCTCCTGCTGGGCGGCAGGTTATGCTTCAAAGCGGACCCTGACGGCCCTCCCCTTTACCGTCAGACTTTTGGGCAAACGCCTGGACGAGATCATTTCTAACGCTACAGGTGGTAAGAGCACTCATTTACCATAGAACAGGGTTCGTTTCAACAAGTCAAAAAAGCGCAAACCTCTTTTCCAGCCCCAAGCGGCCAACCAACAAGTCTGCCACGGATCAGAAGCGCAAGCCTTCCTTCAAACCTCGCCCTTCCTGGTGTCTCCGTCAACAGGGCTCCAAGTCCTATAACCCGAAGACCTCCTCTGCATGACGTGCAGCTTCCAGCGCCCTCCGATTGATTGGATGGCCGTCTTCATCTGTTTCGTCATGTTTCACTGGCTCACGTCTAGGATGCCTGGATGAGAGAGGTCATCTCAGAGGGTTACAAGCTGGAATTCAATTACCCCCTGTGGGGAAAAAAGTGCATCTTATAAAGCAAAAAAGACTATATCATCTGCTTCTAAATCGCTCCATCACTAAGCATAGTCTCTCAGTTCTGAGTCAGAGAAAACCGCACTGCTCTCAATAAGCGGGAACAGGCCAAACCACTCAGAGATTTATGAGAAAGTTTAGTAGTCAATCACTGCTCTGCAGAACGTAGACTCCAATCAAATCTCCGTTCCTAATTTCCCTGTATTAACCAGAAAAAGGAGCAGAGAATAGTGAAGTACCACAACCACATTAAGCATCCAGCATTTACTGTGCTTACAGAATGGATAAAATCACAAGCATGTAACAAAGATTAAAAGCCGGTTTCCCGTCCTGACAGTGTGCAGAGCAGTGAATGGCAAATCCGGTGTAAAATCTAAAACTTTTCCTGAATCTCGGACTGCTTTGGCCTGTTCCCGCTTATTGAGAACAGCAGGGTTTGCTCTGCCTCCGAATTTTGTTTGGTGTGAACGGAACCCACTTCGCCCAGAGTAGGATTTACAATTTGAAATCTTTGTTTTATTTGACTTTGCATATTTTCTCAGACTTGGACTGCAGGAAACGACATGGTATATGACATCCTGATATGTGAGCTGCATTGGCTGACATGTTGGTGTTCAGTCAACTTAGGCTGCGTTCACACTTCAGTTATTTCGATCCGTTATTGTGAGCCAAAACCAGTAGTGAAGCCTACACGGAGATCAGGTGTACTTATTTGATTTTCACCTATTCTGTGTTTTTGACCCGCACCTGGTTTTGGATCAGAATAATTTCGTCACCGGAAATGCCCGCCGGATCCGCCACAGCGCAAGACAACTGAAAGCATTTGAAGACTGATCAGTCTTCAATATGCTTTCAGGTTACCATGGCAGCCAGGAAGCTACTAAAGTCCCGGCTGCCATGGAAAAGAAGCTGGGAGCTGGGGGAAAAGCTACATACCTTCCGTGTGGCGGCCGGGGCGCTCCTCGATGACGTCACCGGGTCCATACAGCGCATTGCTCACATAGCATAGCTATGTGAACTATGTGACGCAGGGACCCGGTGACATCATTGAGGAGCGCCCCGGCCGCCACACGGAAGGTAAGTAGCTGCTCCCCGCTTCTTTTCCATGGCAGCCGGGACTTTAGTAGCGTCCTGGCTGCCATGGTTACCATTCTTAAAAGCTAAACGTTGGATACCGCGATGCAGCGAAATGACGTTTAGCTTAAAGTCTGATCCGGATTAATGCTTTTCAATGGGCACTAATTCCGGATCTGTCCTTGCGGCATGTCTTCCGGTTTTTGGACGGAGACAAATCCGCAGCATGCTGCGGTTTTGTCAATGTCCAAAAAACGTTCACATACTGAACTGAAGACATCCTGATGCATCCTGAACGGATTTCTCTCCATTCAGAATGCATTAGGATTATCCTGATCAGTATCTATCTTTCTGTCCTAGAGCCCCGAGGACGGAACTCTAGGACGGAAAGGAAAAACGCTGATGTGAAAGGGGCCTTACTAATCGAAATAACTGACCAAATAACTGAAGTGTGAATGCAGCCAAATTCATATAAACCGACAAAGCTAAGAAATGAAACAAAAATTGCAATTTTGAAAAGTTGGCAGCAGAAGACAAGTCAGGGGCTTTTATTCTTGAAACCGGGTGGACTGTTCTCCCTCTTTACGTAGTCAAATACAGTATGCAGTTTTTGAACTCATTGCACCTCTGTCGTCTCATCCTCCCAGAAATATTCTTCCCTTCAGGCGGTTTTTTTTCTGTTTGTTTTTTTTGTTTTTTAAATATAAAAAATTGCTGCCAAAAGTGTACTATGAACTCTCATTGAATTGTCTCTATCATCAGGCATCCGCCCTGGAAGGATTTCCCGCACAAGCAGACGCCTTTGCCGGTTTTCCCACAGGACCTGGTACACCGTTCCCACTGCAGCCAGGATTGCCCCAGCGCGGCTGGCAATAATCGTTCTTGAAGTCCACAGCATTTTAGCGAGGTTCATCTGTGTCACTGTTTTTAGGGTCTTTTTAGGTTCTGTATTTTATTTTATTTTTTCTTGTCTATGAGGGTTTTGTTACTGTAACGGGCAGGCATTAACTGACACAGGAATCGTGACGAGGTTAGCCTATGGGTCTAATTTATTTTTGCATTTTTTATTTCGTCACTTTTATACTATTTTAGTTCATGAAATGTAGTATACCTCACACCTTTTCGGTGAGTTTTAATAGAGCATGTAATTTGCCGCTTTATGATTTTAAAAAGAATCACAGAAATGTTAGGGATTTAGTCCTATTTTTATTTTTTTTTAAATGTATGTACATATTCTGTGTTCTGTATGATTTTGGGAGATCAGTGTATAATTTTTCTCATTGGGCTGTTGGATGTTGGCACCATTTTACCAGTCTGTCCTTCTGTACCCAGGAAATGGGCCACACTAGGGTGACATTAGAAGTCTCAAGCTAGCCACTTCAAATAGATGATCAGGTGGTGCTGGGAGTCGGACCCCCACCGATCAGATATGGATGACCTCTCCTGAGGACAGCTCCTCAATACTCTACTACTGAAGAGACTATGGCCAACCTCCACTACCTTGGATTGGATATATAATTGTGGGCACAGGAATAAGAGGGCACCAGATGTGGACAGGGTTGGGCAGGTCGAAAGCAGACTTGTCTGATTCTTTTCATCGGGGGGGCGGTCTATGACCAGTCTTGACATGAAGCTGCTCACCGCCACTCAACATAGATGGTGGCTTTTCACACCTCCTTCATGATGCCTCTTGTCAAGTAGGAGCAACTAGAGGGATCATTGGGCTCTAATTCTTGGAGCCCGTCACATGATCCAGGTGGGATAGATGACTACCATTAGCGAGTGTTCCCACCTACAGCATTCTGGTGGCATGTTCTCTTCTACAGTAATTGGCCATCAGACACCAGCCATTTTTGGGATTCAGGCGTATGACACAGGATCACAGGCCATTGCATTTGTATCCTCCATTCCATGATGGGTGATTGATTAGTTTGGTTTCCATGTAACACTATTACTACAGCAGATGAGGTGATGTACAGTTAAAAAGAAAACCTTTTACTAAGTAACGGGAAATGCAGTGAGGGCTTTCTGCTATACGCGCTAACACGCCATTATTTTGTACATAGCATTGTGTTCTTTATCGAGTTGGGTGGTGGTCATTGGCACACCATCGGAAGCAGGCATTGGGTGCACATATTACTCCCCTTGCAGGACTCTCACGGTTATGTAAATGTAAGAGGTATGACAAATTTTGACTGGCCACTAATCACCCTGACGTAGAGCCCGTGCCATATACTACAAATAATGATCTAATCTGAAGGTGACTGGTACTGTGCATATTCCACAGCAACCTAAAGGGGTGAACATGGAATGGGGTTGCTTCCTTTCCTTTTTAATTCATGTCCTATTAAGTATTTTAACGTATCCACTGTAATTCTACAATGTCATTTTCATCAGTTTTACAATGGAAGATGCAGTATTATTTATTGTACGATGGGGGGAAACACCAGGGTTTGGTAATGCTGCAGTTAAGGTGTGGGCCTATCTGGGACATTGATGCCACATTGCTAGGATATGCCATAACTATCACGTAGGGGCAGGAACCATGTCTGGGACGCGCTCTATCTCCAGAACGGGACATCCAAAGCAAACATAGACCTTCTGTTCACTGCTAGTAGGAGATCTGAAACTAACCGAGCACTGGATCAGCTATTTCCGTCAGTCATGAAGAGGTGGCCGCACTTGTGTGGTGCGTTTTCCATTTACCGCTACGGGACTTCTGAAAATAGCCGATGGCGCTCACTCTGCTATTTTCGGAACTACAATAGTGATAAATGGAAAGTGTGGGCGGTGTGCTCGCCTTCACTTCGGGGACCACATTTGGAGATAAATGCGGGTCCGATCTCTGTCCCAGGTTAGCCAACCGCCTTCAATGGGGTTGGACCAGGAACAACATCTATCACCTATGCACAGGACAGGTAATAAATGTATGATCAGCAGTCCCGAGTCCACTAGTTCTCATTTACATGTCTGTGGGAGTGATGCAACTAGTCGAGCGCAATATTTGGCTATCTCCGTCGCTTCCATAGAAATGAATGGAGCAGCGGTGTGCTTTTCCGACCAGCTGCCCCTTCCATTTCCGGGGGGCTCCACAAGGTATGGGCTCCCTATTCTCAGCTATCTTGGGGACGGGATAATGTGTTATAACCAGAATAAACCTTTAACTTTTCCGTGTTACTATCTATATTTAAGAAAATGTATCTAGTCCTGCAGTTTTCACACTGGCCACTAGGCTTAGCATATGTTAGGACTTCCTGTCTTTTAAGAGCAGCTATATAGGCCGCAGACACAGTGGACAAGAGCTGACCCTCTGACTTCTATAGGAGAGTTTTGTGACCTGTGCAGAGGTCTGGAGGGAGTAGATAAGCTGTGATATCACCTTCTGTGAATAGTGGATCCTGTCTTATCTATACAGAGGTGTTACTTGTCATTGTAATTCTGCCTGTAGTGGTGATAATAGCTACAGGAAATCATGACCTATTATTAGACCTAGTGGCCAGTGTGAAAATTGCAGAATTAAATATATTTTAGGTTAGTTTCACACTAGTGGCAAGGAACTGCTGGCAGGCTGTTATGTCGGGTGAACAGCCTGCCGGATCCATGCTGCCGCTAGTGCACGTGTGCCCCGGAGTACCCTTAAAAAAATATATATATAGATAGTGACATGGAACATTAAAATCTTAGCAAAAACTCTAAAAACATTATTACGTGATGTAAACAATCGGTCATTTTCTGATGGCACATTCCCGTTTAATGAAATGTTCCAACAACGTTCAGCATTTATTGCCTGAAGGGCTAATAGAGTTCATGTTGCTTGATATGAGACCCAGGTATATCGCTGCTTTCACATTTTTACATGAATTTCTGTATGACTTTAGATGTTTTAATGCTGTCCTCCAAATGAATATAATGTATTGTTATAACGTAGCTCAGGAGACTAGTGCGGTGCCTCCATTAAGAAGCATTGCCCTTTAATAGAGACTGATGCATGGCTGCAGTTATCATGCTTGGAGAAATGTAGTATTAAGGTGGCCATACATATTAGGCTACTTTCAAACTAACGTTTTTTGCGGATCCGTCATGGATCTGCAAAAACGGATCCGTTACAATAATACAACCGCGTGCATCCGTCATGGATGGATCCATTTGTATTATCTGTAACATAGCCAACTGTCATGAACTCCATTGAAAGTCAATGGGGGACGGATCCATTCTCTATTGTGCCAGATTGTGTCAGAGAAAACGGATCCGTCCCCATTGACTCACATTGTGTGACGGGACGGATCTGTTTGACTCAGTTTCGTCAAGCTGACAGCAAAAAGCTGCTAGCAACGTTTTGGTGTCGGCCTCCAGAGCGGAATGGAGACTGATTGGAGGCAAACTGAGGCATTCTGAGCGGATCCTTTTCAATTCAGAATGCATTAGGGCAAAACTGATCCGTTTCTGAGAGCCCTGAACGGATCTCGCAAACGTAAAGCCAAAACGCGAGTGTGAAAGTAGCCTTAGACAGAAGTAGTAACAAACCTAGACCCAGCCCTGTACCTCAGATGGATCCAGAGATCTCCACATTCATTGCACCAATGCTCAATTAGATTTATTTCAATCTAGAAGCTTAGGGGACATGCCCTTTCTGCAGCAGCTCAGGTGGAACTGAGCATATATGTCACCCTCAGTTAGCTGGACAGAGAATTTAGAAAAAGAGCAAACAGCAGGTGGCGCTATACAGATACAGTGTATGTTTCAGTGAATAACTTGGTGGCTATAATTACATACAATTACAAAAGTATTCAGATGCAGGTGCTGGTGTGAAAAATGTACAATATTTTTCATTGCAAAGCCCATATAACGATGATTTTGCAGATGCAGCCTTACACACATTAGTCCGTATTGGTGGTTACAGTTGTTCAGACTTGCAGAATATATTCAATGAAACCGTGCGAGGGGTGAAGGCTCTTTCTAGTGTATTCACTAATGGATGAACGTTTCAAACATGGCTGCTTTCTTATGAAATGACCACAGTCTTTCATCCGTCATCTAAAAAGATCATTCAGTGTTACAATATATCTCACTAAAGGGTCATTTTGGTTAAAATCATTCATTTTGATCAACTTTAATCTAATGTGTACGGTCACCTTTAGGGTTATTAAAGAAAACCTGTCGGAGCAGGACACTGGTTATGATAATGAAGGACGCCAAGTAGTAATCAGTGGGTTGAGGGCAGTTTTAAAGAGTTCATCTCCTCCCCTGTTAGGACATATGCCCGTAGTAGCAGGCGGCCCACGTGCACCTTGGGAGTTAGCAGTGCAAGCCTTAGCTTTTAGGTTTCCCACTCATTTTAATGGCGGTCCAACCTGGACAGAAATGACTATTGAAATCAATATATGAGACATGGAAAATAACCTCCTTTTAAAGAAAATGAAATAATAAATCATGCAGAAAATGAATTAATGAAGGTGAATGCTAACTTTTTCTGAAGCGGCCATCTTAAAGAGGATCTGTTACCAGATCTGACAAGACAATCCGCATACGTTATTGAGTAGATCCATGTCAGAATGGCGGCATGATACTTTCTGCCTGATATTATAATGGAGACTGAGATAGGTGAGTCTGCTGTCTCCACCACACATCTTTCAGTGTACCTCTTCTCCTGCAGCTGCGGAAACCTTACACCGAAGCTGTAGTCTCTTTACGGAGAGCGCCGTAGTCGGCTCGAGGAGGCTTATAGGCCATACGTGCTCCTCTGGAATTATGGGAACAAGGTATGCAACTGAGGTCATAGCAAATGGGCCTTGAGACATGACTCGGATAATAAATAAGCCAGCACCTCATCTGCAGATGGGGTGCTGGCTTATTTATTATACGAGTCATGTCTCAAGGCCTATTTAAAGGGTCGAACATTGACTTATAGGATAGCTGCCTTACATCTGGTGCCTCTGCAGTAAAAGAAATCTGTAGATGGATTTAGAAACTGTAATTAGACGCCAAAACTTCTGCTTGAAAACTGTCTGTCTCACTGCAGAAACGGACTGCAGCGTATACTGAGAAGTATGAGATTTGAGCAGCAGCAGGAGAAGAGGTACACTGTAAGGAGCTAATCAGATTCGGTGGGTGGGGAGGGAGTTTCACTTGTAATTACCCTGGACTCTCATCATCTCTCTTAGTTCCTCATGAAAACTTTAGGAACGAATAATACCGCCATTCTACCGTGGATTTTTAAAGCACCAACCTTATCAGTTTTAGGAAATGTAGTAAAGTATGCAGTTCTGGTGACAGATCCTCTTTATATGTCTTCTGTCTGTGATGTACCTAAATACATTCTGCAAATGTGAGTTTGAAAATGACCTTGTTTTTCCTATATCTCTTGTTACTAAAATATGCCTTGCACAAGCTGTGTGGGGTTGTCCAGAGATGTGATACTGATGGCCTATCTTCAGTATAAGTTGTCAATATCAGTTCGCCAGGGGACTGACACCTGCGATCTCTGCCCATCAGCTGTTTGAGGAGGCCTTTGCGCTCGCCAGAGCTTCACTGAGCGCTGTGGTCTCTTCTCAGCCTATCAAGCACAGCGCCATACATTGTATAGTGGCTGTGCTTGGTATTGCAGCTCATCCCCATTCACGTAAATGGGACTGAGTTTCTGCCTAGGCCATATGACCTATGTACAGTGATGTCACTGAAATAGGAAGAAGCCTAAGTGCTTACTGAGACTCGGATAGCTGATCGTGGGGGTCCCGGAAGGCAGGGGTCCCCGCCAATGTGATATTGATAACTTATCTTCAGGATAGGACATCAATATCAAATTCCCAGGGAACCCCTTCAATAGGTGTGTAAATACTATAATGTACTGACCACCATCTGCCAGCCCTACTAATGTGCATTGGAATTGACGGAAATCATGAAATGAATGAACTATTTTTTAATGCTTTGTGTAAAATAATACTGCCATTCCTCTAACACTTCAAGGTTAATAAATGGAAAACCTTTTCAAACACGTACGCTTTGTCCTGTGTGTGGTCTGTGGCTACTTCCTTTATACGATGTTTGTACTATCTGATTAAAATTCCAACATAACCTTTGTTGCTTTGACATATAATACTATATATTTCTCAGTGTATTATTGGACGTCTTGTATTCGATTATCTGGATGCCTGTACTGATAAAATCCAATAAAAAAAACTATATTTGGAAAAAAAAATAAAAAATGTCATACATATCAAAAACTGATGAGGTGGACATTACACTAAGTGGCCTGAATGGGCGTTCTCTTCCCCAGTGATCAGCCATATATTTCTCAATCAGTGGGTGACCATTTAATACATGTTGGCATCTTTATTCTCTGGTAGGACACATGGAAAGGGAATGTCTTATGGCGATTGGACTAATGAGTGTATTATTTCAATAAATAAAGCCAGGTAAGCTACTAGTGCTAGTAAATCAGTCTGATGGACGATGGGTAGACAGTTGGACGATCCCCAGTATCATGAGATCGTGGCCAGACCTTCTTCCAGTTGGCTGGATTCAAAAGTCGAATGCCTGACACGGGAAGAGTTACTGTATATAGTTGGGTGTCATCAGCATACGGAAAGTACTGAAAACCAAATCTGCTGATGGTCTATCCTATAGGGGCTGTGCAGAGAGAAAAGAGGAGAGGATGTAGGATTGAACCCTGAGGAACCTCAACAGGAAGAGGAGAAGAAGTAGAGCTGGTAAATGTTACACTGAATAATGAAACCAGGAGAGAGCAGTGTCTTTGTCCAATAGAGTAAAGCATACTAAGGAGACGTTTGTGGTTGACCGTATCAAAGTGAGATCCAGAAGAATGAGTAGAGTAGTTGCCATTCCTTTTCGCTCTCAAAAGATCATTAGCCACTTTGGTAGGGACATATGACCAGGCTATATCTTTACTTTATGATCATTGGTGGTATGACCTGTGGGACCCCCACCAATCTCAAGAACAAAGTGGCAGCAGTATTTTTCTACAGCGTGACAGCTCAGTTGAAGTGAGTAAAGCATTTCGAAGCAGAACAGGAGAATAGAATCATCATAGTGTGGTGAGAACTGTGAAGGAGCCACATCATTTACCTAGCACTCTGCCTCTATGACTCTGTAGCGTTTGCCGTTGCCGGAAGTCATACACCTATCGGGGAATTCTAACATATCCTAGTAATGTATCATCTCATACGCTGATGGGAAAACCACTTACTACAGTAATAGAACAATGAAGGGCTTTGGATTTTTTTTACTGGATGAAGCTTTACATTTTATTCACAGTATTATTTTAGGAGTTGTCATTTTAGGGAATTCTGAATTATTAGAGGTTGTCCCTATTTCAGAACCGCCTATCAATTTGAAAGTAGAGAGCTCCTACAAAGATGGTGTCCCTTTCTGGAGGACCTAGCATGTCCATGTCCTATATGGACAATCACTTTCAATAGACATCATGTAATGCTTAATTTTCCCTGTGGTGGCGCTGTAGGGGATGTGAACACTTGCTGGCAGATTCCAGAGGATGGAGGTACCAACAGAAGAATGACCTTGTTATCAATTTACTTTTGAGTGCCTTTGACAAAAAGGAATTGACCCTGTTTGACTCCTTGAACTATTACTATGGGTGACCTTTTTATTGCATTAACGTTTTGTCTATTTATTTGTGGCAGGACGCGCAATGTTACGTGATTAGACAAAGCAATACATTCTTAAATAGTCCGAACAGAGCAAACAGCAGACCTCAGATAAAGTTCTTACTTATCAGTAACATGTCACCACGAGCTGGTAAACTTCTCCGTGCCATGGAGTCCTGTCAAAACTATCTTAAAGGAAATGTGTCACCAAAAATGTTATCTGCCAGTTAAAACCAGATGGCAACACATATCCTATTTTTTCTAATCTATTTTTATTTTCTGATTGCAGACTTATTTATTCTATTTACTGAACATGATTATGGGGGCGGCCATCATGCCTGAGTTGTTCTCAACAGCATTTAGAAAGCATAGGGGTTGGCCCATCTTGTACATTGGGGGCATATCACTAGGATGTCTAATAGGTGCAGGTCCCACCTCTGGGACTGACTCCTATTTTTAGAATAAAACCTGCACAGTCAAGGAGGGTGCACCACGCATGTGCGGCCGCTCTCCATTCATTTCTATTGGAGTGCTATTTTTGGTTCTCCCATAGAAATGAATAGAGGGTGGCTACACATGCATGGTGCACCCTCCTTGACTTGGTGGGCACCGTTCTAAAGATAGGTTCGAGTCCTAACGCTATTCTCCCAAAGTACAAGTTTAAGAAAAATTGTTTTACGGCAGCCACATAATCCATAGACACAATGGTCAGGAGGGGACCTCAGTGACTTCTATGGGAGACAAGGAAATTGTACAAGGAAAGAATAGATAATCTGTGACAATCGCCTATTGTGAATGGTGGATCCTGTCTTATCTGTACACAGAGGTGATATCATTACAGGCAGGATCAGAATGACAGAAAAGCAGATAACTACAGTAAAGTAATCTGTACAGACCGAGAAGTGGCGCCTATTAGGCTTAGTGGCCAGTGCGAAAACTGCAGGATTCTGTGATTTAAACAATAGGTCATTTTCTGATGACACATTCCCTTTCGGGTGCTCATACACCTTGAATGTCTGTTGACTTCCACATACACGCTTTGTTTGGCCGAGCGAAGGAGCTAAGTGACTCAATTAGAGCGTCACACATTACGCTTATACGTGCAACGCACTTCTGCGGGCATCTATCTTGGTCTTTCAAGAGAACAATGCAGCTGTCATACTGTTATCCCAATTCTACTGATGTACTATTATACTACCAGATCTTTCCATCACAGTAGCAATAAAATAACATCTGGATCCTTATCTACATTGGAGTGTTATCTCTCTGTCCTGTCTGCTACAAAAGTACAATATGATCGTATTTTTAAAATAAAAAAAAACAGCCAAAGAATCTAAAAAAAATAGTTTTCTATGTTGAGTTTAAAAAAAAATCCCTTTCTAATGAAAGTGTCCCTTTAATACAAGGTAAATTTATGGTACTATGATCACTCAGACAGCGTTTTTTGACAGCGATCACTTTCGATGGCCAGAGAAACCTCTGATCTCAGGAATTTCATATTTGAGCTGCGACAATCACTGCTGCTGAATCGGGAAGGGGTTTCCTTTATCAACCTTTGTTGCCGATTGTGATCGCTGAGGTTTAGGCCCCTTGCAGATGAGCATGTCCAGATGCGTTGCGTATGCGTTCAGTGAAAACTGCGCGATTTCGCAAACAAAGTCATTCAGTTTTGTTTGCGATCGCGTTCAGTTCAGTTTTTATCGCGCGGGTGCAATGCAATTTACTGCGTTTTGCACGCGCGTGATAAAAAACGGAATGTGTACAAACAACATCTCTTAGCAACCATCTGTGAAAATCGCAACGCATCCGCCCTTAGGCCCCTTTCACACGAGCGAGAATTCCGCACGGGTACAATGCGTGATCATTTAAATGGGTTTGTGTACATGAGCGTTAGTTTTCACGCATCACTTTTGCGTTACGTGAAAATCACAGCATGTTCTATATTCAGCGATTTTCACGCAACTCTGGCCCCATAGAAGTGAATGGGGCTGTTTGAAGATCGCATCCGAAAGCAAGTGTGGATGCGATGCGATTTTCACGGATGGTTGCTAAGAGATGTTGTTTGTAAACATTCAGTTATTTATCACGCGCGTGCAAAACGCAGCAAATCACATTGCACACATGCAATAAAAACTGAACGCGATCGCAAACAAAACTGAATTACTTTGTTTGCAAAATCGCGCAGTTTTCACTGAACGCATCTGCAACACATCCGGACATAATCCAGACACGCTCATCTGCTGGTTTTAGGTCTCATGCACGCAACCGTTGTTCAGAAGCAGACCCATTAACTTCAATTGGGCCGAAAAAGATGCAGACATCTCTCTGTGTGCTGTCCGCATCCGTTTCTCCGTTCCGTGGCTCCGCAAAAAAAAAAAAAAAAGGATGTCCTATTCTTGTCCGTTTTGCAGACAAGAAGATACATATCTATTTTGGGTGACCCGTTCCGTTCTGCAAATTGCACACGGGCGGCATCCGTGTCTTGTGGATCCACAATTTGGAGTCCGCAGAAAGGTTGTATGCATCAGCCCTTATAGTGACAAGCCTTACATGGACCCTGCTTCTGTGGCAGAGGTCCCCAACCATCTTGTAGGTAACAGGCATCTTTTGTCCTAGTGTTAAAGCGGTATTCCCATCTCAGACAATGGGGGCATATCGCAAGGATATCCCCCATTGTCTGATAGGTGCGGGTCGAGAACAGAGCCCTGGAAGGGAAGGAGGGCGCATGCCCAGCCGCCCTCGATTCATTTTCTATGGGACCGGCGAATATAGCCGAGCGCTGGCTCGCCTATTTCCGTCGGCCCCATAGAAATGAATGGGACCATGAGCCGCGCATGCACGGTGCGCTCCCTTTCACTTCTATGGGAGAGGCGGGAGCAGCACTTTGTGGTGGACGGACCCCGGGAAATCTGGGGTCCTCCAGCCACAGGTCTACCCGCTCCGTTCTCCTTGTAGGCGCAGGTCCAAGCGGCGGGACCCGCACCTATCAGACAATTGGGGCATATCCTAGCCATATGACCCCATTGTCCAAGATGGTAAAACCCCTTTAACTGTCAGTGAATGAAGCTGAGCAGCATTACCTCCACCGTCCCAATATCAGCCACATACCATAACTAATGACTGTCAAAAACTAGTTGTATGGTGAAATGAGAGAACCTGCATTTCTAGTTTCTGCTCCCCGCTGCATAATGTAAATGTGTGGCCTTTAATAACAATGCTGCCATTGATGTCACTGTGATCCTGTAACACTGGACCGTAACCTACTGCTAGTACTGTTCCTGCGAGGTTAGTGTATGAGTCTATGGTGACTGCGGTCTCTATAGAAATGAATTCCCCATTCTCAGTGGCGCTCTAAAACAAAGTGAATGATATCTGTGTTGGTGACAACACACTCCTGTGTAAGAGGCGTGTTCACATCATGAAAAGAGGTTGAAGCAAGCAAAGGACAGGCACACCTTCACAGCCCGACGACTTCAAGCAGCTGCCGCATGTGAGTACATACAACTGAAAGTGTAGCAAAGACTGACATGATTTGCTTTTGCATACTTAGAGCTAGTGTTAAAAGTTTTTTGCATGAAATTGACCGGGGATAAGCGGACATCGTGGCTAGAGATGAGTGAATCGCTCCAAATCTACCCGAATCAAAAGTGCTCCAATTGGCCTGAAAATTGGTGTATGATGTCTCGGAGGTCTCCGAGGAGTCAGTTTTTCTCTCTAGTTGCTCACGGTTAAAAATGTTGTTATAGATTTTTTTTCCCCTCTCTCTACTCAAAATTTGTGTAAATCAAATTCCCCAAAATTCATATGTTCTAAATCTGCCTGGAGCTTAATTAGTTTAGAATTGATTCATCTCTAGTCCCAACACAACCACTTTAAGCCTCGTAGTGACGGTGTACTGCAGCTCCGTACAAGCTCCACGTTGTACACATAGAAGGTTTTATATACAGGAACCATATTTGCAGTCTGAGTGTTTCCGTTATCTTTTGTCCTTTTTTTAATATCACTGACCAGGTGAGCATTTCTCCTGTATGGAATTAAAGTGTAACTGCTGTTTCATTATATTTTTTTTGTTAATATGTAGGGAGAGGGAACATTTTTGTAATTCACTTTATTTAGCCAAAACTGGGGCTGAAATGTCCCATAGCAGCGCTCTCTGAAAAGAGCGTTGCTATGGGCCATCTGTCTTCTTTGAGAGACGGGCTGTGCGGCAGCTGTGGGCTTCCGCCTGCCCTTCTCTCCTGCTGGGAACAGGTGTATTCATGGGTGTAGCTATAGGGGTGCAGAGGTAGCAGTCGCTACCGGGCCCAGGAGCCTGAGGGGGCCCAAAGACCCTTGTGCCGCATAAGAAGACACACAAAGCACTGAGGGAATTGGGGCCCAAACTGAACTCTTGCACCAGGGCCCATGAGCCGTTAGCTACGCCCCTGGGTGTATTGTGTGTAAAACTTAATTCTACGTCCCCCCCTTGTATTAATTATAATCCTACACTTACTAACCTGCGTTCCCGGCCTCTATTAGTGAACTTTCCCTGCCTGCGCTCCCTGTACTGAGCGATTTCTGATCACACAGGCATCATTTCCGGCGGCTACTTCCCGGAGTGCCTGTGTGAGCAGTAAGCGTTTACTACAGGGAGCGCAGGCAGAGGGGAAAGTTCACTAATAGCGGCCGGGAACGCACAGCCCGTCTCTCCTAGAAGACGGATGGCCCATAGCAACGCTCTTTTCAGAGAGCGCTGCTATGGGACATTTCAGCCCCAGTTTTCAAATGAAAATAAACGTTTTGGCTAAATAAAGAGAATTAAAAAAATGTTCCCTGTCACTGCCCCTACACATTAACCCTTTCAGGACTGGGCCTTTTTTTATTTTGCATTTTTGTTTTGCACTCCCTGCCTTCCCAGAGCCATAACTTTTTATTTGTCTGTTCACATGGACAAGTTTTACTTTCCAACGCCACCATTTAATATTGCATATGATGTAGTGGGAAGCGGGAAAAAAATTCCAAATGGGGTGAAATTGCAAAAAAAAAAGCGATTCCACCACAGTTTTACTGTTTTTTTTAATTACGACGTTCGATGTACGATAAAACTGTCCAGTTACTTTTATTCTACAGGTCAGTAGGAATCCAGCATTACCTTATATGTATAGTTTTTCTTGCGTTTTGATAGTGATAAAAAAAATTAAAAAGTGGGAAAAATCGGTTTTATTTTTTGGGGGGCTCATTTTTTGCGGGGCGATCTTAACTTTTCATTGATACGATTCTGGGGTGTGTGTGACTTTTTGATCACTTTTTATTTTATTTTTTGTAGAAAATGAAGCGACCAAAAACGGTGAATCGGCCATTTGAACACTTTTTTCTGTTTTGCTGTTTGCCGTATGGTAAATATATTTTTATACTATGGGCGTTTTCGCACATTGCGACACCCATGATGTGTATTTTTTTAATTTTTTTTTTGTTATTGTATTTATATTTTGGGAAAAGGGGGGTGATTTGAATTTTTATGTTTTTTTAAATATTATTTTTTTTAAACTTTTTTTTTTTACACTCTTTTATAGTGTAAATTTTATTTTTACACTTTCCTATGGAGCCCTATTACAGGCAATGTCCATAGGAAATACTATGCTGCAGCCTCGTGTCATTCATAAAGACATGGGCTGTTGCATACACGCTCCGGCTCCTCTGATCGCCGCACAGGGGAGCCGGAGCACAACTGAAAGCTTTCGCTTTTGTTTTTCAGTGCGCTCAGATCCTGACCACGGCATCTGAGGGGTTAAACGTCCGCGATCGGCATCACTGCCGGTTGTGGACATTAGCCGCGGGTGTCTGCTAAAAGAAGCAGGCAGCCACCCGTGGCTATGGCACCCGCAATGGGGAGGAGCGGGCGCCATCTTTAAACACCCACCCAGCACCGTACATGTACAGCACTGGGCGTGAAAGGGTTAACAAAAAAGAAAATTAAACAGCAGTTACACTTTTCATAATAGAACCATAAAAAAAACCTTTCCTGAGGAACCCCTACTCTAATTGCAATCTTGGTGTAGATGGGGTTGGGTGTTATAGAAAATGGATGGGGTCAGTGCATCTCCAAAGCTGCAGGTCTTGTGGTGTGTTCCAGGTATACAGTCATACAGTGGTTAGTACTTACCCAAAATGGCCCAATGAAGAGCAACCAGTGCACCGGAGACAGGATGATGGCTCCCAAATCTCACTAGTGTGTGCGGGGAGCGAAGGCTAGCCTGTGTGGTCTGATGCTTCAGAAGGGCTTCTGGAGCACAAATTGCTGAAACATACTTGGACTTATTGGACTCCCTAGGAGCGCATAGAATGAGAATTGTTTCCCCGAGGTGTAGTTTTGGGTATCACTGGGTGTAGGAAGTCTATGCCTGTCTGTTTATGGGAGTTTAGTGGACTGGTGGGCCTTCATCGTTGGATTCCAGTGGTTGTTAAATGTGTATATCAGCTGTATGACAATGAGACATATAAGGCTGGGTTCACGTCGCGTTTTTCTGCATCCGTTTAACGTATACAAAAAAGCTATTTGTTAAACAGAGGCCCCTGACTGATGCCATACAGTGCCCTCATTTAACCACAGAGTTTAAAAACATATATGTTTTTTATCGTACTCTGCAGGATACAAGAACAAGGTGTGCTGTGTTTTTGTATCCTTTTTTTTCTAACATAAATGTTAAACGGAGGTATAAAACGTGATGTGAACCCAGCCTAACACATTCCAGGTACAGTAAGAATTTAACCTTCGGCGCTCTTCATTTTACAAATATTTGAAGCTGGGGTGTGCAGCTCAACGTCAGCATCGTGTTACCCCTTTAATGGCTTCTGGCTTGGCTATCGCTAGTGCCACTAATTCTTGTGGTTTGATTTCATTAGCTTATCAGAAATTATTGGAGGGGCGTGTGAAGAAGCCTCTGCGTGGTTTAAAGGAGAAATGGGAGGCAGATGTCTGGCCAATTTCTGGTGACACATGGGCGGCCATATTGTGGGTCTCTTAGCGTACCATGTAGGATTTATGGAACACCATTACTTTTATGTAAAATGGGTAATAGAACAGATGCTGAGTGCAGATATTGAGCATATGCTGTAGGCATGCTCGACACTTACAGATTTCTGGGAAAAAGTATATAATTTCACACACAGCAAACCTCACATTTACAATTTTTTAAAATCTCAGTGTGCCTAAATTTAGGCCGAGGTGGCATATCTACACGGCCCTCACCATTTTCCTTAAAGAGGGCATGGCGAGGGAGGGAGGAGGGGGTCGGTCTTCTGGTGTAAAAGAAGACAAATCTATGGCAGCTCGGAGCTGCTGTACATTTCAGTTTAGGCGCCCGGACTGTCAGAGGATGCGCCTAATTTGTGACGAGTTGAGCACCTCGTCATAAATGAAGCACATCCTCTGGCAGTGCAGGTAATATCGTAGATTAGCGTTTTACGCTGGTCTATAATCCATTCCCTCCCATTGTGTTTGATCTTAGGATTCCTAATACACCCCTGCGTGGCCTGTTGGGTTATATAGATGACCTCCCAATAGACAGTGGTGAAATCAGCTGTTGCTAAGGTTCTGTATCAAGCCCAGAAAGCCCTGGCTAAACACTGGCTACAACCTATACGCCCCCAGATTGATGAGGTGACAGGGGTGCTGAAAGGGGAGTGTACCTGGGAAGATGCACTCTCTAAATTTGAGAAGCAAATGGGTTAGTTGGATGGATTCGGCAGGGTAAGCATCTCCTGTGTTAATGAGAACCCGAATCCTCCCGACATAACGAACCACTGCTAATTTATTTCGATAATGTTGATTTGTAATTTTCAGTGGATATATATAATGTGGTGTATATGAGTATATATTGTAAATGGGGGCCAGAGGTTGCAAAGACCTTAGGGTGGAGGGGGGTGCGTTGTGTTTTTTTATGGGTGTATTATTTTTTTTGTCTCTTGTATAGTTCAAAAAAACGTAGTTTCTCTGATAAAAATAAATAAATAAATAGCTGAAAAAGAAAAGGGGGTCTGTCACCAGGAAAATGACTTTTAATCTATATGCAAATTAGCTAAGTGCACCAAGGGCGGGCCCAAAACACTATGTGCACCCATTCTTCTCCTGCTTCCTCTGCCAGACCCTCCCTATCCTTCTTGATTGACGGAGCCAGACGAGATGACTGTGCAGGACCCATAACCACTCCTTTCAGTACAAAGAGACTGGACCACTTCATATAACAATCAACTACCTTTTGTGTCACCCCCACTTCCTCATAGATTGTAAGCTCTTGCGAGCAGGGCCCTCACTCCTAGGGTTTCAGTTCTATATTAGCCGGTAACTTTGTGATGTCTTTTGTTTTATACATGAACCCCATGATTGTAAACCGCTGCGGAATATGGGGGCGCTATATAAATAAAGATTATTATAATAACATACACATCAGTACTGACATATAGTATCCTGCCAAACCACTTCAGTCTTTAACTTCCATATCTTCATCTTCATAAAAGCGTTACTCTATAAGAAGATGGTCTTTCATTTCAAAACCCCACCTTCGTGTCATAGCCAGCAGTAAAGGGGTTTTCCGAGATTTTAAATCTGATGACTAGTGTTGAGTGAATCGAAGTTCGATCCGGATTTCAGGGAAAATTTGATTTACCGCGAAGCCGAATTTCCCCATGCTTCGCGGTAACTAATCAATTTTCCCCAAAATCTTGTCCGCCGATCAGCTGTTTGAGAAGGCACCCATGCAGTAGGGAATTTTTCACCATATTTTTTGTATGGACCATATATATATATATATATATATATATATATATATATATATATTATCCATTGTTCTCCTTGGACCACTTTTGGTAAGGACAAACACCCCACAAGACCAGTCATTTTGGACATGCTCTCATCCAGTCACCCAGACACCGCAATTTTGTCCCTGTCAAAGTCACCTTAGGCTGGGTTTACACATTGCTGCATTGCGCCGCGCTGCAACACTGCATGTGTTCTACGATGTGGTTTTTGGCCGGTGATTTTTGCAAACACCTGTAAAAACAATAAAGCCAAAAGCCCCTTTGGAACACTGCAAAAAAAGGAAAAAATTTGCTGACCAGTAATTGACCATGTGGTGCACTGACTGCTGCGAAATGTAAGCCTAGTCTCACTCTTACCTTAGTATATCCCACCACTGACGGAGCCATTGACATGAGATAATCAATGTTATTTACTTTGGTTTCAATGTTATGGCTGATTAGTGTTTACACAGGCAGACAGGTGCTGTGGGCACGCCCCTTTTTTTTTTTTAAATCTCAGCCCCTTCTGTCTCTGTGTGTCGCTTCTGTAGTTTTGTGTCGTCACCCCCTTTATGTCCTCTTGTCATTTGTGTTGCTGTCAATCCCCCAACCCCCCACCCCCTCAGCGGGGTCCTGTATTCACACCGGGGCAGTGGAGAACTTAGCTGGTGGGATGGGTGACTCCTGTCAAGTCTCGTTCACTTCTCCTCTAGGGAGAAGCTGGCCAATCAGTAGAGAGGAGACGGGGCGGCGCGGTTTAAACTGTCACTGCCCTGGTGTACGTCGGTTGGAGAGGAGGAAGAGCTAGGAATGTGGGATAGGCGCTATGCTAGAATGAAAGAGGCCGTGATGTTTTCACCGTATCGGTCACTGAAGGTAGTCATCAACATTTCCACTTCTTCATATACTATGGAGAGCAGGTCAGAGATGAAAAGGTGGCTTACAGGGGCGTACACAGATCTCTTGAGACCCGGTCCGTGCACATCAAACACTCGCAGAAAATGTGGATCAAAAAACGCAACAGACTTCTAATGTTTTTTTTTCTTAGTGTAACTACCATAGCGGCAGACCATGCGACTGCTATGGGGCCCAGGGCAAGAGGGGGCCCAGCCTTAGTTGGAATTATCACTTCTACTGGAGGTGAAAACTTAGTCAGGGCTCTTCCCTCTAACCCTGGGTTCAGACCTGAGCGTTCTTGAAACGCGCGTTTAAGTCGCGCGTATTTCAGCGCATTTTTGCAAATAGGAAACGCGCTTTCGTACGCGCGTTCTTGTGATTGACTACTGTGGTGTCAATCACAAAACGCGCGACAAACGCCCCAAAAAAAGGTCAAGTACTTGTTTATGCGTATGGCGTTTTACAGCGCGTTCGTACGCGCTGTAAAACGCTCAGGTGAGAACCATGCCCATAGGGAAACATGAGTTTTCGCCTGTTGAGCGTTTTACAGCGCGTAGGAACGCTCTGTAAAACGCTCAGGTGTGAACCCAGGGTAAGGGAACATCTTTTAAACTTTTAGCAAATAAGGTGTTGGAATAATGGCCCAAGGGTCACTGAAAAGGGTTTAGGCAGAGCTCCTTCTGTCCTGGGGAGTGGGGGGGGGGGCTGGTTTTATCCTTGGTTTGGGGCCCCTTACTTCTCTATATACGCCACTGGCCGTTATTGCAGCCCGCGAACAGCTGCCTTACGGTCAGTGCCCGTGCATTGTGGACCGCAATTTTGTGGTCCACATCATCGGCCCATTCGGCACACGTTCGAGTACATGAGCCTTAAGTAGAAAACATTTTTAATTTTAAAAGTCGCCTCTGCCTCAGCCATTGTATCCGGCTTCTATCAGATAAAACTTGAACAGGTGCTTGATAAATATGGCGCTCATTCTGAACACCATGGGGGAGGTTTATGAAGGCTGGTGTTCCCATATGCCAGTCTTGATCGCCTGTGTGTTGGAGTGAGATGCACCTAATTTATTATTGCTAGTTAAAGGGGAATTCCAGTTTTTATTTTTATTTTTTTCAGTTATTTGCTTATATAATAGGAAATAATAAAATTATCTAATATATATGTATTTAAAATTCTGCATACATATCCCTTACTTATATTAGACATATATTAGACAGTTGACCCCTATGTGCAGTAGAATGGTATAGCCCATGTATCAGTCCTGTGTAATGTATCCATGGCCTCACTGAAACATCCATAGCATTAGTCATGTGACAGTCTTTAAATCATATAACCCCTGACATTCAGTAAGCACTGTTACATGACATACACACGCCTCCCAAGTGTCCGGATGCATTGCGGATGCGTTCAATGAAAACTGTTCGATTTCACAGGCAAAGCCATTCACTTTTGCCTGAGATTGCGTTCAGTGTTCAGTTTTTTCCGAGTGGGTGCAATGCGTTTTGATGCGTTTTTCACGCGCGTGATAAATAAACTGAAGGTTTACAAACAACATCTCCTAGCAACCATCAGTGAAAAACGCACCGCACCCACACTTGCTTGCGGATGCAATGCGTTTTTAACGCAGCCCCATTCACTTCTATGGGGCTAGGGCTGTGTGAAAAAAAATGCTTATGTACACAGCCATATTGAAATAAATGGGTCAGGATTCAGTGTGGGTGCAATGCGCCCATGTGAATGCAGCCTAAATGTCCCTCTTTTTGACCTGAACAATCAGTGCTTAAATGTGGACTAATAAATTACTAAATTGCGCCTCACTAAAGTGTCTATACGGTTTCTACCTCTATATTAGACCAGAACTTCATTATTTGGTGCAATTTGGACTTTAAAATATCTATAATCCGATGATTTATGAGCTGATATTTAAATGGATATTGAAGTGCAATAAAAAAAAAATTGTCCCAGGGGCTCCACATGCTGTAGAAAATAAAGAAACTTATACTCACCGAACCAATCCCCAGCTGCTGCAGTTCTGACAGAGTCAGTAATTGTGCTTTGGGTGCAGTTAGAAGCATGGCCTAGTGTGAAAAGAATTGTTGCGATGCGTGCCGCCATACAGGTGAAACTCGAAAAATTAGAATATCGTGCAAAAGTTCATTTATTTCAGTAATACAACTTAAAATTTGAATATTGTGAAAAGGTTCAATATTCTAGGCTCAAGGTGTCACACTCTGGTCAGCTAATTAATCCATAACACCTCAGCAAAGGGGACCCGAGAGTGGGACTTTGGGGTTTTTATTAGCTGTAAGCCATAATCATCCAAATTATAACAAATAAAGGTTTGAAATATCTCACTTATGTAATGTAATGAGTCTCATAAATTAGTTTCACCTTTTAAGTTGCATTACTAAAATAAATGAACTTTGCACGATATTCAAATTTTTTGAGTTTCACCCGTATATTGTCCCTCTTTGCGATTTTAAAAAGTTGGGAGGTATGCATACGTGTGCTGGGTCAGCACACAGGAGACATTCATGTGATGAGTAAATAGGAGTAACTACATCACTGTTTACATGGCTGCCAGTAGCTAGGTGATGTCATGTTGTTAATAAAGTTTGGTGTTAAAAAAAAAAACACACACACACAGATCTGTTTATACACAGACACTGACAGACATGATGGGATACTGCTGCAGGTGGTAATACTGTATATACCGTGCATGTTCTGCTCCCCAATACTTTACTATTCACCTGTTAGATACCTGGGAAGTTAACTGAAAGCCAGGTCACATGATACTTGTGAGGGTCACATGACGGCTCACATGACTGACGCCATGTTTAGTCGTATTTAGCTCTCCTATGGATGCATTTTACAGGCTGTACCATTTATTTTCTCTAGGGACAGGCTACTGTATGAGTATATTATGGGTATGCGAGTAAAATATTAAATAGATGTATATTAGAAAATTGCCCAACATCTTATTCTCTACATAAAAAATGTAATCATTAAAACTGAAATACTGCAGCATCTTTGGCCCTCCATGCGCCAAAAACTCGAATCTACGCCACCAGTTTCTG
Organism: Bufotes viridis; assembly: GCA_033119425.1. Lineage (NCBI taxonomy): Eukaryota > Metazoa > Chordata > Amphibia > Anura > Bufonidae > Bufotes > Bufotes viridis. The sequence goes on from CM065591.1 coordinate 451,086,125, forward strand.
GCATTAGTTATAGTAAAGGAAGCCCCGTCACCTCTCCTTAAACCCCACCCCTTTTTTGTTTGCTACTTTTCTAAAGCTCAAAAAGTCACAAATTATGGTGCAAATATGCCATGCAACTTTTTTATGCCACAGTGACGTAAAAGGTTTGATAAATGCCCTCCATATTTCTCAATGCATTTACACCAGGCAATTGACATCAATTAATTAATACATCTCCTCTAGAGCTCGAAATAGGCAGCTTCCTTCACACAGTGTATTATAAAACTGTCCGCCTGAAGCCACCACTAGGTGGAGCTCAGTGCATAGTAATTTATACAGTTCTCAGTGATATCAGTGGAAGCTGTATATAATTTATTTGCATTGAGCTCCCCCTACTGGTGGGTGCCAGAAAATGCAGTGAATATTTGTTGGGAACAGGAGAAGCCATTTAGCCCTGTCCCCTCTCCCCACAGGGCCCATAGTAATTATGTGGTCTGCCTCCATGGTAGGTACATTACTGGTTACTTAAAGACTATGTACACCTTTCGGGGGAATTTTTTTATGCTTGCATTTTACTCATTTTAGGCTAAAAGTAATTTTTATTAAAAATAAAGTTCTGTTCTGTCACAAAGGGTTTTCAAGCTTTGTGAATAATACTTTTTGCCTTCACTTTGTGCCGGTCATCTAATAAACCTTATCTCTAAAAGGTCATAAACACTTATTTAAGCCACATTTTTATCAGTAACATAAGAATTGAGCTATAAAGTCATAGATTAGTGATAAGGAGCCATCAGCTGAGCTGCCTGACGGAACAGTGAAAATTCAGATTCTGCTACTAGAGAAACTCAAGCCTGTACAAAGACAGGGGTTCAAAATTTGTAATAAAGACCAATTGAAAAAATGAGATCTACTTAAAAATGAGTACAATACAATGCAATAATAATAAAAAAATAATAATTGCCCCCAAAGGTGTACATAGCCTTTAAAAGCATCTGTCACCAGATTTCACAAAGCAAACTGCATACATTATAAACCAGCTCTGGACCGCCTAACGCACGGATGCATCCAGGCGGCGGCTGGTTTACTCCTCCTGGACGCATCCGCGTGTCATCTCGTGAGACGCGAGATTTCCTGTGAATGCACGCACGCGCGCGCACAGGATCACGTCGGGGAGAAGTTAAACTACAGCCTGCCAGCGCTGATCATGCGCTGGCAGGCTGTAGAAGCTAAAAAAAAAATCGCATATCAGACGCTGTTTTGTTTACAGTGTCTGATATGCCTGCTGCTCGTTCCTCTGGTGGTCCCTTTTGCTTGGGACCACCAAAGGAAACATATGTAAGTGCACCAATCACCACACAGACCCCCCCCCCTGTCACTGATTAACCCCTGATCACCCCATGTCACCCCCTGATCACCCCCTGTCATCCCCCTGTCACTAATCACCCCCCTGTTGTAAGGCTCATTCAGACAACCCTATTTGTTTTATGGATCCGTGGATCCGCAAAACACGGACACCGGCAATGTGCTTTCCGCATTTTGCGGATCCGCACATTGCCAGAACTATATAGAAAATGCCTTTTTTTGTCCGCAAATGCGGACAAGAACAGGACATGCTCTATCTTTTGCAGAGCTGCAGCCGGATGTTTGGGGGCCGAAACCCGGAAGTTCGCGGCCGCAGCTCCGCAAATGCTGATGCGGAGAGCACATAGTGTGCTCTCCGCATCACCGCCGGCCCCATTCACACTGAATGGGTCCGCATCTATTCCGCAGAATTGCGGAATAGATGCGGACATTTTTGCGGACGTGTGAATGGGGCCTTACTACTTTTTTTTTTTTTGCACATTTTTTGGCAGAGATTTTTTCATCCACATTGATTGATGCAAATAAAGAAATCTGTGCCGTTCATTTTTTTTTTTTTTTCAGCCCAGAGGCTGAACGGAAAAAAAAAAATCTCATTACCCGTATTCTCAATATAAGGAGAATAGCAGAAACTCCTAATGCTGGACGTACGTGTAATGATTGCGGAGACCATCAAATGCCAGGGCAGTACAAACACCCCACAAGTGACCCCATTTTGGAAAGAAGACACCCCAAGGTATTCCGTGAGGGGTATGATGAGTTCATGTAAAATTTTATTTTTGTTACAAGTTAGTGGAATATAAGACTTTGTAAAAAAAAAAAATATCCATTTCCGCTAACTTGTGCCAAAAAAAAAAAAATTTCGTAATACCTTGGGGTGTCTTCTTTCCAAAATGGGGTCACATGTGGGGTATTTATACTGCCCTGGCATTTTAGGGGTCCTAAAGCGTGAGAAGAAGTCTGGAATCTAAATGCGTAAAAATGCCCTGTGAAATCCTAAAGGTACTCATTGGAATTTGGGCCCCTTTGCGCATCTTGGCTGCAAAAAAGTGTCACTCATGTGGTATCGCCGTACTCAGGAGAGGTAGGGCAATGTGTTTTGGGGTGTATTTTTACATATAACCATGCTGGGTGTGAGAAATATCTCTGTAAACGACAACTTTTTAAATTTTTTTATACAAAGTTGTCAGTTTACAGAGATATTTCTCACACCCAGTATGGGTATATGTAAAAATACTCCCGAAAACACATTGCCCTACTTCTCCTGAGTACAGCGATACCACATGTGTGCCAATTTTTTGCAGCCAAGATGCGCAAAGGGGCCCAAATTCCAATGAGTACCTTTAGGATTTCACAGGGCATTTTTACGCATTTACATTCCAGACTTCTTCTCACGCATTAGGGCCCCTAAAATGCCAGGGCAGTATAAATACCCCACAAGTGACCCCATTTTGGAAAGGAGACACCCCAAGGTATTCCGTGAGGGGCATGGCGAGTTCATAGAAGATTTTTTTTTTTGGGCACAAGTTAGCGGAAATTGATTTTTTATTGTTTTTTCTCACAAAGTCTTTCTTTCCGCTAACTTGTGACGAAAAGTTCAATTTTTCATGGACTGAATATGCCCCTCAGCGAATACCTTGGGGTGTCTTCTTTCCAAAATGGGGTAATTTGTGGGGTGTTTGTACTGTTCTGGCATTTTGGGCGGGGCTAAATTGTGAGCAGCCCAGTAAAACCTAAAGGTACTCGTTGGACTTTACGTCCCTTTGTGCACCTAGGCTGCAAAAAAGTGTCACTCATGTGGTATCGCTGTACTCAGGAGAAGTAGGGCAATGTGTTTTGGGGTGTATTTTTTACATATACCCATGTTGCGTGAGAGAAATATCTCTGTAAATTGACAACTTTGTATAAAAAATTTAAAAAGTTGTCGTTTACAGAGATATTTCTCACACAAAGTATGGGTATATATAAAAATACACCCCAAAACACATTGCCCTACTTCTCCTGAGTACGGCGATACCACATGTGTGCCACTTTTCTGCAGCCAAGATGTGCAAAGGGGCCCTAATTCCAATGTGTACCTTTAGGAAGGATTTCACAGGGCATTTTTACGCATTTGGATTCCCACGCTTTAGGGGCCCCTAAAATGCCAGGGCAGTATAAATACCCCACATGTGACCCCATTTTGGAAAGAAGACACCCCAAGGTATTCCGTGAGGGGCATGGCGAGTTCACAGAATTTTTTTTTTTTTTGCACAAGTTAGCGGAAATTTATATATATATATATATAATATTTTTTACAAAGTCTCATATTCCACTAACTTGTGAACTCACCATACCCCTCACGGAATACCTTGGGGTGTCTTCTTTCCAAAATGGAGTCACATGTGAGGTGTTTGTACTGCCCTGGCATTTGAGGGTCTCCACAAATGCCAGGCCTGGTCATTAAGGGTGTTTAAGCTAGGGAGGCTGATGTGGTTAAATAGATCACTGATGAGGCTGGTGGACTCACCTTGAAAATCCATGTCCAAATGAGAGATGGGTATGTCCGCCAGCCTCATCAGGTCTAAGATCTATTTAATAACGTACTGTCGTGGCCAAAAGTTTTGAGAATTACATAAATATTGGAAATTGGAAAAGTTGCTGCTTAAGTGTTTATAATAGCAATTTGCATATACTCCAGAATGTTATGAAGAGTGATCAGATGAATTGCATAGTCCTTCTTTGCCATGAAAATTAACTTAATCCCAAAAAAAACTTTCCACTGCATTTCATTGCTGTCATTAATGGACCTGCTGAGATCATTTCAGTAATCGTCTTGTTAACTCAGGTGAGAATGTTGACGAGCACAAGGCTGGAGATCATTATGTCAGGCTGATTGTGTTAAAATGGCAGACTTGCCATGTTAAAAGGAGGGTGATGCTTGAAATCATTGTTCTTCCATTGTTAACCATGGTGACCTGCAAAGAAACGCATGCAGCCATCATTGCGTTGCATAAAAATGGCTTCACAGGCAAGGACATTGTGGCTACTAAAATTGCACCTCAATCAACAATTTATAGGATCATCAAGAACTTCAAGGAAAGAGGTTCAGTTCTTGTTAAGAAGGCTTCAGGGCATCCAAGAAAGTCCAGCAAGCGCCAGGATCGTCTCCTAAAGAGTGTTCTAGTGCAGAGCTTGCTCAGGAATGGCAGCAGACAGGTGTGAGCGCATCTGCACGCACAGTGAGGCGAAGACTTTTGGAAGATGGCCTGGTGTCAAGAAGGGCAGCAAAGAAGCCACTTCTCTCCAAAAAAAACATCAGGGACAGATTGATCTTCTGCAGAAAGTATGGTGAATGGACTGCTGAGGACTGAGGCAAAGTCATATTCTCCAATGAAGCCTCTTTCCGATTGTTTGGGGCATCAGGAAAAAGGCTTGTCCGGAGAAGAAAAGGTGATCGCTACCATCAGTCCTGTGTCATGCCAACAGTAAAGCATCCTGAGACCATTCATGTGTGGGATTGCTTCTTTTCCAAGGTAGTGGGCTCACTCACAATTTTGCCCAAAAACACAGCCATGCATAAAGAATGGTACCAAAACACCCTCCAACAGCAACTTCTTCCAACAATCCAACAACAGTTTGGTGAAGAACAATGCATTTTCCAGCACGATGGAGCACCGTGCCATAAGGCAAAAGTGATAACTAAGTGGCTCGGGGACCAAAACGTTGACATTTTGGGTCCATGGCCTGGAAACTCCCCAGATCTTAATCCTATTGAGAACTTGTGGTCAATCCTCAAGAGGCGGGTGGACAAACAAAAACCCACTAATTCTGACAAACTCCAAGAAGTGATTATGAAAGAATGGGTTGCCATCAGTCAGGAATTGGCCCAGAAGTTGATTGAGAGCATGCCCAGTCGAATTGCAGAGGTCCTGAAAAAGAAGGGCCAACACTGCAAATACTGACTCTTTGCATAAATGTCATGTAATTGTCGATAAAAGCCTTTGAAACGTATGAAGTGCGTGTAATTATATTTCACTACATCACAGAAACAACTGAAACAAAGATCTAAAAGCAGTTTAGCAGCAAACTTCATGAAAACTAATTTATATTTTTGTAATCTTGTGATATCTAATTCTGAATAATGTCAATCATTCATCAAAATATAATCTATGTCGTCTGAACAGGTCAATATGGAAATGAAAACAGAGTCTCGCATTCCTGAGCACAAGAGGCAGCGAAAAGATGAGTTGGTTGGTAAGTGCCTTCTGCTACTCCTATGTGACTGATGACATCTACTATAGGGTTGCCTATAACGTTTTCTCTCATTGAAGGATCGATGAGGTGAGTGTGAGCGGTTTTTTAGAGGCTACTTGAACAAGAGGAGAATCACGTGTAATTTTTCAGAGTGGATTTTCGTGCGGAAAAACCACAGCTTAATACAGAACCCGCAAAGTGTGAGAGATTAGACAAATCTCATGTACACTTTGTCTTTTTAATTTGGTGCAGAAATTGACCTGCTGTGCGAATTTCACCATTTTCAATGGAAAAAGCTCTCTCTGCAACTCTCCGCTTTGATTATCAGGACGGGCAGTGTAAACGTGATCACGCCTGGGACTGTCAATCAAAGTGCAGGGGGAGTGGCAGTTGCAGAGAGAGCGGAGCCTCTTGGCGTAACGGTAACGCCCCCTTTGCTCCTAGAGGCTTATTTGCATAAATTACAACTTTATTTTTCTCAGAAATGCCGGCACATATGAACAACACAGCTGCCTTCATCTGCCAAGTGCACATGCAATAGGTCAGTCAGTTTCACAGGTGTAAATCTGCTGACATGCCCTTTAACCTGTTAAGGACACAGGACGTACAGGTATGTCCTGTGTCCAGTCTTTAAATATGGCGCCCGATCCTGCCAGATGCGGGCGCTATGGCCGCGGGTGGCCGTCTGCTTCTTCAAGCAGACACCCGTGGCTCATGCCCGCGACCGGCAGCGATGCTGATCGCGGACATTTAACCCCTCAGGTGCCGTGGTCAATCCTGACCACGGCATCTGAGCGCTCTGACTTCTATGGAGTCAGAGCTGCGTGAAAAACGCAGAATCTAGAACATGCTGCGATTTTCACGCAACGCAGAACTGATGCGTGAAAAACAACGCTCATGTACACAGATCTATTGAAATGAATGGGTCAGGATTCAGTGCGGGTGCTATGCATTCACCTCACGCATTGCACCTGCGCGGAAAACTCGCCCGTGTAAACCTAGCCTAACCTGTAATAGGCTCCATAGGAAATATGCGGATTTTCTCATGTATTCGAATGCTATTGCATTGGAGTATATGAGAATAGCAATCCGATCATTGATTGTTATAGTTCCCTATGGAAACTATAGGAAAGTGTAAAAAAAAAGTTTAAAAAAGAATAAATTAAAAAAACATAAAAGTTCAAACACCCTTTTTGCCAAAATGAAAAAAATAAAAATACATATCATGGGTGTCACAATGTGCAAAAATGCCCATACTATAAAAATATAAAAAAATATCCCCATACGGTAAACAGAAAAACGGAAAAAAGCGCCCAAATGGCCGATTCGCCATTTTTGGACCCTTCATTTCCTCAAAAAAAAAAAAAAATTACATAAAAAGGTGATCAAAAAGTCATACACACCCCAGAATGTAATCAATAAAAAGATCAGATTACGACATAAAAAATGAGCCCCCACACAGCGCCGTACACATAATTACAAAAAAGTTATAGAGGTCAAATATGGCGACAAAAAGGTAAAACTGATTTTTTTTTCCCACTTTTGAATTTTTTTTTTCACTATCAAAACGCAAGAAAACCTATATCTATTCAGTATCGCCAGATTCGTACTGACCTGTAGAATAAAAGTAACCAATCAGTTTTATCACAAATCGCAATTTAAAAACCCGCAAAACTGTGGTGGAATTGCTTTTTTTGTTTCAATTTCACCCCATTTGGAATTTTTTCCCCGCTTCCCACTACATCATATGCAATAATAAATAGTGGCGTTGGAAATTACAACTTGTCCCGCAAAAAACAAGCCCTCATATGGCTATGTGAATGGAAAAATAAAAAGTTATGGCTCTTAGAAAACAGGGAGCGCAAAACAAAAAACGCAAAAAAAAAAAAAAAACAACTCCTGTCCTTAAGGGGTTAAAGCAGCACATGGGGGGGGGGGGGGATTTGGGGTGGTTGCCGTTTTAATTCATGCCTCCGGCAGCAGGAAGGCTATGTGCTTCCCTGCCCCTGGACACAAAGCACTGAGGGAAGGGGAGTCCAAGCTGAACTCTTGCACCGGGGCCCATGAGTCTTTAGCTATGCCTCTGCACTCCAGGGTTTGTTTGTTTTTTGCCTAGAATACTGGTGGTGAGTTAGCAATATATGTAAAATTTAAATAAAAAACCCAAAGTAGTCATGAATCTGAAACAGATAAGCAGCGCCGGGCATATTTCCTTGATACTATTCATTGTTCTTGTTTTTCAGCTGAGAGGAACATGTTGCTTCATGTTTAGTATTTAGAATTATTTTTGCTTAGGTATAAAACCATTAAAGGGACAAAAATGAAAAAGGCTGCGGCTAAGAGAACAAGTTCCAGACACAGTGCTTGTAATTATGCGCAAACAGTAGTTAAAAAGATTATTTTTTTGCCAGGGTTAAACAGAGATGTTAACAGTACAGCATATCATGAAACATGGCAGCCAGGCACAGGAAGAAGGGAGGGGCTTAATCCAGAGCCTGGCTACAGGGAGACAGCAGGGACAAACTTCAAACTGCAAACACATTGCAATATCAGCAATAAAACCTATAAAACCATAAACACATGGGACATAACAAGAGCATGCATGTCTTTGCTAGTGGTTCCATACCCTCCCAAAAAGTAGGTTTGATATGTTATATGCAAATTAATATGCTGGTCAACAACCAGCCATGCTATTGTACTCAGGACTACATGTTGTCTGATATTTTTTCTAACCTTTGATATTACCCTTGCAGTATTTATGTTACTGTATTTCCTTTATATTTTTTATGACTTATATGCAAATGAGAAATGGTAACTTTTTCTAATAAGTCAAGAGCTAACATTCTCCTGCAGCAGGAAGTATGTTCATTTTCTGGAAATTCCGTTTTTTTAAATACCGTATGTAAAGAATTTTCAGCAATCAAATAATAATGACATCTAGAAAGTGTATAGAGAGAGATATCATAGTTTAAGGGGCAGTCCGGGTTCAGAGCTAAACCTGGACATATCCCCTCTGAGTGGAGCATCTGAACATTTCATGCTCCGAGGCTTTTTTGTTTACATTTTTACACTGCTAGGTGGAGGCTTCTGCCTAGCAGTGTTGCCAGTGACATCACCGGCACTGATGGGCGGGCTTTAGTGCTGCTCTTGCTGTTTTACAGGCTAGGGCAGCGCTAAAGCCCGCCCATTAGTGCCAGTGATGTCACCGAGCTCACTGCTAGGCGGAATGCTCCAACTAGCATTCCCATAGTAGACCCCATACGTCACTGGATCTTCTGAAAAAGCCTGTGCCACGCGCGATATGTGCAGGGCAAAGGATAGCATTGGAGCATGAAATTGGGTGAAGTGGTTACATCCGCGTTCAGCTCTGAACCCAGACAACCCCTTTAAGTTTTACCTATTGTATATTCCTCTCTTCATGTATGTCCTAAATACAGTAGTGTACAGGGTCGGTGCCGCCCTAGGCAAAAGAAAAGTTTGCCGCCCCCCCCCCCATGTGACATGACAATGCCCCACCCATATGATCTGCCGTATTCACTAACGCTAGTGCTGCAGTGCCGCCATGTTTACATTAAAAAGCCTGCAGGGACAGACTATAAAGACCAGAGCCACTACATTAAGCTGCAGTGGTTCTAGGGACTATAGTGTCCCTTTAATGTGAGGTAAATTAGAGACTAGTACCACGAATAATATACTAGATTGCCTACTTACACCCAGATGATTCACAGTGGGTGAAGTGTCTGTAAGGGGTGCATTGAGTGTGTGTAAGGGGTGCATTGTGTTTCAGTGTGTGTAAGGGATGCATTGTGTGTTTCTGTGTATGTGTGTAAGGGTTGCATTGTGTGTGGTGTGTGTGTGTGATGGATGCCAATCTCTCCCTCCCTCCCTTGTCACTCTCTTTCTCACCCCCTCCCTCCCTTGTCACTCTCTTTCTCACCCCACTCCCTCCCTTGTCACTCTCTTTCTCACCCCCCCCCTCTCTCCCTCGTCACTCTCTTTCTCACCAAGCTGAGCGCTTCCCCCCTGTCAGTCCTTATCTTCATCCTGCGCCCGGGCTGTGCATCTTCATGGACGCGCCAGCCCGGGCAGTGCTGCAGCCGCCTGAGGCTCTCTATAGAGCGCTCGGGCGGCTGCAGCATGAGGGGGGCCGGCGCTCCTGGTGGCGCCCCTTCCCAAGGGGCGCCCTAGGTGGCCGCCTAGTTTGCCTATAGGACGCACCGGCCCTGGTAGTGTATTAACTGCCTGAATAGACGCTTAACATTAAAATCACTTTATTCAAAAAAATTTGGGGTAAAAAGCCTTATCCATTGTACATCAGGTAATTTGGATACTAGCAAATATGAAGAGGGCTCTGATCAATGACCATCCATATATGAGGAGTCCGATTGAAAAAATGTCCCTGGTAGTGGCCAAGTTGCGGCTATCATTTATAACCAGCACATGAGCCACCAGTGGATATGATACTCTAAAGCAGCATGGGCTAGTGGGCTATTGAACCTATGGCAACTGGTGGAGTGGAGCAGGGCAGTTGTTAATCCCTTCCATGTGTAGGGGATCGTCTAGTGAACTAACACTGCCTATTCTCATAAACCACTTCTCACTTTCAATATCCCCACAACCAAGTTGGTCTGAGTATTAAACAGCTAACACCCGGCATGAACATGCACTGCTAGGTATTATACGCAGTGCCGCTCACACGCCGCTGACGAGCGTGCGATCTCGCACTGACTGTCTGTCAGCTCAAGTACCCTCTGACCAGCGCTGCGATCGCACTCTTACTATACACGGGCACACTGTATACGGATGTTAAATATAAAGGCACGCTTTTCACAAACACTCAACGCGTTTCAACAGGGCCAATCTGTAGCCCTGTATCCTCAGGAGCATTAATATTTGTATAAGGTGTTAACAACAGATTTGTCAAGCACCTTTTGCATGCATGGCGTCCGGCGCTATGATGGCCGGGCACACCCACTCACACGCCGAGTACTTAAGCCTTAAACCACACCCCTCAGGCGTGTCTCCTGATGGGGAGGGTGGAACATACTGCCGGTGAATGTCATTCATCCGACGTACCAACCGCCCCCCAATCTATTCATCTGTCTAGCCTGGGGCGGCGCACCTTCCGTGCAATCATAATATTTGGGGACATGATTCGCGGCAAATCAAAAGATCCGGTCAAATGGCTTCCGGAACACCAAGGAAAAATGTGTCATAGACCGTATATAAGAATTATGTATTTGACGTGGCTATAATCACTGCGAGGTCATCAAACCACATAGGAAAAATCACTGTGGTCGTAGTATTCACACACCACGGGGTCCCTAGAAAGAGACCATTAGGAGTGATAAACTATGCAGGACTATATGATGAAAACATCTCAAATGTCAGATGACAGTATAGAGTTCAACAGCGTACCAGCATTAAATAAAGCACAATGAAAAACCATGTATGTTAATTGGCCATCAGCGACAGGTCATTGTAATTCATCAACATTGTAGGGCTAAGTGGTGGAATTGATACATCTCCAGATAAAATGCATACAAAATAAATTCCAACAATGTATCGATACTAGATGGAACATCAAAGATATACTAGCCACATGTGTACACATGGTACTGTGGTCCGTCATGTACTGTCAATAATAGTCGCCCCTGACGGCATCAGAATTATGTTGTGACACGGGTAATATGGGACGAACTAGAGAAATAATATCATCCCCAAATATCACATTAACCCACCTATAGATAAATAATAGGCACCCGACTAATACAACATGCTACGAGCCAAGATAGCCCTATGATCAAATCACCGTTGGATCATATTGCCAACCCTAAGGACAATATACACCTGACAGATTAGATAAAACAGGCATATGAAATACGGATCGTCTGGAGGTCAAAGATCCACCTTGCCTCTTTCCGTAACAGGGGGGGATCAATATCCTCTCCCCACGGTGATCTTTTAACAGTATCAATACCTTGGACCACCAAGACACTAGGGTTTCCACCGTGGCAGTCCCGTATATGGCGTGCCACAGGGGTGTCTTTGGAGTTCTTGATGTCCAATAAGTGTTCACCAATATGTCTTCTCAGCTCTCTTGTTGTTTTTCCAATGTATTGGATCCCACAATGACACGTAATAAGATACACTACGCCCGTAGTTGTACACCTGAGGAACGACCGGATGGTATATCATTTGCCTGTCACCGAGCTAGTGAAAAATTGTCCCCTTTTTACAAAGCCACACATGAGGCAGAACCCACATGGAAATGTGCCTTTCGCTTCCGTGTTTAGCCATGTGGTGGCTTTTGGATGTACAAATGTGCTGTGCACCAGGTGATCACGTACATTAGAGCTCCATCTATAGGTGATCAACGGGCGTTCAGACAATGCCTGTCCAATATCCGGATCAGACCTCAAAATGGGCCAGTATCTCTCTAGAACATCCCGGCCCTCCCTGTGTGCTTTATCAAATGTTGTGATAATCCTGGGGAAAGAATCCTGCTCCACTCTTTTATTCGGAACCAATAAATGGTCCCGATTGGCACTCATGGCATGGTGATAAGCATCCTTTAAAATGCCTGGTGGTTACCCCGTTTTGAGAATCGTTATCTCAAATCAGCAGCTGCTGCTTTAAAGCCGCCTATTTCCGAGCAATTCCTCCTTGCCCTGAGATACTGTCCCTTAGGGATCCCATGTCTCAGGGCAAGGGGATGACCACCCTGCCAGCTTAGCAAGCTGTTTGTGGCGGTATCTTTCCTGAACAGGCTGGTAGTAATTTTACCATCGATACCCAGTGCTATTTTAATATCCAGGAAATTAATCTCATCCGCATGTATCTCATGCGTGAAAAATAAGCCTACGTTGTTGACGTTGAGCTCCGCCACAAATAGATCAAAGGCTTAACGTGTTGACTTTTTTATCTAATCTGTCAGGTGTATATTGTCCTTAGGGTTGGCAATATGATCCAACGGTGATTTGATCATAGGGCTATCTTGGCTCGTAGCATGTTGTATTGGTCGGGTGCCTATTATTTATCTATAGGTGGGTTAATGTGATATTTGGGGATGATATTATTTCTCTAGTTCGTCCCATATTACCCGTGTCACAACATAATTCTGATGCCGTCAGGGGCGACTATTATTGACAGTACATGACGGACCACAGTACCATGTGTACACATGTGGCTAGTATATCTTTGATGTTCCATCTAGTATCGATACATTGTTGGAATTTATTTTGTATGCATTTTATCTGGAGATGTATCAATTCCACCACTTAGCCCTACAATGTTGATGAATTACAATGACCTGTCGCTGATGGCCAATTAACATACATGGTTTTTCATTGTGCTTTATTTAATGCTGGTACGCTGTTGAACTCTATACTGTCATCTGACATTTGAGATGTTTTCATCATATAGTCCTGCATAGTTTATCACTCCTAATGGTCTCTTTCTAGGGACCCCGTGGTGTGTGAATACTACGACCACAGTGATTTTTCCTATGTGGTTTGATGACCTCGCAGTGATTATAGCCACGTCAAATACATAATTCTTAAAAACGGTCTATGGCACATTTTTCCTTGGTGTTCCAGAAGCCATTTGACCGGATCTTTTGATTTGCCGCGAATCATGTCCCCAAATATTATGATTGCACGGAAGGTGCGCCGCCCCAGGCTAGACAGATGAATAGATTGGGGGGCGGTTGGTACGTCGGATGAATGACATTCACCGGCAGTATGTTCCACCCTCCCCATCAGGAGACACGCCTGAGGGGTGTGGTTTAAGGCTTAAGTACTCGGCGTGTGAGTGGGTGTGCCCGGCCATCATAGCGCCGGACGCCATGCATGCAAAAGGTGCTTGACAAATCTGTTGTTAACACCATATACAAATATTAATGCTCCTGAGGATACAGGGCTACAGATTGGCCCTGTTGAAACGCGTTGAGTGTTTGTGAAAAGCGTGCCTTTATATTTAACATCTGTATACAGTGTGCCCGTGTATAGTAAGAGTGCGATCGCAGCGCTGGTCAGAGGGTACTTGAGCTGACAGACAGTCAGTGCGAGATCGCACGCTCGTCAGCAGCACTGCGTATAATACCTAGCAGTGCATGTTCATGCCGTGTGTTAGCTGTTTAATACTCAGACCAACTTGGTTGTGGGGATATTGAAAGTGAGAAGTGGTTTATGAGAATAGGCAGTGTTAGTTCACTAGACGATCCCCTACACACGGAAGGGATTAACAACTGCCCTGCTCCACTCCACCAGTTGCCATAGGTTCAATAGCCCACTAGCCCTGCTGCTTGAGAGTATCATATCCACTGGTGGCTCATGTCCTGGTTATAAATGATAGCCACAACTTGGCCGCTACCAGGGACATTTTTTCAATCGGATTCCCCATATATGGATGGTCATTGATCAGAGCCCTCTCCATATTTGCTAGTATCTGAATTACCTGATGTACAATGGATAAGGCTTTTTACCCCAATTTTTTTTGAATAAAGTGATTTTATTGTTAATCGTCTATTCAGGTAGTTAATAGCTTTTTCGAAACCGGACGTTCAAATTGATATCTTTATCGTGTAGCTGCTAAATACAGTAGTGTACACAGAAGAGAAGGAGCCCCATAGCAAATATCAAAGTAGGCCCTCTGTTCTGTTTCATGAAACCACTGAGGCCAGTGATAGGCTGCAGAGGTCACATGTGTATTTGGGAATGTCACAGCTGTATCCAGATATTCAAACACCGGAGGGAGAGGAGCCACGGTGCTAGAAGTGGCAGGGGTCCAATGGGTGAGTATAGGTATTTTTTGTTATATCACTCACTTTATCGTACCGCATTTTTTCAATAATGTGAACAACCCCTTTAAGCTATTTCTAGTCCACAGAGCGGAAGTTCCAGATAATGTCATTTTATGCTTGTGGAACAGTTGATTCTTCATCAGGTCGATGGCTGATCACATATCTCATTTTTTCACTTTGATGTAAGGATTGTTGAAATGACAGCTCCATGTTTACATTTTCAAACTGATTGGTATTTCAGTAGAAACCAAGCTGACAGGTCTAGCAGGTCCGACATAATGGGGGAGGGGGTTGTAGAGTTTCGTTAACAATAAGCCGATACTAGGAGAACTGAAGTAAAAAAACAAATCACAAACCAGATCACGAGATCTGTCACGTGCTCTCATATATACCTAAAAACATATCTAACATCTTCCCAGTGGTGACAGTGGGTTGCCGGCATCCAGGGCAGCCAAGTATTGCACCTCCCTAACTTGTGACACGTGATTGCTGGGTCCACTAGAAACAGTGGCATAGCCGATTCCTCCTTTCACAACGTAGCACTCACTGAACACTATGGAACGAGCAAAGGAGAAGGCAGAAGCGGTAATAAACTGCTTCTGTCTTCTCTTCGGGACCTGACCTGCTTCTGCAGGACTGCAGGAACAGGAGCTTTAAGCCGCCATCATACAGGTTTGGTGCTCCGGATTAAAGGCCTGCACCAAGCACCTTACATGTACAGAGCTTGGTTGTTGTGGAGTTAAAGGGGTTGTGCAGCCAGTAATATTGCTGACCTATGTTCAGGATAGGTCATCAGTCTCTGACTGGGAAGGGGGGGGGGGTCCGACTCCCAGCACCACTACCGATCAACTGTTTGAAGAGGAGGAGGAGCTCATATGAGCGCTAATTCTTCTTCAAAATGACATTGCGCAACGTCTAGGAAGTCTTGGCGGTGATGAGTAATTACAAGTGCCTGTTCCGCCATTGCAAGTGAGCGAACGTGCAGTGTAGTCTTGAAGAGAAGTAGTGGTCGTATGAGCGCCGCCTCCTCTTTGAACAGCTGATTGGTGGTGGTGCCGGGTGTCAGACCCCCACCAATCATTGATGACCTATTCTGAGGATAGGTCAACATATGTACTTGCTACACAAGCCCTTTAATTTGGAGAATTATTACTGCCGGGGCCTAAATGAAGTTTGCACAGCAGGGCCATGGGAATTTTACCACTACTACCCTGGGTAGTTGTTACAGGCAGTGGGTCTGGACCCAGTGTGCCGACTAACCATTTTGACTTTGGGATAGTCCTAAGGGCGTTGTCCTGACCATCCTCTGGTTTTCACTCTTTAACACCTACAGTATATAGGGATCAGGCCTCTGCTGCAGGGGAGCCACTAGGCCGCTACCTATTCTAATAGTACCAATGTAGTTGTCAGCTGACCCAGAGACACTAGTGATAAGCACCAGGGGATTGGGCAATAGTCGACCCCCTCTGATCAGTTGTTTGAAAAGGCAGTAGCGCTGCGGCCTCCTCACAGCTCATCAAGCACAGCGCTGTACACTGTATAGCAGCTGTGCATGGTATTGCAGCGCATCCCCATTGACTTCAATAGAGCTGTGCCTAAGCCTTGTAACCGATGAATGTGACATCATGTGGCCTAGGCAAATCTGCAAGAAGACTGCAGCGCTGCTGTGAAAGCTGATGCTATGTCAAACATCTGATCAGAGGGGATCCTGGATGTTCGATCTCCACAGATCAGATACTGATGATCTTTCCAGATACGCCATCAGTTAAAAAATCTCGGAAAACCCCTTTAATTCATCAATTTACTTATTTATGTGGGTAATATATAAGGAACTATTGCATTTAGTTATGTATTCACAGTTTATTTTATTGTCTTTTTGGGATTTTTTTTCCATTTTGCGCTGTCTTATATATTGGTGCACAGGCATTCTTTATATAGCAGGATATTTGTAGATTGTAAGCCCCCGTCGGCAGGGTCCTCTCTCCTTCTGTACCAGTTTGTAACTCGTCTTGGTTATGCTTGGTGCAATTGTCTGTATTATGTATGTGCACCCCCTTATCATACGTAGAGCACCATGGAATGAATGGCACTTTAATAATAATAAATAATAATAATATTTTCCTCTATTTTTTTTATTTCTTGGGTGCATTTTTTATTAGTTACCACCAGGTGTCACCATTGCTCTCCTAAATTGTGCACACACACACACACCTTCAGACTCTGTATCTTTACATGACGTGCCAGTGTGTGGCGGTCATGGGATGTTTCACTGGTCACGGGACCCGTGACATGGTGAGCCGGAAGTTCCTGGCATGTTTGGCGCCTGGTTCATGTCACTAATATGGTTCCGATAAGCCTGATAGTAGTTAAAAAGGACCGGTCGCCTCTCCTGACACCTCTATTTCAGTAACTACTTGCTTTCCCCCTGTAATGACAATTCCGGAGCATCTAGTATTATGGCTCTATGTTGTGCCATTCCTTTATTATTTCTACTAGAAGTTATGAATTAATTGTCAGCAGTCTGCAGTAAGGGTACAGAGGGGTGTTACTATTTGGGGGGGGGGGGAGTCCCTGTTTGTACAGTCTGACACCAACCAGCACTAGTTGATACACAAGATACACTGCAGACTGCTGGTAATTTATGTGTAAACTTCTAGCAGGAATAATAGAGGAATGGCACAACACAGAGCCAAAGGATTGTTATTAAATGAGGAATACAAGTAGTTACTGAAACTGACATGTCAGGAGAGGGGACAGCTCCTCTTTAGCAGCTGATTGGGGTGAGTAAATTTAAATATAGAAAGGAGCAAGGCAGCTCTCACCAGCTGTAGAACACCCTCTGTGCACGGATGCCGCACCTGGATGCGGGAGTATACAATCAGAAAGAAGAAAAATCCAGCTCAGCTCGGGTGACTCGTATTCATAGACTTTATTCCAGCGGTAAAAACTTCATACAAATGCGAAAAACTGTTACGCGTTTCAGACCTCCATAATATCCGGGTCCTTCTTCATGACAAACACACAAAATAGGATGGAAGCTGCCCCTGATATACACCCTCCAGAATCAGGCAGACAAGCAACACCTGAATAGAGGAGGTGTCAGAGGGAGGTTCCACACAAACCTCACAGAAAAATACATAGACAAGCAAAATAGAATAAAAAAGATCCTAATATAAAAAGATAAACAATATGCTGATGTATTGAAAGACAGACATAGTACAATCAGTACTGTAAGATCAGATCATGTCGCTTGTTGAGACCCTCTGGTTGCCGGGATCCCAATTGAAAGATCCAAAAGGCCTCTCTGTTAAGAGGTTTTCTTCTGTGGTCTCCACCTCTAGGGGGTAGGGAGACCCTTTCAATACCCTGTACCTTTAATCCAGAGATATCACCCGCATGGACAACCGCAAAGTGCAAGCTTGCAGCAGAAATATTGCGGTTCTCGTGGTGTGGTATATCAGATATATGCTTGCGGATCCTGTTTTTCAGGGGATTAGTAGTACAACCCACATATTGCAAAGAACATACGTCACAAGTAATAAGATATACGACGTGTTTAGTGTTGCAGTTGATATACGATCGTATGTCATATTGTTTGCGATATGCAGTCGATCTGAATATTTTATCTGTAACCATGTGTTTGCAACAAATACATTTTCTGTGGCCACACCTATGGTTACCTTTATAATGTAGCCATGTAGGTATTGTAGCGGTTTTTTCACAGAAAAAGCTTGGGCTAACCAAATTGCTGAGGGTGGGGGCTCTTTTGGCAACACATTTGACACCATTGGAGACAATATCAGACCATTGTCCATCAATATTAAGAATGTGAAAATATTTCTTTATTATTTTACAAATCGCAGGGATCTCCTTGCTGTATTGTGTAACAAAATATGTGGACTTTTTTTCAGTGGACTTTTTTTCAGACACAGAGACATCTGATTTACACTGGGGATCAGGAAAAATCAGAGTATGTCTATCTATGTCAGAAACTGCTCTCTTTGCCCGGTCTATATCATGTTGAGAATACGCCCTACGCAAAAGTCTGTTTTTTACACTAAACGCTTCTTTCTCATAGATGTCATCATCAGAACAGTTGCGACGGGCACGAATCAATTAATCAATTCACCTTTAGGGATATTTCTGATGATGTGTGGTGGATGAAATGAACGGGCAAATAGAGTAGTATTCCCGCCAATTCCTTGCGATAGGTAGATGTAATAACCCTCCGAGTGTGGACATTCCCCCTCAGACACAGGTCCAAAAAATGAATCTCAGCACAGTCATACTGAAAAACAAACTGTATGGAAGAAACACAAGAATTGAAATAAGTGATCAACTCCGGTATGGACGCCATATCACCAGACCACACCATCAGTGTATCATCGATATAACGTCCATACCAGAGTAGACGATCCAAAAAAGGAGAGGTGTCGATGAGGAGAAAACAGCCCTCCCACCATGCCATGAAAATATTAGCAATGGAGGGGGAGAATTTGGCCCCCATCGACACCCCAAGTACCTGCAGAAAAAAAGTACCATCGAACAGAAAATAATTGTGTCTGAGGAGAAAGTCCACCACCAGGGTGATATACTCTATAAGTTCCAAGGTATAATCACTATAGTGGTTCAAAAACCAATTGAGAGATACAAGGGCCAGTTCGTGTGGGATGCTAGTGTAGAGAGAAGTAATATCTGCAGAAATCCACACTAAATTCTCATCCCATTCAAAATCTGTGAAAACTTGTAACACAGACCGAGAGTCTTTGATAAAACCCGGAATGAGGGGTATAAGAGGCTGGAGGAGGGAGTCCACCCACTCACAGAAACGCTCACAATAGGAGCCAATTCCAGCCACAATAGGTCTGAGTGGGGGAGGGAATATATCCTTGTGGACCTTCGGAAGTGCATGGAATATGGGGGATACCGGATGTTCCACAAAGATATAATCCCTCTCTTTAATGCTGAGACAGCCAGTGGATACTCCCAGATCAAGGATACTATCCATTTTTGTTTGAAAAACTCGTAGGGGGTCACTGGATAAACGAGTATAGATTTTAGTGTCTTGTAACATGTTCATGATTAAATGTTTATACAATCCCGTATCCATTATAACCACTGCCCCGCCTTT
The DNA here is from genome assembly GCA_033119425.1 of Bufotes viridis. Taxonomy (NCBI): domain Eukaryota; kingdom Metazoa; phylum Chordata; class Amphibia; order Anura; family Bufonidae; genus Bufotes; species Bufotes viridis. Next base: position 451,105,633 of record CM065591.1, read on the forward strand.
ATCAGCCTCCTTAATTATGATGTCCTTCCTATCCCCTAATTCTTGAAGAGCCCGTTTTTCAACTGCCGTTAAATTAGAACGAGTCCCAGATTTGGTTGCATCATATAAAAAGCAGAGATCCCTTTCCACCAATTCCTGATAAAGACTTTTGCGTAGGGCGTATTCTCAACATGATATAGACCGGGCAAAGAGAGCAGTTTCTGACATAGATAGACATACTCTGATTTTTCCTGATCCCCAGTGTAAATCAGATGTCTCTGTGTCTGAAAAAGTCCACTGAAAAAAAGTCCACATATTTTGTTACACAATACAGCAAGGAGTTCCCTGCGATTTGTAAAATAATAAAGAAATATTTTCACATTCTTAATATTGATGGACAATGGTCTGATATTGTCTCCAATGGTGTCAAATGTGTTGCCAAAAGAGCCCCCACCCTCAGCAATTTGGTTAGCCCAAGCTTTTTCTGTGAAAAAACCGCTACAATACCTACATGGCTACATTATAAAGGTAACCATAGGTGTGGCCACAGAAAATGTATTTGTTGCAAACATATGGTTACAGATAAAATATTCAGATCGACTGCACATCGCAAACAATATGACATACGATCGTATATCAACTGCAACACTAAACATGTTATATATCTCATTACCTGTGACGTATGTTCTTTGCAATATGTGGGTTGTACTACTAACCCCCTGAAAAACAGGATCCGCAAGCATATATCTGATATACCACACTATGAGAACCGCAATATCTCTGCTGCAAGTTTGCACTTTGCGGTTGTCCATGCGGGTGATATCTCTGGATTAAAGGTACAGGGTATTGAAAGGGTCTCCCTACCCCCTAGAGGTGGAGACCACAGAAGAAAACCTCTTAACAGAGAGGCCTTTTGGATCTTTCAATTGGGATCCCGGCAACCAGAGGGTCTCAACAAGCGACATGATCTGATTTTACAGTACTGATTGTACTATGTCTGTCTTTCAATACATCAGCATATTGTTTATCTTTTTATATTAGGATCTTTTTTATTCTATTTTGCTTGTTTATGTAGTGTTTTGTGAGGTTTGTGTGGAACCTCCCTCTGACACCTCCTCTATTCAGGTGTTGCTTGTCTGCCTGATTCTGGAGGGTGTATATCAGGGGCAGCTTCCATCTTATTTTGTGTGTTTGTCATGAAGAAGGACCCAGATATTATGGAGGTCTGAAACGCGTAACAGTTTTTCGCATTTGTATGAAGTTTTTACCGCTGGAATAAAGTCTATGAATACGAGTCACCCGAGCTGAGCTGGATTTTTCTTCTTTCTGATAGTAAATTTAAATGGCGTGTCCTACAATGATGATGCCACTGCTGACAAAGGTACCCCAAAACGTGCGTCGGGGTGTGCCCAATCCTGGCTGAAGCATCAGCTATGGGGTAAATATAATCTCACAGTACTGTATGATTATAAAGAGAAGACCGGCACTCACCTCTTGATGCTAAAGTTGTATGTTTATTGTAGCCTCATGGAGGACATGAAAGTGACGCGTTTCGGCTCAATGAGCCTTTGTCAAACTTTGTCAAAGTTTGACAAAGGCTCATTGAGCCGAAACGTGTCACTTTCATGTCCTCCATGAGGCTACAATAAACATACAACTTTAGCATCAAGAGGTGAGTGTCGGTCTTCTCTTTATATACATGCACGTGGAACGCCGACCCTGACGTGCGCACCACCGAACACCCAACGGAGTGCCGACTGCTCTTTTGCATCATATGATCTCAGTACTGTATGATTAGTCTAGGCATTTTTGTGGCAGCATAGCTGGGACATCTTGTCTTCTCTTGTGGTTATTACTGTGTATATAGCCAAGAACTACGTCTTGAGGACTCTGGTGTACTTTAATACATTTTTATATACACATATATGAAATGTCGTCTGCTTCCATGTATTAACACTACCCTGTACTTATCAGGTTTGCTAATGCCGATCAGTGGCGCTGTAATTGTCCTGCCTTCCTTCTTAATGTTTTAAACCATTTGTGATATGTACTAATAAAATTTATAATTTAACAGTACAACATGTCTCTAGTTTTTGTAGGTTTAGGGTATTTTTAGGGACCACATACCTGTTACGTATGGCCCTCTGGGTACATTTTGATATGGATTACTTATAAGGGATAGGTTAAAACTCATGAGTGTACAGTTAAGGCCCTATTCATACATCCGCAATGTTCGTCCGCACCCGTTCCGCAAATCTGGGTGCTGCGGACCCATTCATTTTTAATGGGGACATGATGGATGCGGAGAGCACACACTGTGCTCTCCGCATCCACATTTGCGGAGCGCGCCGCCGATCTTTCGACCGGTGGCTCCGTATTAATATAGAGCATGTCCTATTCTTGCCCGCAACTGCGGACAAGTATAGGCATCTCTATGGGGCTGACGGCAAGATGTGTTGCGGATCCGCAACATACTACGGACGTGTGGCCTAACTGTGTGGTGCTTATGTAGGTCAGGGCAGGTAGAGTTTGTGCGATTCCGTGGAACTAATCTGAGGTCCGAGCAGGCAGCAAAGGGTCAGGACAGTACAGGGGCGTTGCTAGGGTATCAAAAGATCCGTCGCCCAAGTCCCAAAGAATATGGCCCAACTCTCTTAGGGCTCTTTCACACTTGCGTTTTTGTTTTCCGGCATAGAGTTCCGTCGTCGGGGCTCTATGCCGGAAAAATCCTGATCAGGATCATCCCCATGCATTCTGAATGGAGAGAAATCCGTTCAGGATGCATCAGGATGTCTTCAGTTCAGGACCGGAACGTTTTTTGGCCAGAAAAAATACCGCAGCATGCTGCGCTTTTTGCTCCGCCAAAAATCCTGAACACTTGCCGCAAGGCCGGATCCGGAATTAATGCCCATTGAAAAGCATTAATCCGGATCCGGCCTTAAGCTAAGCGCCGTTTCGGCGCATCGCCGGATCCGAAGTTTAGCTTTTTCTGAATGGTTACCATGGCAGCCAGGACGCTAAAGTCCCAGCTGCCATGGTAAAGTGTAGTGGGGAGCGGGGGAGCAGTATACTTACCGCCCGTGCGGCTCCCGGGGCTCTCCAGAGTGACGTCAGAGCGCCCCATGCGCATGGATCACGTGATCCATGCGCATGGGGCGCTCTGACGTCATTCTGGAGCGCCCCGGGAGCCGCACGGACTGTAAGTATACCGCTCCCCCGCTCCCCACTACTACTATGGCAACCAGGACTTTAATAGCTCCTGGCTGCCATAGTAACACTGAAAGCATTTTGAAGACTGATCAGTCTTCAAATGCTTTCAGGTCACTTGCGTTGTTACGGATCCGGCGGGCATTTCCGGCGACGGAAGTGCACGCCGGATCCTAACAACGCAAGTGTGAAAGAGGCCTTAGTCGATCAACTGACCTCCATCCCCCCGGAAACACTAGCACTCAAGACATTTTGCTGTACTTGCTATATAGCAGCACTTACCTCTCACATCCAGTGCCTCCCGGGTGACGTCTCCTCCGATGTAGATCTTTTCTGTCATCGTCTTCTCCACTCGGTCCAGACAACTGGGGGATATGATTAACCTATACAAATATATAAACGGGCCATACAAAAAATACGGTGAAAAACTGTTCCATGTAAAATGCGCTTGAAAGACAAGGGGCACTGCCTCCGACTGGAGAAGAAAAAGTTCAGTCTCCAGAAGCGTCAAAACTTCTTTACTGTAAGAACTGTGAATCTGTGGAACAGACTTCCTCAGGACGTGGTCACAGCAGGAACAGGGGACAGTTTTAGAAAGGGTTAGGCTTCATGCACACGAATGTATTTTCTTTCTGTGTCCGTTCCGGTTTTTTTGCGGACCATATGCGGAACCATTCATTTCAATGGGTCCGCAAAAAAAAACTGAAGGTACTCCGTGTGCATTCTATTTCCATATGTCCGTTTTTCCGTTCCCCAAAAAAATAGAGCATGTCCTATTTTTTTCTAGTTCGCGGACAAAGATAGGCATTATTACAATGGATCCGCAAAAATAACGGATCCGCAAAAAAAACAGATGCCAAGCGGAACGTCATCCATTTTTTTCATCCATTTTTTAAGACATGCACGCTGGCTCCTTAACCCCTTAGTGACCAGCCTGTTTTGGGTCTTACTGACCAAGCGTTTTTCTTCCTTTTTTCATTGTTGCGTTCCAAGGACTATAACTTTTTTATTTTTCCGTCTATATAGCTTTACGAGGGCTTGTTTTTTGCGGGACAAGTTGTAGTTTTTAATGGCGCCATTTTGGGTACACATAACTTTCTGATTAACTTTTATTAACTCTTTCTGGGAAGGAGATGGGAAAAACAGCAATACTGCCACTACCTTTTTATGTTATAAATTTTACGGCGTTCATTTTTTGGTATAAATAACATAATATCTTTATTCTCTGGGTCAGTACGATTACAGTGATACCAAACACACAGTTTTTTTTAGGTTTTACTACTTTTTTGCAATAAAACCCCTTTTTTTTAAAGGAAAAAATGTTTTTACATTGCCGCTTCCCAAGACCCATAACTTTTTTTATTTTTATTTCTATGGAGTTGTGTGAGGGCTTGATTTTTGCGGGACCACTTGTATTTTTCATTGGTATCATTTTGGAGTAAATTACGCTTTTTGATCGCTTGTTATGTTTTTTCGGTGGCAACTAAGAATTAATTAGCAATTCTGTCTTTTTTTTTTTTAATTTACGCCCTTCACCGTAGGGGATAATTTATGTGATATTTATGTAGTCCGGGTCGTTACGGACGAGGCAATACCAAATATACAGGCGAGATATTTGCTATTTTTTTTTATTGAAAAGCTTATTTTCAATGGAAAAAAAAGTGTAATTTTTTTTAAGGAATTTTTTTTATTTAATAAATGTTTTTTTTTTCTTTTTTTTACCACTTAATAGTCCCAAAATTATCCCTATAATGCATTGCATTTTAATAGCAATGCTATTTTAACACTGACCAGCAGGCTGCGCCAGAGAGGCGTAACCTGCTGGAAATTACTGAAGGCTGGTCTGAGGCCTTTATAGACCCCAGCCAGCCTTTACACATCGGCACCCCACGATCGTATTTGCGTCCGCTCGCTCTGTCACCACTGCTGCGGGCGCCATTGCCAGCGGCATGTAAAGTGTGAGAGCCAGGGACCCGGGCAGCGCTTAGACTGGGCCGCCCAGTCTAAGGATCCTTAGTGACCGCTATAAAAACACGTATCGGTGGTCACTAAGGGGTTAAAAGCCAGGGAGAATGCAGGCCCTGGGGGTAAGAAGATCTGGCCAGACAGGAAAGTGCAGGCTGCGGCCTGCAGGAAAGGTAAAAGACTTCAGCAACGGGCCAACTGTGGGTGAGGAAGAGGAGGTACAGCAGGTTCAGGCTACTAGACAGAGCGAGAAAGGTGAGTAAGTGAGTATGTCAGCTCTGTACACAAAAAAGGATTCCATATTTTGAATAAAGACCAACTGAAAAAATATTTTTAGCTCAAAACAAGTACAATGCAATGATAAACAAAAAATTGCCCCCAAATGTGTACATAGCCTTTAAAGCAGGCATGTCCAAACTCCGGCCCTCCAGATGTTGCAAAACTACAACTCCCATTATTCCTGGACAACCTACAGCTATTAACCTACAGAAGAGCATGATGGGAGTTGTAGTTCTGCAACACCTGGAGGGCCAGAGTTTGGACATGCCTGCTTTAAAGGGATATTCCAGTTATTTCACGTTATCGCCTATCCACAGGGGACAACTAGGTCCAGCATACACACTGCTGCTCCATCATCTCTAAGGGACTGCCGGAGATAGCTGAGTAGAGCGCTCCATTCATTTACGAGCGCCGCAAGGTACAGGCCTCAGTTATCATGATCGGTGGGTGTCCCAGCAGTCGGACCCCCACTGATCTATTAGTTATCCCCTATTGTTATCTCCTGATGGGAGTGATATCATTGTGTAATGCACACGGTCGGTATCCATGTTTTGCAGATTTGCGGTTTGCGCCCTGCAAAATGGATACGGTTGTGTGCATGAGGCCTTATTATAGAAAAAGCTAAGACTGATGTCAAAATGTGGAGTGGAAGTTACGATCCAACTACAGTGTATAAACCGGAAAGTAGGATGATGACAATATAATGAATATACAACAAGCGCAAGGGCTGGGAATGGGGAACACAGATATGCCTCTTGAGCTGATCTGCATTTTCGGTTACAGGATGTCTGGTCCTACGTTTTATTATGTTTTTAGTTTGTCGATTTCCACCAGTTATTATAACGATATGGCTTCTGTTTTTTAGATGCAATAAAAGGAGATATTGGTGTTTGTGGCTGGATCATTATGATACTATCTGCTCTGTTTGCTGCCATCATTTTCCCTTTTTCCATCTGGTTCTGTATTAAGGTAACTGTATTAATCAGCAGATTCGTATCAAAAGCTATAACCTTCTGCTGAGCCGTGATGCTTACTTTATCATGTGTATGCCCTAGATAATAAAGGAATATGAACGTGCTGTGGTGTTTAGACTGGGACGTATAGTCTCTGGAAAAGCCAGAGGGCCAGGTAAGGTCTTCTACTGTCATAAGGAATATATGTATTGTATTGTACGTTAGTAATAACAAGCAATACACTGTATTTTACGATTTTCACAGTTTGTGGCTGTAGCAGTGTTCTGGATAGTTTAGTGTTTTATACTGCAAAAGTTTATTCAACTCATATGTTATCATCATTTACTCTAGTTTTCGGGTGTAAATGATGACTAAAAGAGGGGTAGATTTCATTCTAGGCGTATGGGCTGGTCCGCTGGAGGATGTGGTAGATTTATGGCAAGGTGTGCATTTCGATAATAAAACATGGCTGCACAACATTTCACATGCAACGCATACCTACTATAAATGAAAAAATAGAAGCTCTTTGCGCACATCTTGTCATAAATTAAGCTCATCCTCTGGTGTCGCAGGAAATAACCGGCCTAGAAAAACCCTTGATAAAGTTTCCCCATGCGCAGAGGCGGACCGGCCATAGACCCTACAGGGATTTTTCCTGGTGGGACGATGCCCATAGGGCCACCCAAGACCTCCTCGCTGCTGCTGGCTGAAGGTAGTGCTGGTTTTGTATTGTTGACCACATCTCACCTCAGCCCTCTGGTCCATATCTTAAATAGAGACAATGGGAGGAGGACAGAACGTTTCAGCTATTGATGGCCACCACAGAAGGACAACTTCTGGGGAGGTATTCTGTGCTGCTCTATGGTATTACTGACCCTGCCAACTTGTATTGGCCTCATCAACTTGTGTTGTCCCGTCTTCTGACAGTTTAGACCCACTTACAACATTGGGGCCATTTTTAGTTTTTTTTCAGGGCCACTTTAAGCCCCTGCCCATACGGTATTTGATGCAGATGCAGCGATGTGACTGCCACAGGCGGCCAAAAACCCACCTACCTGTGCTGGTCAATGGCTGCGGAAATGTGGCGTTACTTACCTTCAAAATCATGGTGACCACTGGCCAGGGTTCTGCTAGCTGCATCATGGCTGCCTGGTGGAAGCCCGGCCCATGGCTGCATTTTCTGGTTGCATCACTTGAAGGGGCTAAATAGATGCATGATATAATGGTCATTGCATTCATACAAAATTTTGCAACTTTACATTGTTAATGATGTCATAAAATGAAATGGTGTGATATCATATTAACAAATTGATTTGTCGTGAGCGGCAGTGATGCCATGTGGCTATAACATAATGGGTAATCTCGTCCTTCAGTGCCCCATGGTATTGGACATATGACGATTTTTGACAACAAGTAGGCTAACCCAAGTTATTGGGGCTGCAGGTGACACGTGTTTTCCTGTAGACCTACCGTGAAGAATATGCGCCCACAATGTGCTTTACTTACACTCCTCTCTTTCTACGCAGGGCTGATGTTCATTCTCCCCTGCACAGATAACTTTATTAAAGTGGATCTCAGGGTCATATCATTTGCAATCCCTCCACAAGAGGTAGGTTTGTAGAGAAATGCTCTTTATCTCCTGGGATGACCCTACAACTACTCAGCCCCACTGGGTACAGATAATGTGCTCCCTTGCCTCGGGTGAACAAAGACAGCAGGGGAACCATGTGCAGAATGGCCCGTAATAGGTCATAATAAGGGCATTTCACATCCTACCATTCATTGTGAGCCATGAAAGTTAGTACCTCACATGCTATCTACAGTAATTGTCACCTTAAAAGAACGGTCCTACTTTCTATGGGCCATCATGCCGTTGCACAGATTGCACTTATAATAATGTATGTCTACCATTGAGTTGGGTTTTATATGTCCCTAGGACTTGTTGTACAAACCCCGGCCAACACTACTCCTCCTTATTTTAAGTTTCTCTTGAGTTTGGGACCCTAGGTTTGATTGACATCTTTTGGCCTTTTCTCCTCTGCCTGGCCAGTATAAGTATGTGACCAGGTCAGGTTGTATATCTGCTGAGGCCTGTTCGTGTGACATGGTCTGTGGTGATTTATTTTAGATCCTTACTAAGGATTCAGTGACAACTACAGTTGATGGGGTCGTTTACTACAAGATTGAGAACGCTATCAGATCTGTGGCAAACGTCAACAACGTTCACCTAGCCACTGCACAGTTGGCGCAGACAACGCTGAGGAACATCTTAGGAACACAAACTCTTTCCAGCATCCTGTCAAACCGTGAGGAGATTGCCCACAACATTCAGGTAAGTCCCAATTTAGAATGCCTGCTCTGTTCAATTGTGGACAGACTTTATACTATGCAACAAATCAAGCAAGTCAGGGGACCCTCGGAGGGGGAGGGGGGAGGGGATCATATTAACTGTGCAGCCAGTTCAGCTGCACAGTATTCTATGACTTCACAGTGTTTATTATCCCTCTACTGTGACATCGCTCTGTTTATGATACCTGTATTGTACTGTCACATCCTGGTGTTTATTATCCCTTTACTGTGACATCACTGTGTTTATTATCCCTGTACTGTGACATCACTGTGTTTAGCATTCCTATACTGTGACATCACTGTATTTATTATCCCTTTACTGTGACATCACTGTGTTTATTATCCCTTTACTGTGACATCACTGTGTTTATTATCCCTTTACTGTGACATCAATGTGTTTATTATCCCTTTACTGTGACATCACTGTGTTTATTATCCATGTACTGTGACATCACTGTGTTTAGTATCCCTTTACTGTGACATCAATATGTTTATTATCCCTGTACTGTGACATTATAGTGTTTACTATCCCTGTACTGTGACATCACTGTGTTTATTATCCCTTTACTGTGACATCAATGTGTTTATTATCCCTGTACTGTGACATCACTTTGTTTATTATCCCTGTACTGTGACATCACTGTGTTTATTATCCCTTTACAGTGACATCACTGTGTTTATTATCCCTTTACTGTGACATCACTGTGTTTAGTATCCCTTTACTGTGACATCACTGTGTTTATTATCCCTTTACTGTGACATCATAGTGTTTATTATCCCTTTACTGTGACATCAATGTGTTTATTATCCCTTTACTGTGACATCACTGTGTTTATTATCCCTTTACTGTGACATCACTGTGTTTAGTATCTCTTTACTGTGACATCACTGTGTTTATTATCCCTTTACTGTGACATCACTGTGTTTATTATCCCTTTACTGTGACATCAATGTGTTTATTATCCCTTTACTGTGACATCACTGTGTTTAGTATCCCTTTACTGTGACATCACTGTGTTTATTATCCCTTTACTGTGACTTCAATGTGCTTATTATCCCTTTAATGTGACATCACTGTGTTTATTATCCCTTTACTGTGACATCACTGTGTTTATTATCCCTGTACTGTGACATCACTGTGTTTATTATCCCTTTACTGTGACAACACTGTGTTTATTATCCCTTTACTGTGACATCACTGTGTTTATTAACCCTTTACTGTGACATCAATGTGTTTATTATCCCTTTACTGTGACATCATAGTGTTTATTATCCCTGTACTGTGACATCACTGTGTTTATTATCCCTTTACTGTGACATCACTGTGTTTATTATCCCTGTACTGTGACATCACTGTGTTTATTATCCCTGTACTGTGACATCACTGTGTTTATTATCCCTGTACTGTGACATCACTGTGTTTATTATCCCTGTACTGTGACATCACTGTGTTTATTATCCCTGTACTGTGACATCACTGTGTTTATTATCCCTGTACTGTGACATCACTGTGTTTATTATCCCTTTACTGTGACATCACTGTGTTTATTATCCCTTTACTGTGACATCAATGTGTTTAGTATCCTTTTACTGTGACATCACTGTGTTTATTATCCCTTTACTGTGACATCAATGTGTTTATTATCCCTTTACTGTGACATCACTGTGTTTATTATCCCTTTACTGTGACATCACTGTGTTTATTATCCCTGTACTGTGACATCACTGTGTTTATTATCCCTTTACTGTGACATCACTGTGTTTAGTATCCCTTTACTGTGACATCACTGTGTTTAGTATCCCTTTACTGTGACATCAATGTGTTTATTATCCCTTTACTGTGACATCAGTGTGTTTATTATCCCTTTAGGCCTCTTGCACACGGGCGTCATGTTTGACGCCCGGATAAGATGCGGGTGCGTTGCGGGAATCGCCGCGATTTTTCCGCGCGTGTGCTAACGTTTGTAGTGCGTTGAGCACGCGCGTGAAAAAATCCGCATGCTTGGTACCCAGACCCGAAGTCAGACTTCATCACTGAAGTCTGGTTTCGGGATGAGTATTCTGTATGTGTAATTATTTTCCTTTATAACATAGTTATAAGGAAAATAATCGCATTCTAATTACAGAATGCAATGTTCCCGAGACTTGAAAGGGTTAAAAATAATAAGAGTTAACTTACCTTCTCCCATTATGCAGCGCAGAGCCCCAGAACGTCGTCTCTCTTGATAGTTTGGCTGCTTGAGGACCTGTGGTGACGTCACAGGGTCACATGGTCAATCATAGAAGCATTTGAGTGGACCATGTGACCCATGTGATCCTGTGACATCACGGCAGGTCCTTCATCGAACAACAGATGTTCGATGAAGGACCTGCCGTGATGTCACAGGATCACATGGGTCACATGGTCCACTCAAATGCTTCATGATGGACCATGTGACCCTGTGACGTCACACAGGTCTCAAGCAGTCAAGCATCAGAGACGGCGTTCTGGGGCTCTGCATACAATGGGAGAAGGTAAGTTAACTCTTTATTATTTTAACCCTTTCAAGCCGGGAACATTGCATTCTGTAATTAGAATGCGATTATTTTCCCTTATAACTATGTTATAAAGGAAAATAATAACGATCGGGTCCCCATCCCGATCGTATCCTAGCAACCATGCGGGAAAATGCAACGCATCCGCACATGATTGCGGATGCTTGCGATTTTCCCGCATCCCCATTCACTTCTATGGGGCCTGCGTTGCGTGAAAATCGCAGAATATAGAACATGCTGCGATTTTCACGCAACGCAAAAGTGATGCATGAAAATCACCGCTCGTGTGCACAGCCCCATAGAACTGAATGGGTCAGGATTCAGTGCGGGTGCAATGCGTCCTCCTCACGCATTGCACCCGCGCGGAAAACTCGCCCGTGTGAAAGGGGCCTTACTGTGACATCACTGTGTTTATTATCCCTGTACTGTGACATCACTGTGTTTATTATCCCTTTACTGTGACATCACTGTGTTTAGTATCCCTTTACTGTGACATCACTGTGTTTAGTATCCCTTTACTGTGACATCAATGTGTTTATTATCCCTTTACTGTGACATCATAGTGTTTATTATCCCTGTACTGTGACATCACTGTGTTTATTATCCCTTTACTGTGACATCACTGTGTTTATCATCCATCTACTGTGACATCACTGTGTTTATCATCCCTGCACTGTGACATCACTGTGTTTAGTATCCCTTTACTGTGACATCACTGTGTTTATTATCCCTTTACTGTGACATCACTGTGTTTATTATCTCTGTACTGTGACATCATAGTGTTTATTATCATGAACTGTGACAGCACTGTGTTTATTATCCCTTTACTGTGACATCACTGTGTTTATTATCTCTGTACTGTGACATCAGTGTGTTTATTATCTCTGTACTGTGACATCACTGTGTTTATTATCATGAACTGTGACATTACTGTGTTTATTATCCCTTTACTGTGACATCAATGTGTTTATTATCCCTTTACTGTGACATCACTGTGTTTATTATCCCTTTACTGTGACATCACTGTGTTTAGTATCCCTTTACTGTGACATCACTGTGTTTATTATCCCTTTACTGTGACATCATAGTGTTTATTATCCCTGTACTGTCACATCACTGTGTTTATTATCCCTTTACTGTGACATCACTGTGTTTATTATCCCTTTACTGTGACATCACTGTGTTTATTATCCCTGTACTGTGACATCACTGTGTTTATTATCCCTTTACTGTGACATCACTGTGTTTATTATCCCTGTACTGTGACATCACTGTGTTTATTATCCCTGTACTGTGACATCACTGTGTTTATTATCCCTGTACTGTGACATCACTGTGTTTAGTATCCCTTTACTGTGACATCACTGTGTTTATTATCCCTTTACTGTGACATCACTGTGTTTATTATCTCTGTACTGTGACATCATAGTGTTTATTATCATGAACTGTGACAGCACTGTGTTTATTATCCCTTTACTGTGACATCACTGTGTTTATTATCTCTGTACTGTGACATCAGTGTGTTTATTATCTCTGTACTGTGACAGCAGTGTATTTATTATCCCTTTGCTGTGACACCACTGTGTTTATTATCTCTTTACTGTGACATCACTGTGTTTATTATCTCTGTACTGTGACATCACTGTGTTTATTATCATGAACTGTGACATTACTGTGTTTATTATCCCTTTACTGTGACATCACTGTGTTTATTATATTTGGACTGTGACATCACTGTGTTTATTATCCCTGTACTGTGACATCACTGTGTTTATTATATTTGGACTGTGACATCACTGTGTTTATTATCCCTGTACTGTGACATCACTGTGTTTAGTATCCCTTTACTGTGACATCAATGTGTTTATTATCCCTGTACTGTGACATCACTGTGTTTACTATCCCTGTACTGTGACATCACTGTGTTTATTATCCCTTTACTGTGACATCACTGTGTTTATTATCCCTGTACTGTGACATCAATGTGTTTATCATCCCTGTACTGTGACATCACTGTGTTTAGTATCCCTGTACTGTGACATCAATGTGTTTATTATCCCTGTACTGTGACATCACTGTGTTTATTATCCCTGTACTGTGACATCATAGTGTTTATTATCCCTGTACTGTGACATCACTGTGTTTATTATCCCTTTAGACTACATGCACACGACCGTTGCCTGCCTCCGCGTCCGCTCCTCCTTGAAATTTTGCGTCCGTCAAAAAAAACGGATGACGGACCGTTTTTTTTTGACGGATCCGATTTTTATGGCAGATCCATTGTAAAAATGCCTATCCTTGTCCGCAAACGTGAAAAAAATAGGACATGCACTATTTTTTTGACGGAATGAAAACACGGATCACGGATGCGGAACAAAAACGGTTGACCATCCGCATTTTTTAACGGACCCATGGAAATGAATAGGGAAGCATCCTATCCGTGAAAAAAAACTGAATGAACACGGAAACAAACAAAGGTTGTGTGCATGGGGCCTTACTGTGACATCAATGTGTTTATTATCCCTGTACTGTGACATCACTGTGTTTAGTATCCCTTTAATGTGACATCACTGTGTTTATTATCCCTGTACTGTGACATCACTGTGTTTATCATCCCTGCACTGTGACATCACTGTGTTTAGTATCCCTGTACTGTGACATCACTGTGTTTATTATCCCTGTACTGTGACATCACTGTGTTTATTATCTCTGTACTGTGACATCATAGTGTTTATTATCCCTTTACTGTGACATCACTGTGTTTATTATCATGAACTGTGACATCACTATGTTTATGATGCCTGTACTGTGACATCACTGTGTTTATTATCCCTTTACTGTGACATCACTGTGTTTATTATCCCTGTACTGTGACATCAATGTGTTTATTATCCCTGTACTGTGACATCACTGTGTTTATTATCCCTTTACTGTGACATCAATGTGTTTATTATCCCTGTACTGTGACATCAATGTGTTTATTATCCCTGTACTGACATAACTGTGTTTATTATCCCTGTACTGTGACATCAATTTGTTTATTATCCCTGTACTGTGACATCACTGTGTTTAGTATCCCTGTACTGTGACATCATAGTGTTTATTATCCCTGTACTGTGACATCAATGTGTTTATTATCCCTGTACTGTGACATCATAGTGTTTATTATCCCTTTAATGTGACATCACTGTGTTTATCATCCGTGTACTGTGACATCACTGTGTTTATCATCCCTGCACTGTGACATCACTGTGTTTAGTATCCCTGTACTGTGACATCACTGTGTTTATTATCCCTTTACTGTGACATCACTGTGTTTATTATCTCTGCACTGTGACATCATAGTGTTTATCATCCATGTACTGTGACATCACTGTGTTTATCATCCCTGTACTGTGACATCACTGTGTTTATTATCCCTGTACTGTGACATCACTGTGTTTATTATCCCTGTACTGTGACATCACTGTGTTATTATCCCTGTACTGTGACATCACTAGTGTTTATTATCCCTGTACTGTGACATCACTGTGTTTATTATCCTGTACTGTGACATCACTGTGTTTATTATGCCTGTACTGTGACATCACTAGTGTTTATTATCCCTTTACTGTGACATCACTGTGTTTATTATCCCTGTACTGTGACATCACTGTGTTTATTATCCCTGTACTGTGACATCACTGTGTTTATTATCCCTGTACTGTGACATCACTGTGTTTATCATCCTGTACTGTGACATCACTGTGTTTATTATCCCTGCACTGTGACATCACTGTGTTTAGTATCCCTGTACTGTGACATCACTGTGTTTATTATCCCTGTACTGTGACATCACTGTGTTTATTATCCCTGTACTGTGACATCACTAGTGTTTATTATCCCTTTACTGTGACATCACTGTGTTTATTATCCTGTACTGTGACATCACTGTGTTTATCATCCCTGCACTGTGACATCACTGTGTTTATTATCCCTGTACTGTGACATCACTGTGTTTATTATCCCTGTACTGTGACATCACTGTGTTTATTATCCCTGTACTGTGACATCACTGTGTTTATCATCCCTGTACTGTGACATCACTGTGTTTATCATCCCTGTACTGTGACATCACTGTGTTTATTATCCCTGTACTGTGACATCACTGTGTTTATTATCCCTGTACTGTGACATCACTGTGTTTATTATCCCTGCACTGTGACATCACTGTGTTTATTATCCCTGTACTGTGACATCACTGTGTTTATTATCCCTGTACTGTGACATCACTGTGTTTATTATCTCTGTACTGTGACATCACTAGTGTTTATTATCCCTTTACTGTGACATCACTGTGTTTATTATCCTGTACTGTGACATCACTATGTTTATTATCCCTGTACTGTGACATCACTGTGTTTATTATCCCTGTACTGTGACATCAATGTGTTTATTATCCCTGTACTGTGACATCAATGTGTTTATTATCCCTGTACTGTGACATCATAGTGTTTATTATCCCTTTAATGTGACATCACTGTGTTTATCATCCGTGTACTGTGACATCACTGTGTTTAGTATCCCTTTACTGTGACATCACTGTGTTTATTATCTCTGTACTGTGACATCATAGTGTTTATTATCCCTTTACTGTGACATCACTGTGTTTATTATCATGAACTGTGACATCACTATGTTTATGATGCCTGTACTGTGACATCATAGTGTTTATTATCCCTTTACTGTGACATCACTGTGTTTATTATCCCTTTACTGTGACATCACTGTGTTTATTATTCCTTTACTGTGACATCACTGTGTTTATTATCCCTTTACTGTGACATCACTGTGTTATCTCTGTACTGTGACATCACTGTGTTTATTATCATGAACTGTGACATCACTGTGTTTATTATCTCTGTACTGTGACATCATAGTGTTTATTATCCCTTTACTGTGACATCACTGTGTTTATTATCATGAACTGTGACATCAATGTGTTTATTATGCCTGTACTGAGACATCACTAGTGTTTATTATCCCTGTACTGTGACATCACTGTGTTTATAGTGATGCAATCACTGTGATATCTGCAGACATCACTGTGAATCTGTATGTGACATCACTCTGTATCTGTACATGCACTGTGTTTATTATCCCTATACTGTGACATCACTGTGTCTACTATCTCTGTACTGTGACATCACTGTGTTTATTATCACTGACTGTGACATCACTGTGTTTATTATCCCTGTACTGTGACATCATAGTGTTTATTATCCCTTTACTGTGACATCACTGTGTTTATTATCATGAACTGTGACATCAATGTGTTTATTATCTCTGTACTGAGACATCATAGTGTTTATTATCCCTGTACTGTGACATCATAGTGTTTATTAGGGATAATAAACACTATGATGTCACAGTACAGGGATAATAAACACTATGATGTCTCAGTACAGAGATAATAAACACATTGATGTCACAGTTCATGATAATGAACACAGTGATGTCACAGTACACAGTGACATCAATGTGTTTATTATCCCTTTACTGTGACATCACTGTGTTTATTATCTCTGTACTGTGACATCACTGTGTTTATTATCATGAACTGTGACATCACTGTGTTTATTATCCCTTTACTGTGACATCACTGTGTTTATTATATTTGGACTGTGACATCACTGTTTATTATCCATATACTGTAACAACACTGTGTTTATTCCTGTGCCGTGTTGCCACAGTATTTATTACCCTAGTCGTATAACATCATTGTGTTCTTTATGATTGAAGTGTCACATCACTGTTTTATCTTTTACTGTGCCACAACTGTTTATTATGCCTGTAGTGTGACACTGTAGCGTTAGTGCTCCTCTATGGTATCTACTTAGAGTAAATGACTCTTATCTTATCTGGTCCAGGTTAAGTGTTCATGGCTATTAGGGCCAGCATAATCTCATGAAAATTTGTTAAGAGTAATATTGGAATTTTTGACCGGCCGCCTCATGGCATATTTGCCGTGCTGTGGCCGGATCTCCGCCGGTTCCCATTACAGCGAATTGAGTCGGGCAGACTTCAGGCAGCCCACGGCTGTACATGGTAGTTACGGATCCAGCAGACAGTTCCCCAGTGTGAACAAGGCCTTACTAGACTAAATACAGACTAAACATGTTTAGGTGATAGGGGTGTACATGTTTATTTTGCATAGTCAGATTTCCATATAATGGCTTTGTCTAACTAAATTGTAATGGCGGGTTTGATCACAAAGTTGAAGGGTTAGCAGTGCTGTTCAGAGCCCTCTGCCCATTCTCATCTTTTGGAGCGTGAAGAGTATGGATATGAATCTCATATATTTTCTCTAGATCCGTTCTCTGCATGCTCCCATAGGCCAGCAGAGTCGCTAAAGGCTGAAGGGTTAGAGTGCCCCCCCTTCATTTTTCTCATCAAAGGTTTAGTTACCCTTTAAACAACTTCTACTCATACCCAACAGTGATCCTAATATTCGTTTCATGCTGTCCAGGGCTGGATTTACCTATAGCTGCAGCAGATCTGTTCTTATAAACAGCATTGGCTGGAGGGAATTTATTTCCAAGCCTAATGTGCAAAGATCGCCTGTCTTGTGAACAGGGCAGAGATTAGAACATTAAAACCGCCTGTAAGCTAAGTACATCTGGTTCCCATCCTATCAACATAAAGTATACTAGATAAAACTGACGTGAATCTGTAATCTTAGGTTACTTTCACACTAGCGTTAGAGGAATCTATGTGCACACGGATACCATTTGTTTCCAGATCCGTTTGACAAATGCATTAAAATACCTGATCCGTCTCTCCGGTGTCATCCAGAAAAACGGATCAGTTTTTCCCGGACACTTTGTACCGGATCCGGCATTAATACATTTCAATGGAAAATAATGCCCGACCTGGCATTCCGGCAAGTGTTCTGTAACATTGGCTGTAGAAAATACCGCAGCATGCTGGGGTATTTTCTCCGGCCAAATACCGTAAAAGTGACTGAACTGAAGACATCCTGATGCATACTGAACGGAATACTTTCCATTCAGAATGCATTAGGACAAAACTGATTCGTTTTTTTCTGGTATTGAGCCCCCAGGACGGAACTCAATACCGGGAAACTTTAACGCTAGTGTGACCGTACCCTAAGGCCCCTTTCACACGGGCGAGTTTTCCGCGCGGGTGCAATGCGTGATGTGAACGCATTGTACCCGCACTGAATCCTGACCCATTCATTTCAATGGGTCTGTGTACATGAGCGTTTTTTTTCACGCATAACTTGTGCGTTGCGTGAAAATCGCAGCATGTTCTATATTCTGCGTTTTCACGCAGCCCTAGCCCCATAGAAGTGAATGGGGCTGCGTGAAAACGCATTGCATCCGCAAGCAAGCGCGGTGCATTGCGTTTTCACTGATGGTTGCTAGGAGATGTTGTTTGTAAACCTTCAGTTTTTTATCACGCGCGTGAAAAACGCATCAAAACGCATTGCACCCGCGCGGAAAAAACTGAACAACTGAACGCAATCGCAGGCAAAACTGAATGGCTTTGCCTGTGAAATCGCACAGTTTTCACTGAACGCATCCGCAACGCATCCGGACCTAATCCGGACACGCTCGTGTGAAAGAGGCCTTAGGGTATTGTGGTTTACTTCTCTTCTCCTGGACCATTGTAGTCTTTCCTGATTCCATGCTTCATGTGTTCTAGTCAATACTTGATACCGCTACACAGCAATGGGGAGTGAAGGTGGAACGTGTAGAGATGAGGGACGTGCGCCTTCCTGTGCAGATGCAGAGAGCCATGGCTGCCGAGGCAGAAGCTGTGCGAGAGGCCAGAGCCAAGGTAACTGTCTTACTATACAAGCTCCAAATGTCCCCTCACATGCACTGGAGCTTCATCTATTTAACACTGATTCCATGTTTCCCATATACATTTTGTTCCACCACTTAGATCTTCTATTTCTAGGCAAACAGAGTTAAAGGGGTTGGCCGAGATGTTTTCAAAGGTGGCTATGACTGGGATGACTTATAAAATAATTAAATAAGCCTTTTAAAAGTCCAGTCTCTCCACTGCTGCTCTATGGTCCTCATTTTCAGTCCCAGCTGTTCGGAAGTGATGATGTCCAAGTGTCTTCATGTGACTGCTGCAGCCAGTCATTTGCCATGACTTCTGGGGCCAGTGACTGGCTGCAGAGGTGACATAAAGACAAATGAGACATCATCACTTCTGGATAGCAAGACTTAAAAAAAGGCGTGTATAGTTTATGTCATTATTTTATGAGGTTTCCTAATCATAGCTTCTTGGACAACCGCTTTAAGGTGTATTATATGGGGCCCAGTGTATTGCATGACCAGGTGCAATGACATCATTATGAAGCATGATGTTGCACCCTGTATAGTGGTACTCCATAATGTCGTTTTGAAGGTATGCATGCAGGCTAAAAATATGTTCCTCCTTATCTGTCCTCTTGGCTTGACATATCCAGAGATGTGTGTGCCTGATCAGATGTGTGTGCCTGATCAGCTTTTTTTTAAAAAAAAGACATGCTTTTGTGCTACTCTTTCAGAATTCGTTTATGCTACATGTGGCCACCTAGTGGTTGTGATGTGGATTGCAGCCCATCAAGGCGTTTGCTTACAGCTGGGGTAGGCAACCTCCGCCACTCCAGCTGTTGTGAAACTACAACTCCCAGCATGCATACTTCCTCTGCTCTTCACAGAAATGAATGGAGCATGCTGGGAATTGTAGTTTCACAACAGCTGGAGTGCCGAAGGTTGCTGATCCCTGGCTTACAGCATACAATTCGAATTGTGAGAAATTACAGTCCTTATTGATATTTGCGGAACAGTAAGGCCTCTTGCACATGACCGTATGGCTTTATCAGCATTTTGCGTTCCCCAAAAAATACGGATTATGTCCGTGTGCATTCCGTTTTTTGCGGAACGGAACAGGTGGCCCATGATAGAACAGTACTAACCTTGTCCATTATGCGTACAATAATAGGACATGTTCTATCTTTGAACGGAAATACGGAAACGGAAGGCATACGGAGTACCTTCCGTTTTTTTTTTTTGCGGATCCACTGAAATGAATGGTTCTGTATACGGTCCGTATACGGAACACAAAAAACGGAACGGAAATGAAAAAAAACAAACGTTTGTGTGCATGAGGCCTAAGGGTGGACACATCATTCTGTACCTCCCAAACATGCTGTCGATCACTAGAACATCCCTTGACACAGAACTGAAACTGAGCTGGTCCTATGCCAATATGCCCAGTAGTAGGTTTTATGGGCGCTCCTGGAAGGATTATAAGCCGAGCCTAAAGTTGTCACACAAACCAGTAATAAAGAAAATATCTGAGACTAAGATGAACACTATAAAGTAACACCCATGTTTTCCATTACAGATTGTGGCTGCGGAAGGTGAGATGAACGCCTCTCGAGCCCTGAAAGAAGCCTCCATGGTGATATGCGAATCCCCTGCAGCTCTACAACTGCGCTACCTGCAGACTCTGAACACAATTGCAACAGAGAACAATTCCACAATTATATTCCCCATCCCCATTGACCTATTGCAAAGCGTTATTAAAAAATGATGGGCCAAGGGGCTCTAGAGCCACTTCAGAGGAGGGTATTGTGTAATATTTGATGGACTGGATCTCTGAAGGGTTGGGTAGGCATATACGTGCAGGGCTGCGGATTATGTAAATAATGCTGAATGTAAAAATGCAATGAGACTTGTATGATACCTAGCGCACAGAAAAAGTGGTGGATAGGGTTAATTGTTGCACAACTCCTCCACTTCTGTACTGGCTTTTAAGCATTAGAGTCAATGTGGTTCCACTCTTTGGAGGGGAGTTGCTTAAAGGGATTCTGTCACCACGTATAACCCCTATGAGCTAAACATATGCTCATGTCCAGGCTTATAATAGGATCCCTAAGATGGCCTAATAAATCCTATTTGTGGCTTTATTCTGCTAAAAAACAGGTTTTACTAACCTGTCAATCAATGAATTAAGGTGCCCAAGGGGAGGTCCGTGGATCCATGGTGCCCGGCCGTTCGGTGCCCAGCGCCGCCTTCTTTACCTCTGCACCGCCTCTCCCTCCGTCCCCCTCCTCCTGCTTACAGATCCTGCGCGTGCGGACTGCTGGCATCGGCTCCTGTTTGCAAAGTGTGCATGCGCCGGCCTGATGCGCACTTCGCTGAAGCCTGTGAGCACGCGCAGGATCTGTAAGCAGGAGGAGGGGGACGGAGGGAGATGGAGAGGCGGCGCAGAGCCGGGCACCATGGATCCACGGACCTCCCCTTGGGCACCTTAATTCATTGATTGACAGGTTAGTAAAACCTGTTTTTTAGCACAATAAAGCCACAAATAGGGTTTATAAGGCCACCTTAGGGATTCTATTATAACCCTGGACATAAGCATATATTTAGCTCATAGGGGTTATTCCTGGTGACAGAATCCCTTTAAAAACAAAAAATCTTATAAAACAGTTACCTTTTAACCTCAACTTTGCCACCAGTTTATTGTATTACTCCACTGCATGCAAAATAAGAAATGAAGCAACTTTACAAAAACTTGATTAAAAATATCTTGTTGTCTTATGTCTACAGCTCCTATGTAGACCCTATGTATCTTCATGGCGTCTCCTACAGTCACACACCTTCACGTCTGTCCTCTACTTGTTAACCTAAATGCTAGTTAACACAAGTAGGAGGCAGCTTGGAGAGATTGTGACTAATGGTGCCCATTGGAGACCTTCAGTAGTTGTCAGCCCGAAAGTAATCTCTCTGGACTCCCTCATACAGAAATGTGAATGGCTGCGTATGTGTTTTCAATGGGAAGGAGGCGAAAGCTTCTGTCAGACGACTTTGGAGGTGGCTTATCTCCTGAGAGAACTGAATTTAATATGTCTGATCCTACTCTCCTCTGATCCCCATACAAAAGGACAGGTTTGGCTGACAATACTCTAATCTAATGCGTATGGGGTCTTAAAGGGGTTGTCCGGGTTCTAGACATTGATGACCTATCCCCACGATGGGTCATCAAGATTAGGTTAGTAGAGTTTTGACACCCAGCAACTCCACCAATGAGTTGTTCGAAGCAGCCACTGGTATCAGAAATGGCACAATGGACTGCGATGGAAGCTGAAAGCTCCATCCACTGTCATACAAACCTTTAAGTCAGACTACGGGTCAAAAATACTGTATCACAGATTTAATCAACCACATGGGCAGTGTAGCTCATAACCTGATGACCCGTCGGGTAAACAATAAGACAATTTTGGAGGTGAATAAAGGAACAGGAGGGTGATATCCAAAACTGCAAGGATACTCTAGGCCAGTGGTGGCGAACCTATGACACGGGTGCCAGAGGCGGCACTCAGAGCCCTCTCTGTGGGCACCCGCACCCTGGAAATAATCTGTGGTGTACCAATATGCCTTAGACTCTTTCCTGCCATTCATCACTATGAACAGCACAGGCATCGCACTGATTGTAGGCAGGATATTACAGCTAAATGATAAAGCACATGGAAGATATACTATACTGGTATTCAGTTGGCACTTTGCGATAAATAAGTGGGTTTTGGGTTGCAGTTTGGGCATTCGGTCTCTGAAAGGTTCGCCATCACTGCTCTAGTGGCTAATCATTTATGGACTGCTCATCAAGGTGACGTGAAGAACATCGGAAGACCCAAGGAGGGGCGATTGGAAAGAAATGACTGCCTACTTAGAAAAGAATCCTAAGATCTGTGAAACCAGAGAGGTTAAATATGTTATAGCCTACGGCTGCTTTAATTTTAATAGTTTTCAAGAATGTTAACGGCGCCGATATCCCCTAGTTATAACACAATCATACCTACACTGTACTAGTCGGTGGCTGTATCACAAACGCATACAAAGACCCCATAGAGCCCTATTAATAGGGTAAACAGTGTATACTAGTAATAATTCACACCTAAATGGGGTTTTGTATAGGGATATACTATATCATAACTGTTCCCGATTGTTGTATCCTCCACTAATTTATTCACCATAAAATTGGCATTATTGCAGAACTTTAGTAACCATGACCCCATATTATTCACATTTACACCTCTGTACACATGGGTGACACAGCACTCAGGGTAGGTACCGGACACAGAGTTGAGGGCTCATGCACACGAGCATGTGTGACCGGTGCGAAGGACCACCAAAAACTCTTTAACTCTTTGGGTGGGTCTCGTTTTTGAGATTCTGGACTATTTTGCAGGTTTGCACATAAAACGTTACTATTTCTGCCTCCTTGAATATTCCGTACCATTTTAAGTTCTTCCCTTGGCCATCCAAGAAGATCTAGTCAATCAAATAATGGGGCAGATTTTCTGATCCTATAGATGTTGAAAAATTAGGCGGTCTAGACCTGCACCAGATTTATTACATGGGCTCAGGCTGGATGATAATATGCTGCAGGGATACACACTTTTGGCTAGCTCACTAGCAACTATTGGTTATCTTAATTTGCCGTAATGCGCCTTCACATTAAGGCTACTTTCACACTGGCGTTTTGGCTTTCCGTTTGTGAGATCCGTTCAGGGCTCTCACCAGCGGTCCAAAACGGATCAGTTTTGCCCTAATGCATTCTGAATGGAAAAGGATCCGCTCGGTTTGCCTCCGTTCCATCACCATTCCTCTTTGGAGGCTGACACCAAAACGCTGCCTGCAGCTTTTTTCTGTCCACCATGTGGTGCGGAGCAAGATGGATCCGTCCTGACACACAATGTAAGTCAATGGGGACGGATCCGTTTTCTCTGACACAATAGAAAATGGATCCGTCCCCCATTGACTTTCAGTGGTGTTTATGACGGATCCGTCATGGCTACAGAAGACATAATACAACCGGATCCATGCGGTTGTATTATTGTAACGGAAGCGTTTTTGCAGATCCATGACGGATCCGTAAAAAAACGCTAATGTGAAAGTAGCCTAAGCTCTGCCCATTTTTTGAGCTGCACCAATTTGCTCCACTTTTTAGACAAATTTTAATTGCAGGCACATCCAGGCCAATGTTGCGCAAAAAGTATTTAAATGTTTGGATAAGACAACATAAAGCCACACAGGTCAATGGGAATAACACAATGTTTATTGCAGACCACAGTGAGTTTGGGTCAAAGTTACAAATTATATTTTGTCATCATTGTCTTCGTGTGAAATCTGAAAGCAGTAAGAAATACAGTGCGCTGCCAGTGCCACCAAAGAGAAATGTAAACTGCACAGGTACATTAGTTATAACGGGAAATGCACAGGAAATTGGTTGTAGATACGTAACATTTACTAACATACTGACAGAGTCCTCTCAGATATGGTTGGGATTAAAACATAGTACCACCTTTCCTTTGAACAGGATTATACAGTTTACATATAGAGTTTTCTGGGTCTTCTATATTGATGACCTATTCTCAGGATGAGCGCCATCAGCGGCCACATGGCCTATGTCCAGCTCAGTCCCATTTAAGTGAAAGGACCCGAGCTGCAATACCAAGCAAGGCCACTATACAATGGACAGCGCTATTTGGTATGCCGCGAGGAGGCTGGAGGGCTCACTGGAGCGCTGCGGCCTCTTCAAACAGCTGATTGGCGGGGGTGCTGGGATTCGGACCCAACAAACACATACAGATCACCTATTCTGAGGATAGGTCATCAATATAGAAGACCCAGAAAACACCTTTTATCTTTAAAAAACACTATCTTTATAAGTACATCTCATTATTTATCTTTTACTAGTCCTGAGTTATAGCATGTATTATACTCCAGAGCTGTATTTACAACTCTGCAGGCTTCAGAGCTGTAATCTCCAAGTATACATTGCTGGCAATGTGTCTTTACAGATCTCGCCCAGTTGGTTTATAATCTTTACACCAGATGATGTACAGTAATCTAAAAAAAAATCTATTTGCATTCTAGAGCTCAAGTAAACTGTTAGGGCTGTATCTGATGACAAACTTGTTGACTTTTTCCAGTATCAATCAGCAGAATTGTGAATTCAGCTCTGAATTATAATAAAGGATCAGTAGAAGACAAGTAATGTAATGTTTTTACATAGTTTTATGTAGATTATATCTACGCACAAAGTGTAAAATTATATTGTTGCACTAGTCTCTGGTTTAAGACTCATGCACACGACGTATGTATTTTGCGGTCCGCAAAAAATACGGATGACGTCCCTGTGCATTCCGTATTTTGCGGAACAGAACAGCTGCCCCCTAATAGAACAGTACTATCCTTGCTCGTAATGCGGACACTAATAGGACACATTCTATTTTTTTGCGGAACAGAAATACAGACATACGGAAACGGAATGCACACAGAGTATCTTTCGTTTTTTTGAGGACCCATTGAAATGAATGGTTCCGTATATGGTCTGCAAAAGAAACGTAACGGACACAGAAACAAAATACGTTTGTGTGCATGAGGCCTTATTAGGATAATTAACTCCTTATGTGCTTATTTTAATATTGTACTGGTTTCATGGTACACATTTTAAGATAAATTTAGGAAATTTTGAAAATTTGGCATAGGCTTAGTGAGGCCCAGATATCCGCATGTTCTGGCTGGTGAGTCCCCATTAGAAAAAGGCCGAGAAGCCCTGTAGTAAAGGATTATTAAATGTAAGACTATAACAATGATGATAAAATGGATATTTATAAATTAGGACCCCAATCTTTCCTTATTATTACCTGAAACTGCACTGTGTCCTTCCACAGTAGATTCTGGAACTTTAGGATGCCCCTACTACTGAGTAAAAACAAGATGGTTCGGCTGTATCCATCTGCTAAGAAGGTGGGATTTACCCAAAATTGGGTAAGGCCACCTGTTGACCACTGTTTCTTACTGTACTAGAATTGCGTTCACCAAGACAATCCTTTTCCAAATGCAGCTGGGGCGGGGGGGGGGGAATCAGGTGTCCCACTCCGACACCCCTGTCAAACAGCAGATTTCCCCCGCAGCAGCCACATAGTATTACATGGCGGACACGCAGATAAGCGGTCATACATATTAAGTGGCTTTCTGTTCTGGCTCACAAGCTGAGGACCCTACTCAATGATGTCCACATGCTCCAATACTGTAGGTCATATGTCTTCATGAGACAATCCCTTTTGATATAAATGAATAGTAAAAAAAGGACGTGAATTTTTTTTTTAGGTAGGCGTGTGTTTGGGGAGGCATACAATGCTAACTTAGCAGAAATATTCCAGCAGTGTAATTTATTTTATCCCAGCTCAGTTATATTTTGAACCTTATCGTTATGGAGAGCGATGACATGTGGTCACAGTCTGACTACCAGTCCAGGTCTTGCTCTCCTGTTTGTCTGACTTCCTGTGAATTACAGGAATACATCGGCATCTATCAAATCCATCTTGGCAGCTCTCAGACTCCTTCCCTCTCCTCCAAACTCTTCTTTTCTTGTTCCTCTGTATGCCAGTCTAATGCATAGAGTTCTGCTGAAGATATATCGTAACTTCTGTATTATCTAAGGGATCGGGGGTGCAGTGATATAGTTGGTGAGTCGCTACAATCATTAGCTGCGGAATTATAAACCTCCCTTGGCTCACACTGTCTATACCAGGCATGTCACACCTGCAGCCCTCCAGTTGTTGCAAAACTACAACTCCCATCATTCCCGGACTCCCTACAGCTATTAGGGCATACAGGGAGGTGTAGTTTTGCAACATCTACAGGGCAGTAGATTTGGCATCCCTGGCATCAGTTCTGTCACTGAGCTATCACTTACTGCCATTAGATAGAGCAGAGCAAGTGCAGAGTGATGAGACTCTCCTACGTCTGTCACTGCAAAGCCAGAGGCATAATGGGAGATGCCGGCCGCATCAGGAAACCATATCAGAAGGGAAGGCCTAACCAAAATGGCAGACAGCTCATAAATGGCACGTCAACTAAAACAGGTATACATAAGGCATACACTAGAGCAGGCATCCTCAAACTGCGGCCCTCCAGCTGTTGTAAAACTACAACTCCCACAATGCCCTGCTGTAGGCTGATACCTGTAGGCTGTTTGGGCATGCTGGGAGTTGTAGTTTTGCAACAGCTGGAGGGCCGCAGTTTGAGGATGCCTGCACTAGAGCCTCTACATTATTCTGCAATAATAGACTGTTCTGTACTATATAGGCAAAAATTATTTTGCTGGAGTGCTTCTTTAAGTAAATTTGTAAACTCATTACATTACTGTCCTTTTATCGATCGGGTGTACAGCCAGTGTTGTACCTCAGAGCTGTATTCTCTGTTCTGCAGGCTTTACAGCTGAAATCGTACAGCATCCTCTGCTTGTTCAGTGTCTGCATTTGCCATGTGGAAGTTTACATCAGGCACTGTGAAGTAATCTGATGTAGGAAGTGTTATACAGCAATATATCAGCCCAGCTGCCCTGTTAGGGGTGTTTCTAGTGAGGACCAGCATGACTGTGATTACTCATACACTATCATACAGGCTGTAACTCAGGATCAATGTAATGCATACGACTCCCAGCATGCTCTATTCACTTCTACGAAAAGTTCTGAGAACAGCCAAGCAAGTGAGCATGTTGGGAGTCGTAGTTTCACCACGGCTGGAGTGTCGGAGGTTTCTGAACAACAGAGTGATGTTCAATGGTCCTGCCAAGTGTATCCCATGTACAGAGTTTTATTATTTATTAATTTGGCACTCCAGAAGGCCCCCTCTATCCATAGGTGTAGGGCTCCTACCTATAGTGATGGCTTCAAGTGTTTTTTTTTTATAGTAGTATGTTTCTTTAGGATAAATCAGGAGGCACAAGCATTCGTAAAATTAGAACAGTAACTATATCTTATATCTACAATGACCTGTAGCTTTGGTTAATATATAATAGGTTGAAAGCCAAACTGGAAAATGTGGAATTATGGGTAAACCTAAACTTCTCAATCTGACCTACACCAGTGAAATGAGTGGATAAGAAACACATCTTCAAGATCTAAGAGCATGAGAAGCGATGAGTAAAAACTTGCATTTATCAGAATGACCGGGGTGGTGAAATGCTAAAATGTTACAAAATATTCTTAATAATATGAAATGTATATATACCGTGCACAATGGTAACATATAATAACATGCCATTCATTACAAACATACCCTTAAGAGGCTCAATGATTGCCACAATAATAAATTACTTGTTCCCGGCATTTTCCTGTATAATTCTGTAAAAATAAAAAACTTAATACAGTATTTTCCTACTTATTTTATATTTGTGACCATCAGTCTATAGCTGGTTCGGGGGAACCTTGTCTTATGTGACTGACGAGAACCAGATTCCTACAGCATCTACTATCTGACATGGTGAGACCGACACCAGTGGTATTTTCTGTCAAGCAGCATCAACAAAAACGAAACACAAAATAAACATAAAAAAGCGTAAAATAATCTGAATTTCATAGCAGTCCTTTAGATGTTAGATGTTCTTTCCATTGAAGGGTTACTATGCCTAAATGTGGTTTACCTTACATGACACACCGCAGCCGATCCCAGGAGGCCAATGACATGACTGAAAGCTGCAGTTCAGCTTTGCAACCTCTTTTTGTCGCAAACTCCTACATGTGAAAGCGGTTGTATGAGATAATAAAACTTGACTGCTATCTATCAGAAAACAGGCCTCTCTTGTACATGGCTGTGTTTAAAAATGCAGCTCTGCCCCACTCAAGTGAATTCCGCAATATCAAACGCAACCACATGGGCATGAGCGGCGCTGTTTCTGCCAGATTTCTTGAATCTTGTACAACTCCTTTCCTATCTCAACACTTTGAGGACCTCTGGGTCCTGCTTCTATCTCCAGAATTTGGCCCCTGATGCACAGCATCCTCTCCATTCACTGCTATGAGACTTCACAAAATAGCCGAGCCAGTGCACACGGTTAGTTTCGGAAATCCCATAAAGGTGAATGGAGGTTGGTGGTGCGTGTGCAGCTGCTCTCCCTTGGGGGGCCCCGTTCTTGAGATAGAAAAGGTGAGGCCCCTGAGCAGAGACCTGCACCTGTCTCAACATTTGTGGCATATCACTAGTATAAGCCACAAATGTCAGACGGGAAAACCAATTCTGAGTTATTTTAAAGAGGATTGTATCTTAGAAACGGCTGGATATTTTTAATAAAGAGCATTTGAAATTTTTTTTGGCAATAGTAAATACGCGTTTTACGCGCGTTTGTGTGATTGACTGCAGTGTTGTCCAATGAGCAAATATCCCTGTCTATATGAAGTTTGGCCAATCAGAGCTGGGGTTTGGCCTTTCTAGCATGTTGCAAATTCATAAACGCGTGTTCGAACGCGCGTTTTCAGTGTCAAAAACGCGCAAAATACAAGCGTTGCGCGTTCCTATTAACGTCTATGGGCCAAAACGCGCAACAAACGCCCCCAAAAAAGCTCAAGTACTTGTTTATGCGTCTGGTGTTTTTCAGCGCGTTCGAACGCGCTGTAAAACGCGAAAATGTGAACCAGTCCCATAGGGAAGCATTGGTTTGCATCAGTTATGCGTTTAAAACGCGCAAGTGTGAACTGAGGGTTGAGGGCAATATTTTTTATTTCATAGATATATATGGTAGGCAGC
This sequence comes from Bufotes viridis, assembly GCA_033119425.1. Classification (NCBI taxonomy): domain Eukaryota; kingdom Metazoa; phylum Chordata; class Amphibia; order Anura; family Bufonidae; genus Bufotes; species Bufotes viridis. Next base: position 451,135,505 of record CM065591.1, read on the forward strand.
ATCTATAAGGAGAAGCTCCTATTCGGAATAACTGGGTTATATGGGAGAAGGACTGCTATATGGTGTTTCCCACCGGCTAGCAGACAAGTAGACCTTCCCATGGTCAGCAGGACAGCATTTAGAGCAATAAAGTCACCCTCTTCTAACCATACATCTTACAGACCCCCTTATTATGTACTGCTTTATGTGGTCCTAAGTAGAAAACATCATGGACTGGGGAATCCATCTTGTCCTAGACTAGTACCTTTAACCTCAGAGGAATCTTTGGTTAACAAGGAATAATCCACTGGGCAGGGATTCACCTCTCTGCAGTAACTACGACCGTGTCATCTATTTCTGCATCACAAAATATGAGAAAAGAACAATATTTTATAGCAATCGTCACGATGATGAGTATAAAGTCTCTGCAAAAATATTATAAAACTGACATTTAGAGTATGATCATTGAACCTCTAAGGGTAGGTTCACACAGAGTTTTTTTTTTGCCAAAGCCAAAAGCAGATTCGAGAGGAACTGGAAATATAAAGGAAGGACTGATACTTCTCCTTCCTGCTGGATCCACTTCTTCCCTTGGCTAATATGCCTGAAGGAAAATCTGTCTGGAAACTTTCTCCAGAAAACTCCATGTGAACCTACCCCATTGGATACTATTAGGAAAAGCTCTCCCTGCAAGTGACGAGATGAGCTATCAGCACCTTTGCATATTTCCATTTTTTTTAAATAATATAAAAGAAATACAAGAGGATGATCCTCATTTACAGTTCTTTTAGCGCCTCTTCATGGTTAGTGCATGAGTTCAGGTTGTCAGGAATCCCAGGTGTACAGACATTGGTTAGATGTTTCGGTCCCATTGGTGCCATCATGGTCCTTCCAACACTTTAAACATACGTGAGGTATTGAAGAGTAGATGGACCACTGGGCACACAGTATATATGTGTCTTCTGGAAAGAGCTTAGAAAATTCAGAAATTTGCTATTTTTGAGGCACTTGTGACTAGGCTCACGGATCCACAATGTCAAACCTCAGAGCTGTCTGTACTGTATGCCCGAGGAGGCATCATGGGCTCGCTGCTTCCCGACTCTCTCCCTTCTTCTTTCTTTTTGGACTTTTGCTTACGCTTTAACATGAATAAAATGATCGCTATCAAACAGACCACTAATAACAGTATGGCAGTGATGACAACCACAATGATAACCACGTTAATCTCACTTTCCTTATTATTCACCTCTCTTGGTATTAACCCATCTGGGATGATTTCCTTCTCAGAAATTGTCTTTTTGTTGTTACGTTCTAAAACGATATGCTGAATATTGGTTCCTCTGTTGTTCTCCATGCCAATTTCCTTAGCAACTGTTGGGGCTTCATTGACATCTCTCCTCTTACGACTGCTCTTTGACCCTCCAGAAGTGCCTGTGCTCAGTACAGAATGGTACTGGTATTCTAAGCTTCTCTTTCCGATGCCTCTGTTAGCGTTTTCTTTGGACCTCATGGTGTAGATTGCATGGATATACCACTCTCGGCCTGTAGAAACCTACAAAACATACACAGGAGGGTCTCAGGACCATGGTTGTTGCAAACAAAAAAAAAGGCTTTGACTTTATGCATGTTTTCCAAAACCAAAGCAAGAATCACAAGAATCTTTAAGAACTTTTCTAAGACTTTTATACTGATGACCTATCCTTTGGACAATGTTTTAAAAAGTCATCAAGCTAGCACTGTTTAAAAAGGCACTGGTGCTCACAGTAGCACTGCGGCCCTCTCCTGCTCACCAAGGACAGCTCCATACATTGTATAGTGGCTGTGCTTGGTATCGTAGGTCAGCCCCATTCACTTCAATGGGGCTGAGCTACATCCAGGCCATGTGACCAATGAATGTGACGTCACATGGCGTAGAAAAAGCTGTGAGAAGGTCATGGTGCTACTGTGAGCGTCACTGCCTCCTCAAACAGCTGATCGTCGGGGTCCCGGGTGTTGGACCCCAACCGATCAGATACTGATGACCTATTCAGAGGATAGCCTGCTAATTTCAATAACAACTGTGTAATGCTTCCTTTACCCTGTGGCAGCCCGGCGCACACTGGCCATAGATCCTACAGGCAAATCTCCTGGTGGGCCGCGGTCCAGGGGGCCGGCTGAAACTTCCTCATGCCGTTGGCTGGGTACATAATGATCTGATGCTCTCAGTATTAATTAATTAATTAATGCACCTGGCTGGCATCCACAGGTGCCCTCCTGAATTCAACTGTATCACCATCCTCAGGACAGATTGTGGTGTTTGGTTCTGCATGGGCAGTGTTTATGCTGCATTGTGGTATTTGATTCTGCATGGGCAGTGTTTATGCTGCTTTATGGTGTTTGGTTCTGGAGGGGCAGTGTTTTATGCTGCATTGTGGTGTTTGGTTCTGGAGGGGCAGTGTTTTATGCTGCATTGTGGTGTTTGGTTCTGCATGGGCAGTGTTTTATGCTGCATTGTGGTGTTTGGTTCTGCATGGGCAGTGTTTTATGCTGCATTGTGGTGTTTGGTTCTGCATGGGGAGTGTTTTTTGCTGCACTGTGGTGTTTGGTTCTGGAGGGGCAGTATTTTATGCTGCATTATGGTATTTTTGTTCTGCAGGGGCAGTGTGTGGTGTTTGGTTCTGCATAGGCAGTGTTTTGTGCTGCACTTAGGTTTTGCTATCTCCACCTACTTCTGTTGCTTCACTTTCTGTCCCTGCACAGTGTGAAACTATTCAATCAGTGCTGTTAGGCTGCATTCACACGGGCGTGATTTCCGCGCGGGTGCAATGCGTGAGGAGGACACATTGCACCCGCACTGAATCCGGACCCATTCATTTCTATGGGGCTGTGTACATGAGCAGTGATTTTCACGCATCACTTTTACGTTGCGTGAAAATCGCAGCATGCGCTATATTCTGTGTTTTTCACGCAACGCAGGCCCCATAGAAGTGAATAGGGCTGCGGGAAAATCGCAAGCATCCGCAAGCAACTGCAGATAAGGTGCGATTTTCCCGCATGGTTGCTAGGGGACGATCAGGATGGGGACCCGATCTTTATTATTTTCCCTGATAACATGGTTATAAGGGAAAATAATAGCATTCTAATTACAGAATGTTATGTAAAAAGGGGAAGAGGGTTAAAAATAAAAAAAACTTTAACTCACCTCATCCTCTTGATCGCGTAGATGCCGGGATCATTCTTCTTTCTTCATTCTGCTGGGTAAAGGACCTTCGGTGACGTCACTGGGTCACATGGTCCAATCAGAAGCTTCCATGACTGGATCATGTGACCCAGTGATGTCACCGAAGGTCCTTCAACCAACAGATATGAAGATAGAAGATGTTCCTTGCACCTACACGATCAATGGGAGGAGGGAAGTTTAATTATTTTTTATTTTTAACCCTCTATTGCCCTGTTAACATAGCATTCTGTATTTAGAATGCTATTATTTTCCCATATAACCATGTTATAAGGGAAAATAATAAAATCTAAAGAATACTCAACCTGAAACCGGACTTCAGTGATGAAGTCCGGCTTCGGGTCTGGATAAATGCCGATTTTTCGCATGCGCGTGCAAAACGCATTAAAACGCTTTGCACTCGCACGGAAAAATCGCGTATCTTATCCGGGCATCAAACATGACACCCCTGTGAACCCAGCCTTAGTGTCAGACTCTGCAGTGGCACACCTCCAAGCTGGTAAAACTCATCCAGACCTTCATTGCAAACTGTTGGCAATTCCTTCATAAACTTTTTCAGGAATAAAGTCATAAGGACAGATGCTCCAGAATCGTTATTACATTTTGAATGCACGTAGTTACTAAAACAGACAAGTCAGAGAAGGTGACAAGTCCTCTTAAAGGATTTGTCCCACAAATAATATTTTACAGTTTTCAAACCAGCACCTGCATCTTTTGTAGTTGCATGCAATTAAAAGTTTAGTATAGCCGCTGAGGTAGTCACTGAAACATATCTGTATAGCGCCACCTGCTGTTTGCTCTTTTTTTTTTCCATCCTTCAACTGCCACCAGCTGCAGCAGTCAGGACATACCCTCTGAGAAAGGACATGTCCCATAAACTGCAAGCTTAAAATAAATCAAGCACAACAACTGTAGCAATGAATGTGGAGCTCTCTGGATCCATATGAGGTACAGGTCTGGTTCTGTTTTCTTCAAAAGAGGTTGTCATGTACTAGATTAGGTAGGATCTTTATTTTTTACATTAATTTTGGGATAACCCCTTTAAATGTGTTGTTCATGACTGATGACCTTTAAGGGGATTGTCCAGGATAGACCATTAATATCAAAATCCGGGACAACTCCTTCATTTGTTGTATTAAGCAAGGGCTGACAGATGAGGATGATAGATTTGTACGTTTTTCCTAGATTAAGTAAGACAAGGAAATGTGTTACATTACACATAAGGGATCTACAATTTTGGAGAGAAGACAAGAATGACTCCTGTTAAGACTTTCTACCAGCAAATGACAGGAAACAGCATTTGAGATAACAGAGGACTCACTCACTGATTATTGTCAGGGATCACTCACCTGGAACAGAGGAGTGGAGTCAACTTTAAATCCATCCGAGCCAGGTTGTCTGACGAGCGGTAATGCCTCCGGATCATCCGCTGCCAGCCTGGCATCAAACAAGATGCTGCCAAATTTTCTAGCCTGAGTTTCCGGCTGTGCTTTATCCTGCATGAACACAAGTCAAATAGGGTGTGAAGTAACAGGCATGACAGGCAATGACTTTTATATGTCTGGATGTAGCAATACGGAGTACAGAGGTGCACTGGTATATGGGCTCTGGTACCTGAGGATCCCATTTTCCCTACATATACAGCAATGCTATAAATGATATTAAGGAGTTGGGGGCCCCTGGTACAGTTTAGGCATTGGGGTCCAGAAGCTTAAAGTTACGTCAAACAAAAAACATAATTACTCATAACTGTAACAGATGTGATATTGCTATCAGAGATGTAAAATGCAGCAGATGTCACTGAGGCTCCATTACCATTGTATATACAGCAGCCATCTGATGCTGCTTAAAGTAGCACTCCTACAAAAATATTTCTTCTCTGACCTGTTAGAAAAGTAAATTTTTTTTTTTTTTTTTTACCAGTGACTGTATTTCTGAGTTATAACCTCTCTTCTGATCCTTAGCTGTGTCATGACCAGCTCTCTGATCTCCAAATGACACAGGACAGGAAGTTACTTCTCTATTCATTCCTATGAGACTGACATTGAGGCTTCCATAGAGAAATTGGTTTCCAGTCCACACATATGAAGCTGTGTTATTTGGAAAGTCACATGACAAAGCTGAGGATCAGAAAGGAGGGGATAACTCACAAATACAGACACTGGTAAGAAGATTACTTTCACTACAGTTTACATCATATAACTTTCTAACAAGTCAGAGAATACAAATTTTTGTGGTAGTGCTTCTTTAAATTACTTCTGGTTTAGCTGCTATCAAAGTATTAATCATTTTGTGATCTCACAGTGCGGTGAAATACTAGTGTGCTAGTGCAGCAGAGATTATCAACAAGCAGGGCTGCAGTATATAGCAAGGTGGAGAGACGGAGCAGCCTGAGGCACTGATGAAAGAGCAGTATTTCAGGCTACATCTTGACAAAGGCTGTGTTCACTTGCAAGGCAATGCAGTGCAATCTGCAGCACGTTACAGACCAGGAAGAGCTGAGCAGATTGATATATAGTTTTATGGGAACAGATTCAGTAAAACTTGTAATTTATACATTTGAAGGTTTTTCTGAACCTATAGCTGACCCCCGTGTACAGCTATCAGTGACTGACTGTTATCTCTGTATACACAGTTACATCAGAGTGCTCTCGATCACTGATAACATCTCCCCATGTACAGCTATCAGTGACTGACCGTTATCTCTGTATACACACTTACACAGGGAGTGCTCTCGATCACTGATAACACCTCACTGTGTACAGCTATCAGTGACTGACCGTTATCTCTGTATACACACTTACACAGGGAGTGCTCTTGATCACTGATTACACCTCCCCTTGTACAACTATCAGTGACTGACCGTTATCTCTGTATACACAATTACACAGGGAGTGCTCTCGATCACTAATAACACCTCCCTGTGTACAGCTATCAGTGACTGACCATTATCTCTGTATACACACTTACACAGGGAGTGCTCTCGATCACCGATAACATCTCCCCTTGTACAACTATCAGTGACTGACTGTTATCTCTGTATACACACTTACACAGGGAGTGCTCTCGATCACTGATAACACCTCACTGTGTACATCTATCAGTGACTGACCGTTATCTCTGTGTACACAATTACACGGGAGTGCTCTCAATCACTGATAACACCTCCCCGTGTACAGCTATCAGTGACCGACTGTTATCTCTGTATACACAATTACACGGGAGTGCTCTCAATCACTGATAACACCTCCCCGTGTACAGCTATCAGTGACTGACCATTATCTCTGTATACACACTTACACAGGGAGTGCTCTCGATCACTGATAACACCTCCCCTTGTACAGCTATCAGTGACTGACCATTATCGCTGTATACACACTTACACAGGGAGTGCTCTCGATCACCGATAACATCTCCCCTTGTACAACTATCAGTGACTGACCATTATCTCTGTGTACACAATTACACCGGGAGTGCTCTCAATCACTGATAACACCTCCCTGTGTACAGCTATCAGTGACTGACCATTATCTCTGTATACACAATTACACTGGGAGTGCTCTCAATCACTGATAACACCTCCCTGTGTACAGCTATCAGTGACTGACCATTATCTCTGTGTACACAATTACACCGGGAGTGCTCTCAATCACTGATAACACCTCCCCTTGTACAGCTATCAGTGATTGACCGTTATCGCTGTATACACACTTACATAGGGAGCGCTCTCGATCACTGATAACACCTCCCCTTGTACAGCTATCAGTGACTGACCGTTATCGCTGTATACACACTTACATAGGGAGCGCTCTCGATCACTGATACCTCTCCGTGTACAGCTGAAGTCAGAAATGGCAGAGATTTAAATTCATAAATTCCAAGTTATACTGAATCTTTTCCCACAAAACTATACATCAGTCTGCTCAGCTCCTCCTGCTCTATAACACACTGCCTGCAGATTGCACTGCATTTCATGGTGCCATTTCTCTTTAAACTCACCAATATCTTAAATTGGTAGAGGAGAGACGTAGAGTCGGCGAGGCAGCCGTATTCATTATCGGAGGGATTATATTTGGGTACATAGCCATCGGCTCCGGTGCAGAGGAAGACTTTCTCGATGCTGCAGTAAAAAGAGTTTCCTAGGTTCTGGACTGGATCAACCATCACTCGACCATAGATGACGTCACCTGCAGGAAACACAATCAGTCACAGCCTTGTGGATAGTAAAAAGTGCATCCGTACTTGTTCTGGGCCTCTATTTTTATTTTATAATTTTTTTTGGGGGGGGGGGAGGGGGTGATTTCTGGAATAAATACTGCGAAATTGTGTAATTATAAAGTCTCTTTGCCACTTTTTTCACCAAATATACAAATCAATCAGTAAAGTGGGTATGGCTTTAATAAAGTGGCTTAAGTGAAATGAAGTCTTAAATGTGTGCCCTCTGAGGAATGTGGTGCATCTGCCCTAGGGGAAGAGTGACGTACAGTGTGCTGGTAAAAAAAAGAATACGCCTAAGGGGCCACTCACACAGCGTTTTTTTGCGGATGAATACTGGCACAGACGTCTGGATGAAAGCCACCGCCGGGCACGTCGCTTCTGCCTTTCATTTTTTTTAATGGGAGGCAGAGCTGAAGATTGCATAGCTTTAAAGCCGTGACTGTGTCGAGAAGGGACATGGTCGCGGTTACTCCGCAATCTTCAGTACTGCTTATCATGGAAAACAACGGGAGGAAGTAATCGCATGGACGCCAGAATTTCAGTGTGAGGTCCGTGCCATAATGAAAAACGTGGTGTGAACGGCCCCTAAGGGTGCGTCCGCATGGGACAAGTTTGCCACAGATTTCACTCACTCAGTCATCCAGAATCCTACCCCCATATGGTGAGGGGCAAACAACCCCAAAAAAGCTGTCTGTGGATGGATACGTTTGGCTTGCCATACGTTTCCTTGTCAAGTCCCAAGGATTCTTAAAAAGTCGGATTTGAACTCATTGGGAGCCACTTCCAAAAGGTGGAGCTAGCGAGACGGTTCACTACCCTGGGTGCCACCTATTTGTACACTGCGAAAGGAGAAATCGCAGCGGAAATCCACGGCATAAATTGACATTGTGAGGATTTAGATCGGCACCACAGGTAAGGTCGAGGACTGTATGGATTCCATTGCGGATTTTTTCCGCAGTATGTGGGTGAAATTTTGTAAACTCTCATCCACTTTACTGGTACGTTAATACGGCACGGATTTTCTGCATGCAAAATTGCAATGGGAAGATTCACAGCATGTATGCCCCTCGTGAACATGGACAACACTCGTACATAGACCCTAAATGAAAAAGGTGCAGTTTCCTCCAGTGATAACGTCTCCTCTCAATGACTTTGAAATGTCATTTAGAAGAATTTGTGGTCCTATGAGCCATGTGCAATTGGGTAGTGTTCAGTCAATCTGTGGCAAATAACAAACTCAGCTCTACTGCGTCTGGAAGGGCACTATTGATTCTAACATGCTCTTCAGTGGACCATTAACTTTACCTTCAGAGAACGAGATGTCACTCTCTTGTCCAAAGCCCATCGATCCATCAGACAGCCACAGCGATTTCTTAGACAGAAGCAGCATCTGGGTATTTAAACTGAACTCCGCCGCAACGGGGTCACTGACCTGTAGACGAAAGGAAGTGATCACTCCTATCATGTGTACTCCCCAAAACTACAATGATGGGGGTACTTTGTTTCCTGCTCATCTTACCTGCTGGAATCTGATATCAACATCAAAGCTGATGGGCTCCCGGGGGTTACACACAGCGGGTATAGTGTATTCCTGGTACGGGGCCGTGGTACAGGGGATGAGTTTAACTGTGTAAGTGCCAGAGTAATCGCGAACCTGCGGAAGAAATCATCATAAGTCGTATGAGGAGAGATCTTGCTGTACATTACAGTAAATCATATAGAACTGTAAGTACTCTAGCTGCGGCCACTTACAGCAAAATCAGAGACAAAGCTCCACTGCTGAATGGGCTGGTTATAACTGGGTTCATTCCGCACAAGATTCAGGGTAAAGGTTAACTCCGGATGATCGGCTGACATGATCATGGAGGTCAGCTGTGTTCCTGGAGTAAAAGAGAATTGGGGTGAATTAGTGTAAAATCCAAAGTAATAAATCTCAGAACTACAGACTGAGTATCCAGTGACCCTGTCTTCATCAGATTACCGTCTGACGGCACAATGCAGAAAACCAGCAAAACACTATTATCCCATAATCTCTAATCCAATCACAGGAGTTACTTTTCTCCATTGATATAATCTACACACTCCCCCCTGGATACCAGGGAACATATTTTTTATCACCCTCCCCCCTGGATACCAGGGAACATAATCTATATCACCCTCCCCCCTGGATACCAGGGAACATAATCTATATCACCCTCCCCACTGGATACCAGGGAACATAATCTATATCACCCTCCCCACTGGATACCAGGGAACATAATCTATATCACCCTCCCAACTGGATACCAGGGAACATAATCTATATCACCCTCCCAACTGGATACCAGGGAACATAAACTATATCACCCTCCCCACTGGATACCAGGGAACATAATCTATATCACCCTCCCCCCTGGATACCAGGGAACATAATCTATATCACCCTCCCCACTGGATACCAGGGAACATAATCTATATCACCCTCCCCCCTGTATGCCAGGGAACATAATCTATATCACCCTCCCCACTGGATGCCAGGAAACATAATCTATATCACCCTCCCCTCTGGATACCAGGGAACATAATCAATATCACCCTCCCCACTGAATACCAGGGAACATAATCTATACCTTCCTCTCTACTGAATGCCAGGAAATATAATCTATTCCTCTTTTACCATTGGATGCCAAAGCATATAACCTCCCTCTCCCTCCCCGCTAGCTGCCAGGGAATATAATCTACACTACTATCCCCATTGGATACCAAAGCAAACAATCACCTCTCTGACTGCACTAGATGCCAGGGAATATAATTTATACTTCCTTTTTCACAGAACGACAGATAATATAATCTACCTCTCACTCACCACTGGACACCAGGGAACATAATCTCTCTTTCCCTCCACTTGGATACGACTGAATATTATCTACCTCCGCCTCTGCTCTATTCACCACTCTATATATACATGCTATAGTTTTACCTATAACTGTCCCTACGACTGCCCTCTTGTAGGAATTGTATATAATGAAGTGTGGCTACGTGTCCTGGGCACTTCTGAGACAGGCAGATGTCAATACAGCTCACCATCTACCGGAGCAGGGCATTTACTGATTCTATTCTCTTTATAATCACATCTTGTTGATGCTGTTTGGTGACAGTGACCAGTGTCCAGTGTCATCATTGATGTTCTTACCAGGATGTGACATTACAAATAGACCATAGAATCGAGCTTCTGTTTTAAAATTGACAACCAAGCGACCTTCTTCATTTATACGCATGCTGGTCGGGTAGAGGGAGCCTAAAGGGAAAAACAAAACACATGATGTGTGTATATATATATATGTACATGTAGTTAAAGCAATAAAGTAATGATAAATATAATAATACTGAGCATCATCACTGATGACTACTTCAAGGAAATATCCATTTATAATAATCTGGTATGTCATCAGTGAAGAGATCAGACCAGTGAATTCATGGATACTGTTGATTCATAGTAGTAACCTCTTTTAGCCAGCAGATGTCACTGTTGTACTTAACATCATATATTAAATTCTAAGGCTTCGTTCACATCAGCGTTAAGCCTTTCCGTTTTCCTGCTCCGTTTAGGAATGGAGCCTAAAGACCCCTTAGACTATAATAGTTGTCCGCTCAGAGGAAGATTTTTGAAGCAGAGACAAAAGTCCTGCATGCAGTACTTTTGTCTCCGCTCCAAAATCATCTTCTGAGTGGACACCTAACTGACCCCATTATAGTCTATGGGGTCCTTAGTTTCTTTTCGTCTCAGTTATGCGCCAAATCCGTCCTTTCCGTTCTCCTGCTCCTAAACGGAGCAGGAGAACGGAAGGGCTGAACGCTGATGTGAACAAAGCCTTAGAGGGGTTTTCTGGGATTTACATACTGGTGACCTATCCTCTGTGAGGTAAATACAGTACATCAAAAACACCAATCTCTCTTACCAGTTTGCTACAATGTATCAGTGAAGGTAAAATGTATCATTTTGCAGTCCAGGCTGTTAAGATAACTAAAATGAATAAAACTGTAGCGAACCCTCAGTTGTGAGAGGCATTAGGTATGGACAGGTTTACAGCCTCCTACATGAACTTGCTGTAGGGCAGGGGTCAGCAACCTTGGGCAATCCAGCTGCTGTAGAACTACAACACCCAACATGCACACTTGCTTGACTATTCTTGGAACCCCCACAGAATTAAAGGGTGCATGCTGGGAGTTGTAGTTTCACAACAGCTGGAGAGACTGCTGACCCCTGCCCTAAGGGTAGGTTGTTGGCTCACATCACCATGATTCCGCCATAACTTTTTCCTAAAGAAGGAAGCAGCATGTGGTCGCGTATGCCGCTCGTTACTGCACCGAAGGAAAGGCAGGAAAGAACAAAATCGTGAAAAAAATACATCAAAGACCATTTCTACCTTGTAATTCAGCTTCTGGAGGGCTCCCAATACCATCCTTCCACAAGATGGCAGTATCGTACACAAATGTCAGGCGCAGCTCAGAGTGCAGATCAAAGTGCTGCCACCCGCCTACTCCCACGGGTGAGTGAAAGACATAGGACACGTACAGCGGCACCCGCAGCGTCACGTAGGACTGGACCAGGTTCAAGACCTGTAAGGAGATGACAAACAAAAAACGGTGAAAATACTGACATTATAAGTGTGTGTATGAATGTACGTGTATACGTGTGTGTATATGTGCATTAATACTGACATTACATGCGTGTGTATGAGTAGGAACTCTTTCACACGACCGTATGTATTTTGCGGTCCGTTTTTCACGGATCCGTTCTTCCGTTTTTTGTTTCCCTTGTGTTTCCGTTTCGTATTTCTGCAAAGAATCTCTGTATGGTTTCCGTATGCATTCCATTTTTTGCGGATCGCAAACAGAAACATAAAATTTGTAATCATAAGGGCTCATTCAGACGGTCGTATGCTGTCCACAGAAATGTGGATCGGTTTTTTTGCGGTTCAGATGCTGTCCAATTCACTTCTACAGGGCCATTTCTTCCATTGCACGGCTCAGCAAAAAAAAGAAACATGTCCTACACTTGTCAGTGAAAATCAGGACATGGCCCTATTGAAGTCTATGGATCAGCAAAAAAACGGAATGCAACTCGTTTTTTTGCGGACATGCTGAACTGTCCGCAAAAAAACGGATCCGCATATTTGCGGACAGCATACGGCCGTCTGAATGAGCCCTTAGTAATGTACAGTATTGTTTGTAAACAATAGGCAAAGTGGGCATGGATCCGCAAAAAACGGATGACATACGGATGTGTTCCGTATGCATTCTGTATTTTTTGCAGACCCATTGACTTGAATGGAGCGACGGAACGTTATTTGCGGACAATAATAGGACAAGTTCTATCTTTTAGCGGAACAGATATACGGAAACGGAATGCATACAGAGTACATTCCGTTTTAATTTTTTTTGCGGGACCATTGAAGTGAATGGTTCCGCATATGGATCGCAAACGGAAACCTCAAAACCGGAATGGAAACAAGATACGTTCATGTGCAAGGGGCCTAAGAATGTAAGCGCATACCTGTGTGTATATGTGTGTGCTGCACTTCTCACAAAGAAAAAAAATAAAATAAAAAAATAAAGGCCTCATGCACACGAACGTATTTTAGGTCCGCGTCTAAGCCGCATATTTTGCGGCTCGGGCGCGGACCCATTCACTTCAATGGGGCCGCAAAAGATGCGGACAGCACTCCGCGTGCTGACCGCGTCCTTTGCTCCGTTCCATGGCCCAGCAAAAAAAACAATAGCATGTCCCATTCTTGTCCGTTTTGCAGATAAGAATAGGCATTTCTACAAAAGGCTGCGTTCCGTTCCGCAAATTGTGGAACGGAGCGCGGAACAGCTTCCGTGTTTTGCGGATTGCGGACCGCAAAACACCTACGGTCTTGTGCATGAGGCCAAAATAGCAGACTGAAAAAAAAGAACCAGTTGTTGAGTGCCCTCCTGTTTGCCTTGGCACATGTACATGATCCTGGAATTCCAGTCACAGGCCTCTGCCCTGGCATCGGCTGGCACAATATAGTGACCCAGTCACACCCGGCGGTAAGCTGGAGATAAGGACAGCCAAGTAACGGCCCTGTGTGGCTGACACCGCTCCCGGGAGCCTTGTCTAGTGGGCACTAGTCCTCGAGGCACTGGATGGCAGGCACTGTTCTGGAGCATGAAGTATGGCTGGTGGGGCACACTTTATATGAACACTATGGTAATACTATATAGATATGAACAGGTAATGTTATGGCCGTTCGTCCTCTAAAGAGCACCACTGTCTGGGAAGTGTACAGGATATTGACCGACATTCCAGTCTGGTGCAGTGTGGGAGAAGAACTCTTTGGTGTAGTGCACTGTTCACACCACAGCCTTATACACAGTGACTTTGTATAGTGAAGTAGCATGGCCCCAGCGTGCATGTAGCGTACAGATACATGTCATTGCTCTGGTTCTGTCAGATTTCACATTACAGCAGAGCACGTCCTTGTTCTGGATGGTTAGTAATGCCATCAAGCGTGACATGCTGGTTATCGGACTGGCTGTATACACTACAACGCCGCCATAACATAGTTTTACATACATGGGGGGAGGTTTATCTAAACTGGAGTAGTTGCCCATAGCAACCAATCAGATTCTACCTTTCATTTTTCAGAGCTCCTTTGGGAAATGAAAGGTGGAATCTGATTGGTTGCTAGGGGCAACTAAGCCAGCTTTCCTTTGCACCAGTTTGATAAATCTCCCCCATTGTGGCTTACCAGAACTCAAAGGGCATTTTATTAAAAAAATGACTCCCCGGATAAAATGACAACTAAATAAAGTTTCCATCCCAGCTCCTCCACAGGTTGTCACCCATTTATTCTAAGCTTCTGCACGAATATTATGGGTAATGGTTAAAGGGGCTGTGTCACTTTAGCAAATAGCATTTATTATGTAGAGAAGGTTATTACAAGGCCCTTACTAATGTATTGTGATTCTCCATATTGCCTCCTTTGCTGGCTGGATTCATTTTTACACCACATTATATGCTGCGTGTTTCCATGGTTACGAACACCCTGCAATCCAGCAGTGGAGGTCGTGCTTGCATGCTATATGAAAAAACGCTGGCCTATGTGTGCTACCATGGTCCTAGTTTTAAAGCACGACCACCGCTTATGGATTACAGGTTGGTCGTAACCATGGAAACAAGCAGTGTATAATGAAAAATGAATTAAACCAGCAAAGGATTAGTAAGTGCCTTGTATTAACAACTTCTACATAATAAATGCTATTTGCTGAAGTGACACAGCCCCTTTAAGGGTAATTAGATATATTTGCCATTTTGGAATGAGAGGAAGATGGGTGACAACCTGTGGAGAGGGCTGACATATGAGTTATATTAGGAGCACACAACTTCATCTAAGAGGACAACTTATTAAAGACGACTATTCACCTCCCAGATCTATAAATGACAGGAAGAACATTAAGATCTGAGATCAGGCCCTGTCTTGTCCGCACACATTTTATACAGCTGCTCCGAGTTGTCAGTAGTTAGTGGCCGCTGTCTGCGGGGACATAAGTGGTGCAGACTCTGTGGAGACGTGGTAACTGCTGATAATGAGGCCTGGCACAGGTGCCGCGTCAGCTCATGGAAACGGCTGCCTGTCTATAAGCTGTGTGAAATTGACGACAGTCGATGGAGGCCATGGAGCATCCACACATCAGTCCAGAACCAGCCATGTGCGAGACTTTGATCCAACACAATGAGACTGATCAATCTTCCATGGGATCGTTCATACAAATGACCCAACTAGCATCATAACAGGCTAAGTAGGATGGTAAGGGTTTTTTTTTTTTTAAAGGGGTTGTCCCACAAAAATATTCTACATTTTTTAAACTAGCACCTAGATCTGAATACTTTTGTAATTGCATGTAATTAAAAATTTTGCATATCCACAGAGTTATTCAATAAAATGTATCTGTATAGCGCCACCTGCAGTTTGTTCTGTTTGTCCTGCTCACTGAGATGGCCGCACATGCTCAGTTTTATCCTTCAACTGCCTCCTGAGCTATGATAGGCAGAGTTGAGACACGCCCTCTGAGCTGTGATAGGCAGAGCTGAGACACTCCCCCTGAGGTGTAAGATTGATATAAATCTAGCAGAGCAATTAATGGGGAGATCTCTGGATCCATGTGAGGTACAGAGCTGGTTCTAGCTTTGTTAGAAAGAGATTGTCATGTATTATATGAGGTCTGATTTTCATTTTTTTTACAATAATCATGGGACAACCCCTTTAATATACTCCTTCCTGGGGCTTGTACAAAGTGGCAAGTCATCTGCTGAATTTGGCTGATTGTGCCATAAATTGTTTTTTCGGCTGACCGCCAAAATTTTCCAACCTGACATAAAATTTTCATCACACAAAAGTCTGCTATTGGCCACCGCAAATCCTATTACGTTTTCAAATGATGGTCGTCCGAAATGTCCAGAAGTGGCGGCTGACTTATCTTGTGTATAGGCAGCTTAAAGGGGTATTCCAGGAATACAATGGCCCCGATGTACTAATGTGTCCAAGACAGACATTTGCCTAGAAAGTGGTGCAAATTGGCTCAATTTGGAGCATCTTGGATTTCTACACTTTTTCCCCCAACATGTCTGACGAAGGCCGTGGATTAACAGAAAGGGACGGGGCTTTAAGTGAAAGAAGTGGGCCTAAGATATGCCATTTATTATTTTTAGAGTGAAGTACCGCACACCTTTGTTGCTGGTGCTCGCAAGGACTTGTCAGTCACAATCCAGTAATAAGAAATTGCTGCACACAGCTTTCAATTTGCAAGTGATGCACACGATTTATTGAGTGCTTTACAATGTATTGCATACATGATCCAGCTAATTATCCATGAGTGTCACATATGAGAAATGTTTAACCGAACGTTTCGGCCAGGGTTGGCCTTCATCAGCGGTAGATAATCTATGATAGAGTGGACATAACGTAAGTACTAGGTATATTAATACTGAACCTTAAAGTTGCAAATACATATATTATTATTAAATATAATATAGCTAATACATAAAAGAACCATTATATGAACAAGCAGTCAATGGAGTGCCTGTCTATATAGGACCGAAAAAAGAAGAAGAAAAAGAAAAAAAGGAAAAAGGAAAAACCTGGAGTAATCATAAATGAAATGGTACTGTATACCCAATATATTGGATGCAATGGAAGATCACTTGATGTGTGGATGCAGGAGGTGAATGTGTGTCCGTTACCTATATCTGTGTAGTGTATATGTGTAGAAATATTATTTTTATCTGTATCCGGTATATGGCAAAGAGTGTATGGGGTATATTGAATGGCATGTCTATACATTTAAATATGTATCTATGTGTATTTACCCTGTGTATTTACCCTGTTCAAGAGTCCATTAGATGTTACTTGCGGTTTGAAAGCCGGCCAAATAGCGGGTATATACTATATAGTGTGGGTATTTAATATATATGGGAAGCAACATAATAAATAGAATATAACATCATATATTATGTGTAGTATGCAGCCATGTCTTGTATAGCCCTTAAGTATTTACCTCGAGGTGACCGGGAATCGGCGTGCTGGATCACAGGCGTGTGGCCTGTGTAGATGCCGCTTTGTAGAATGTATAGGCTGTGGAGAGGCGTCGGATGCGGCGTGCGGGGGTCACGTGGTGAAGGCGGCGCAGCGCTGCGTTCCACCCGCGTGCCACGCGATCACCGCCGGCTGATGTGATGTGCGGGGGTCACGTGACCGGGGCAGCGCAGCGCCGCGTATCACCCATGTCCCACGCGTCTCCCTGGTTTGATGCTGTGATAGGGGGCGGAGTAAAGGTCCCGTGTCAGAGATTGGGCTATGTATGTGATTGCTGGAGGAAATGAATGAAATGAGGAGAGTCGGGGCAGAAAATTCAATATGTAGAAAGGACTATGTGAATGTCTAAACGTATACATTGTTATTTTGGACAAGTGTAGTATATAATGAAGATCAAAAAGACACATGATGATTTTGAGCATATGATGTTATCACAAACAATATGGATTATATAAAGGGGGTATGCCATTTGGCACCAAAACTGCACCACAATTCTGGCATAAAAATCTCAAAGTAAGCCAAACAATAGTAGGTATAGAGTCAGAGGAAAGTGTCTGTCCCGGCAGCACATTTACCATCCAGCCTGGGCCCCTGTGATAAATCTGGTGCAGGTCTAGATAGCCGGTCTAAGCTCACATCATCTATAGGATTGATAAATCTGGGCCACTCTTTTTTTATAGTTCCCCGGGCCCACTGGACCTGTGGAGGGAAGTTACTTGCACCCCACCACTCTGTGGGTCCACAGCTCTTTTCACTGCCCTTTGGTCCCTGCATGCAAACTTCTGACATGGACCGGGTCACATGGTCCACTGCCGTCAGTGACTGGTTGTGGTGGTGACCAGTTCCCCAAGCAACCAGTCCTTGGCTGCCCCAGTGGACGTGACCCTTTCCATGCAGGAAGTTTACGTGCGGGGACTGAAGTGCAGTGAAGACGACATAACAGGTATGTTTCCCTTCACAGGTCCAGCAATAGGGGGGATTAGAAAAATTATTTAATCCTGGAATACCCCTTTAATATTATGTACAGCCTGTTACCCAAGAGTTAGGTGAGCAATCTTGGGGTAAAAACACTCACTCTGATGCCTTACATATTACATATGCCCTACTACATTACTAACATCTATTAATCCCACGCATAGACATCGACTAAACAGGAGACATGTTGCCTTTAGGCCCCACCATAGGAAGCTTACAGCTGACACCCATACACAGCTAATACGCAGAGGCACAGCGAAGGAGAATTTGGCGGCAGGTAGGGTATCTATACACATCTGCATATCCAGGCTTGGACTGGCCCACAGGGGTACAGGGGAATCCATCAGTGGGCCCCTGAGCAAGGTGGGCCCTTAGTCTCCCACCCCCTGCACAAGTGGCACATAACACATACTACATACATATATTCAATGTACAGCACCTCCACCAGCCTATGTTCATATAAAACACTTGTTAGATTATTTATTATGCTTGAATGTATCCGTACGGTGGGCCCCTAAAATAGATTTTACTGGTGGGCCCTAAGTACCCCAGTCCGACACTGTGCATACCTCCCAACTTTTTGAACATTCAAAGAGAGACACTTAAAGGGTTTCTGTCATCAAGTTTTGACATTATAAGCTGTAAGGCTGTCTGCTATGTGCTAATGTCAGAACAGCTTGATAATGTCTTTTTTATAAAAATCCGATTTATATTTTGGCTGAAAAACGTACTTTTATAATACATAAATTAGCCTCTAGGAGCAGGGGGGGCGTTGCCCTGCTCCTAGAGGCTCCGTGCGGAAACCTGCTGGCACGCCCCTTCTTACTTTGAGTGACAGTGCCGGGCAGCGATCCTCCACCACTGTCTCCTTCTGAAATCCCGCGCCTGCGCCGCCGCTCTGTATTCGGCGCAGGCGCGGTGAGCAGAGGACGCTGGTGCCTGCTGTCCTCAGCTCACCGCGCCTGCGCTGAATACCTCTGAGTACACCCGGAAGCAAGGACAGCGCGGGATTTCAGAAGGAGACAGTGCAGGAGGATCGCTGCCCAGCACTGTCACTCAAAGTAAGAAGGGGCGTGCCAGCAGGTTGCCGCACGGAGCCTCTAGGAGCAGGGCAACGCCCCCCCTGCTCCTAGAGGCTAATTTACATATTATAAAAGTACGTTTTTCAGCCAAAATATAAATCGGATTTTTATAAAAAAGACATTATCAAGCTGCTCTGACATTAGCACATAGCTAATGTCAGACAGCTTATAATGTCAAAACGTGATGACAGAAACCCTTTAAGGTTCATTGCAAGATCCATTTTTCCTGCATATTTATACAATTAGTAGTACAATAGTTTTCGCTTACGAAATAATGAAAAAATGATCTGAATATAGACTTTTCTGAAATTCAAATTGCATCAAATAGTGAAATAATATACAAGGCGGGCTCTAATATACAGAGAGGAACCAGACAAACACTTTCTGGATGAATATAGTAAATGTAATAATGCAAATCTATACCTCAGGTCAAAAAGAGGGACATTTACGGAGCAAAGAGGGACAGAGGGTTAAAAGAGGGCCCGTCCCTACAGAAGAGGGACACTTAGGAGGTCTGCATCTGTACTTTGGTCACAGCTTCAAACAAACACAAAAACCTCTGGTTATAAATGTGGTTCTGGGAATCGCATCAATCTTCTCAGAAAGGTGAGTAAATATTCCAGCGCCGCGCACACTGAGCATTTAACACCTCTGATAACAGGCTTAATCAGTCGGAAGATTTCTCCTGGAGACAGGAGGGGACAAAGTGCAGCACATGTCTCTTCTATGGAAGCACGGCTGATGTCAAGTAGTTTATTTTTCAGTTTTTAGCAGAAGAAAACCTGTTTTATATTAATATGATGAGGCACGAAACAGTGAGAAATTGTATCGCTGCCTTTGGACGGAGTGTGAAGCTCCTTGGGCCCTGACACCGAATGGACACCAGGGTCCAACCAACCATGATAAAAAATTATTTGTGCCCAAGCTAAGGCAGTTCCCCACACATTTTGATGGATCCCATAAGGCTAAGTGCACATATGCACCATAATTCTGATATAATGTCCTGACATAGGAACAGAAAACCAGAAAAGCAGGATCGGACATATGCCAGACTTTGCTGATGCCCGATCCCATCCACTATAATAAGGTCTGTCAGGTTCCCAGCATGGATACTGGCATTCTGCCACACGCAATACCACTGCATTTTGTTTTTTGTTTGAATCTGTGACGTAAGCTCCTGCCAGAACCTCACCGCAGATGTGAAGCTAGCCTTGCTTATAATGGAGTCCCCAAGTTTTTCATAACAAGAAAAAATGCTGCTGGCTATTCTATTCCTTTTGGTCAAAACACCCGAAACCAAAGGTAGAAGGGAATGATAGTAATAAACACATCCTTCTACATCTCCTCTTTTTTATCCACCCTAGTTTTGATAGACATTAAAAACTGCACTGTGAGAACCTGGTCTTAAACAGCTGTCCTCAAGTTGAGAAGTCAAATTCTGTTCAACTATTTCTTGAATGGTTGAATAGAAGAGCAGTCCGACAGAGCAAATCTCCTGGCAATATAGAGGAGAAATAGCCAGGCAGAATACCCATGCAAGGATACGGCAGGACGGATGACAACCCTTTTGGTCACCGAGTTCAGCTTGGGCCCCCTTCCCTCAGTGCTTTGTGTGTCTTCCTATGCGGCACAAGGTTCTTTGGGCCCCCTAAGGCTCCTGGGCCCGGTAGCGACTGCTACCTCTGCACCCCCTATAGCTATGCCCATGTCGGTGACAGATGTGACTGTCATCTTTATTTGATAGAGACACAGAGAATGTAAGAAGGACACCCATCAATTCTCCATTAGGCTCTGATCATATCAGCGATGTGACTTCCATTTATATCAGCAGCCACAACGTTGTGTCAGATCCATCAAACACTGGCAGCAGCCATTGGACCCCAGAATTTATTAATAACTGATCTGGTAGATTGGTGTATTAGTGTCACTATGATACATAATAGCGAAGTGTTTAGTATGTGCTAAAGGGGACATCTGCCTTGGACAATCAAAGTTTTTTGGAAGGGTTCTCCAACAAGACGTTGACCACAGTGCGTCCTCCTGCTGGGACAACCCAAAACCAGTAGTGATCGGTGGGGAACCCAGCAGCAGGTTTTCTGAAGAACTACCACATGGAAATTAATCCTTACAATGACCAGGAAAATCCCTGGCTGTTGGAGTAATACATGGACTTGCCAGATCCTCCAGGACCAGAGATGCTGAATAGGTTCTTCTTCCAAATTAGAAATCCCTTTAAAGGGTTTTATTCCTCAAACTAATTGCAGGTTTCAGCACAGATTCTGTGCAGAAAAACATGCCAAATCTGCCCTGAAATTGCCCCCCACTTTCAATGGAAGTCCATGCCACAGTTCATGCAGCCGAAGGTCTTTGCCGCACGGTTTCCAAGACGTGCCAAGAATATACAGGTCAATTCTTGGTGCGGTTATTGCACAGATCCCTCGCAAAGCTCCAATTAATGGATCTGAACCTAGAGCAAGTCCGCATGAAAACCCATGGCACGAACCACGGCATTTTCTGCCATGCAGAGGATTATGTTGTGGACACAATTCTCAATGTGAACCTACCTATAGGCCTCGTACACATGGCTGTATGTATTTTACGATACGTAAAACACGGATCCACAAAAAATACAGATGACGTCCGTGTGCATTCCGTATCTTACGGAACATCGGTGCGCAAAATGTGGATCTGCACTGTGAGCTGTCTGTATATTTTGTGGACCCATTGAAATGAATGGATCCGCCTCATATCCGCAAAAATTGCAGACCAAAAATACAGTCGTGTGAATGTAGCCTAATAGAACAGTCCTATACTTGTCAATAATGCGGACAATAATAGGACATGTTCTATTTTTTTGCGGAACGGACATACCGAAACGGAATGCACACGGAGTAACTTCAGTAATGGTTCCGCATACGGTCCCCCCAAAAAATGTAACGGAAAGAAAATACGTTTGTGTGCATGAGGCCTTATCTAGAAGATTTTCTTCCCTTTTCCAATGAGACAATCAAGCACCTGCATCTCCCAGGATACATTACAATCAGATCTTGTTAACTCCTTCCTCCTCTGTATAGAGGGGGGGGGCTTAAGCAAGGAAGCTACTGAGCATGTTAGTCCACCTCTAAATACAGAAGATGGTGGACCAAAAGGAAAGAACCTTACAATAATCCCTCAATTGCAATGCTCTATTCATTGCCTTGTAATACTTGTCACAGGTTTACCCCTTTATGTATTGGCTTTTTCTTTTCGTGTTCAAAGACGAATAAGAACAGTCTGACTCCACACAAAATGTATTATTTACAACCGAGGGCACCTTGATGAGTTCAAATACAATGAAATGACCCCCAAAGTGGGCCATGCCGCCTGACCTGACCTCTACAGTACTACAGTTTTATCCCAGTGCCCCATTGTGTTTTACTGCATATCTAAACTATGGTTCATGGATTAAAAACAATAAGCTCTGTATTTTCTGTGAAAGTAGACTTACTTTCTGAACATAAAACTACACAAGATGCTGTCTAGCCAAAAATATGAAGAAGTAATATTCAATTTACTGATCCTCTGCCACTCCCTGTAGCTGGCCAGCTAAGACCTGTTTTAGGTTGCTAATATGACTTACATGTATATACAGCTAGACCTGCCAATAGCCTCAATACAATTCGTATGTTCATATGTAAGAGACAAAAGCAGAGTTATTTACTGTGACTTCATGTTTTTGGATGTCATGTAACAGTTATATATTGTGTTCACAGAAGCAGAAAAGATAATATGCCTTTAAGATTTAATATATGACTGAAAGGTAAGCTCAATGACACAGCAGAAAGCTAGTTAAACTGTTGTTACTGCCCAGGAGTCTTGGCCAATCACAGCCAATCTCACACTGAGCAGGAGTCTTGGCCAATTACAGCCAGCCTCACACAGCCTGTCTGGGAAATTCCCTAGCAGGAGCTTCTAGAATTCATTACACCAGGGGAGAGAAGCTGAACAGACATTCACTCCACTGAGAGTTCAATTTCATGGAAGCAAAGAGGCCAAAATAGGTATTTAATACAGTTATAGATGTTCCTATTGTTAATGTAGTGATTAGATCTGTATGCTGAACTAGTTATATGTGTTTACTTGCAGTTCCACCAAATGAACAGTATGCAATAAGTAAATGAATAGACCAAATAGCAAATACCAAATTGCAACCAAACTACGCAAGCTACATACAGTCTGCTAACTGCTCATACCAGATCATATAGAACAAGTAGAACTATTGGGTAAGCCTCTGATATACCTCTCAGAGAGATCATAAAGTACTTAAATAACTTAAAGTGAGGATACAGATACTGAAGAGAGAAATATATCCACCATTTTATGTTGAATGACAAGATTGAACAGTTGAACCGCAATTTTGTAATACTTTATTTCACACGTGTTTTGTACATGGACTGTCTGCTGCAGAGGCAGCAGCGTTATATATGAAGAAAAGTTGATAGAGAAGTTATTTCAAGCATTTGGTGTGCTCTTTAAACCTACTGCTTCCATAGAACGGCACTAGAGGAATCACAGAGTAATAGACAATCTGGTTAGACTAGAAAAGTCAGAGATACCAAAATTCTTCTACTGCCACAGCACATAAGGCACTTCATTGTGATGCGCCTGCCACACTCCCATTCCAATACTTCTAGGGTTCTCACCCAATCTCTGCTCACCCGGGTCCAGTGTTAATCTGTCAACAAGACATGTGACAGCTACAGCCAATCACTGGCTGCACTAGTGACCACACCTCTTGCTACATTCTGTGTTAGGCCTCATGCACACGAACGTATTTTGTTTCCGTGTCCGTTCCTTTTTTTTGCGGATAGAATGTGGACCCATTCATTTCAATGGGTCCACCCAAAAAAAACGGACAGCACATTGTGTGCTGTTTGCATCTGTATATCCATTCTGTGGCCCCGCAAAAAAATATAGAGCATGTCCTATTCTTGTCCGTCTTGTGGACAAGGATAGGCATTGTTACAATGGATCGGCAAAAAAAGGATGCAACACGGATGTCACACAGACGTTATCCGTATTTTTTGCAGATCCGCATTTTGTAGACCGTAACATACATACGGTCGTGTGCATGTAGCCTTAGGCTGTGGCTGTAACACAGGGCAAAGAGGTGGAGTGATAAGGGATTGGTAAGATATAACTCCTGGTATTTTATAGCTGGACAACCCCTTTAAATGAGCACCTGGCATAGCAATAATTATAGTCACCCATCAGTTATAACACATACATCTAAGGTAAAGACCTCAAAGACATCTAGAATGATGAGTTCCAGGAACTGTTTGCCGAGCTTCTGCTCTTCTAAGAGCCAGCAGACTTCCTTTCATGCACTAATTATCAACCATAATTACAAAGGGGGAAACCCGGGGAGCTCCCTTCCCTTATTCTTATCACAAAGAAAGTTGGTTTTGGAGATTCTAAAGCGTTTTCTAATTCTATATTTTGGTCAATTGATTGCTTCCTGCTGAGCATCCATGGACAGGCTGCCATCCCTATTGTAAAAGTGTTAAGTCTTGCTGCTGTATTTTGAGGAAACCCTAACCAGGTTCCAGGAAATCTTGCTCTAATGCCTCATGCACACGGCCGTTGCTGTGGTCTGCGTCCGAGCCGCATATTTTTTTCACTTCAATGGGGCCGCAAAAGATGCGGACAGCACTCCGTGTGCTGTCCGCATCCATTGCTCCGTTCTGTGCCCCTGCAAAAAAAATAGAGCATGTCCTATTCTTGTCTGTTTTGCGGACAAGAATAGGCATTTCTATAATGGGCCGCGTTCCGTTCCGCAACAGTCGTGTGCATGAGGCCTAAGGCCTCAAGTAAATTAAACTTAGAAGAATGGCAAGACTGTGCATGACTAAGATGAATGATCCTTAAGTGACCTATAACCCACTAATACTATTTACTAACAAGTCTGAATGTGTAGTAACCTACAGCTACAGAAAGCAATCCATATTTCAAGCAGCACTCCGGATCACTCGGTCACACCTGATGCATCAGCCCGCCTTCTGTCCTAGACTCATTCGGACTCAGATCAAGCAATAAATTCAAATCGCAGGCAGCATCCACGGTGAATTTCCTTTATTCAGGATCGCAATCCCAAAAGTTTGTGCAAGTACAAAAGCAGCTACGTTTCGGCTATCTGCTAGCCTTTATCAAGCTCCAAGAGAGAGCTTCAGAGCTTGATAAAGGCTAGCAGATAGCCGAAACGTAGCTGCTTTTGTACTTGCACAAACTTTTGGGATTGCGATCCTGAATAAAGGAAATTCACCGTGGATGCTGCCTGCGATTTGAATTTATTGCTACAGCTACAGAAAGTCATTTCAGTTGTTCTAGTGTAAGGGTCCAATGATGCTGGTCAATGTCGGGCCAATGATGAACACTGATCAATGACGTACAAGTCAGATGGGGCTCTATTACAGTATCTTTCACATGGCTCAATACCGGGTGATTGGCAGCACCTTTTAATGGCCAACTGTTGGGAACGAGTGTTTGCATGAACGTTTACTCCCAATAATTGACCAAATCCTCACAGTATAAAAGTTCAGCACTAATTCAATACTAGATTAATGTCCTTACAATTTAATCATCAATATAATGTGCGTGGGATCTTCTAACAGCCCCCCAACAGCAAATGTTGGGGGAAATTATAATTGTTCTGCTTGGAGATGCTGTCAGAAGTATCCGGCAGCTGCTTATCAACCGTTTCCGGTTGAATATACCCGCACGCTGAGCCAATCGTCCATGGTTATGGGACGTTTGGGGAGAATAACTACTGGCTGATGAAGCCTTCACCAGACAACTATCTTATAGATATGTCCTATTTTAAGTAGAGTAACTGCATAAACTGTTTAATAAGATCAGATGGATGAACTGAACAGTGAAAAATATTCACAGAAACTTTAAAAAACATTTTTTTAAGCATAATGTCCATTTGCCTTTCCATAGAGAGCCCAGCACTAGTAGTTTCAGCCATTTAGGGTGCAGGACAATACATGATTACTGTCTTAGACCTGAACGGTGTACTTCATTATCCAGACAGCAAGGTTTGGGTTCTGTGGTGGAGAACTGGCTTGAAGGTTGGAAATGGATCAGGAACATGGCAGTGCGGTTGTGTAACATGAGGTAACTTGACAACATTTTACCATGCCAGGTCATAACAAAGTAGACTACAGCCCAGGCTGCACCATGTCAGCCCAGGAACACCAACACGCTGTCAAACAACCAAAAAAAAGCCCCAAATTCTGTCCACTTTTACAGCAGCAGGAGCTTTCTGTTGACTACAAATACTATGAATAATTCACTTTTGCTCAGTACTGTCTTCATACACTATGTAGTTTGCACGTAGCCTTAACAGACTTTAATAAGTACCTTTTATAAAGTGCTAAGCGACATTTAGAAAAGTCAACTGGCAGATCTAAATGTGACACAGAATTGGCACCCTTCCGTGGTTGGCTTCATACCTTTGAATGGCCTTTTCATTAATGTATTTCTTCCAAATTGAGTTGTGCAGCTAAAGATACATGAAGACGCCATCTCTAGAAAGCATCAGGGGGTCTTTGATGTTTGAAATAACTGAGAGACTAAAAGAGCAACTGCTAGCACACAGAGCTTGTAATAAAGATTAAAGAAAGATCTGCTAAATTCTACCACCATGTCACTGCAAATTTGATCAAACAATCTATGTTATCTTAGCAACATAAATTCCAGAATGGAAGCAACATTCAGAAAAGAGCGGACAGTGTCGCCAACTACCTACCACTTGCCAGTGTTTCTCTAGAGCAGGGTTTCTCCACTTTGGTCCGGGTTAATAAATGTGGTGCAAGTCGTGTACGCCACTTTTTTGGTGCAAACAACATAAGAATACTGGCACATTTTCAACAGTAAATCTGCGCCATTGTTTACTATCAGAGGTATTCAAGAGGTATTCTCACTCTTTTCTATAGTGTGAAAAGATTTTCTACCGTTTACCTCGAGTAGAAGGCCCCGACATATGCCACTGTAGAAGGTCACAGTGGAATACATCTACCATTGCCATTTTAGAAAAAAACTTATACCAAGAGATATATGTAATTTTTTTGGCACCTTTTGTATAGAAAATCACAGCATGATAGAAGCCAAATGGACCTGTTGACCTCTGTAGGCCCTACAGTTATTCTTAACGTAACCGCTAGGAGCCTTTCCTGATGTATACTAAGGGCTCAGACGCAATGTGCACTCAGCTTTAGTTTGATGCCTTAATTCAAAAGATTTGCTTGAACCCACTTCCATATTTTCTATGACATCACTCAGTATTCTCTGGGTTGATATTACCATTTCTTGCTTAAAGCAAAAAGTGAAATTGCACCCCCGGCCACATTACAGAAGGGAAAGAGTAGGGAATTACTGTTACACCTGCCAAAATGCCACCCAACCGGCTATCAAGGAAGAACAATCTGTGAGACAAAGTTCTAACCTCATGGTTGGTGCGCCCCTGGGGATAGTAACTAGCATGGTATTTTATGGTATGGTTTCTACAGCACCCCTTCATGCCTCCAGTCTTTTCTGTGATCGTATACTTGCCACTTGATGTGATGGACAACCTTGTTTTCAAAGCCCATTTAGTTATGGGGACTATCTTTGATGATAGGGTGACCATGTCTCGTGTACTGGAAATTATGTCATCTCATCTATTCATGGTTTCATTATTTTAGACATTATATAATAAGTAATGATGAACTAAACGTACCTGTCCGTCTGTGCCAATGGTGCCACCACATTCAGTAAGGAGCTCCGACATGTCATAGTAGCTGGTAAAGTCCCACAAGCAGGCCTCTAGGTTAAGATTTCTGTAGAAGCGCAAAGCATTAGACCCTCTCAGCTGCGTATTATATTGGTACGGAGAGGTCTCCCCTATGACATTGGAATTCTTGGTGGCATCAGTCAAGAACCCGTAACGAGTTCTCACTTCATTATAATCCAGAAGATTCGAGCACTTGTGGTTTCCTGCCCGTGTACCATCAGGGCTCAGTGTGAGCTCAAAGTTAGAAAGCTCCCTAGTGGATATCACTGGAAGCATGCCTGAAATGGAGAAAAACATTGAATATGAGTGCCACTTAGTTTGTAGGAATACTCTAGGGGAGCGTATATAGTTATGAAATAGGTGACATTAACCTGCCAGTCATGTAAATATAAGAATTGATATGATATTGGTTCATCCATTTATGTATCAGAAATCTACATCATTTCACGATAATCGGACAAGTTGCATAAGCAGAAAAGCCTTGCTCCGTTCATACAATCCCTACAGTACTAGTGATGACGTTCCAACAACCAATATCAAGTACCGTATAGTCTACAAAATGAACTTACCATCAATATGAGGCATAGTGATAGTTACTTTAATAACATTTGGATGGTCGGGATCATCAGACCCCGTGTATCTCATCTTAGCAGAGAACGGTTCAGCTCCGACCACTCCCGGCACTCTAGGTTGGCAGAGACCTACAATGAGAAATACATGTAACTATTTACTGTACTGACATTGTTAATCAAAAACGGTCATAAATGTGTTCCAAATGGGGCCATAATAAGCAACGCTCATCGAAAAAACAAGTCAAACAACACTTGTTTAAAAAGCCCTTCACAATAGCTGATGGACAACGTATAGGGGATAAATAATCGTTACTACGATCATTCATCCCCATGCAGTTTACATTTTGTTGACAGCACATCACCTGTCTACACGGGGAGGTGTGCTGCTGACAATGAGGATTTTTCTGCTTGCATAAAACATTTGATCAGCCAGCATTTGCTGATTGCTGCCTTGTTTACAA
Source organism: Bufotes viridis (assembly GCA_033119425.1). NCBI lineage: Eukaryota > Metazoa > Chordata > Amphibia > Anura > Bufonidae > Bufotes > Bufotes viridis. The sequence continues at coordinate 451,164,423 of CM065591.1, forward strand.
TGTGCAACGATCAGGAATAAGTGCATTTGTCCAATCTTCTGAAGTGGGCACTGCGGGATTACGAGAAGACGACTGAAAATTATTGAGTTTCCCACTAGAAGGGAATCGGGTTCACATTTAGAAGTAAAAATGAAGAAAAGTCTCTGACTGAATGCAGTGGAGAACACCAGTATATTTTTACACATGACCTCCTTTCAGGAGTGGGGGGACATACTGACATCAAAACTGTGTTATTAAAATAATACAAACTGGTGTCCCCTACTTACTGATTTACGGTCACTGCATTCCCCATGCACAAGCTTGGACATCTCTCTACAGGAGTTAAGGCAAATACCGAGCAATCAATGAGTTCTTCGACAGATGACAGCCCCAGAGGTGGAACTTGCACCGGTCAGCCGCTTATGACATATCCAATGAATATGCTATTAATGCCTAAGATGGAAGTACCCGTTTACAGGAGTTGTCTCACTTCAGCAAACTTTCCTGTCGAGAAAGTTAATACAAGGCACTTACTTATGTATTATGAATGTCCATATTGCCTCCTTTGCTGGCTAGATACATTTTTCCGCCACATTATACACTGCTCGTTTTTAATAGTTACGACCATCCTGTAATCCAAAAGAAGTAGTCGTGCCTGCACAATATAGGAAAAAGTGCCGGGCTCTCTGGCGGCTGGGGCCGCAGGAGTGCACATAGTCCAGTACTCTTTTCTATACTGTGAAAGCACGGCCAGAATGGAAACGAGTAGTGTATAATCGGATGAAAAAATTTATTTAACCGGCAAAGAGACAATATGGACAATCACAATACATTAGTAAGTGCCTTATATTAACTTTGTCTAAATGATAAATCCCATTTGCTGAAGTGAGAAATCCCCCTTAAGGGTAGATGGCTTCCCGAATTACTGTATGTTTGACGTGATAGTGTTGTCACTATCTGGGATTTGAAGTGTCCCATGGTATCCAAAATGATTTCTCCCTCAACATTTTTAAGGTGTCACCCTGGACACACTGCAATATTACTCTAATTTAATAGAACAGTCCATCCCTCCAAAGTCCGACCAGACTAAGAGCTCGCTGTTCTAGGGATCTCTTGTCTGCCACTTCTATACAACTCTGTTTGCTGGGCCTTCAATCCCTATGGTACTGTCATCAGCTTCTTAAGGGTTTGTATCAGAAATCCATCAGTTCTTCTATACAATGCCCTTGGGAGCAATGGCCTGACAAGACTACACATGAGAAGTGGTCTAAAAAGGGTCCAAGGGATCTCCAGAAGAGTAACTCTTTGGTCGGCCATACTTTGGGTGTGTGGTAAGCGTCATGAATAAGACTTTCGTCTGTGGTGAGAAATGATAAATTACACGAGTGTGTAATAAAATTAGCCTTTTCATAGTTACTTCCACTGGAAATATTCAATGTAGACAGGAGCAGAAGCTGATAGTGATATGATAATTATCTTCTGGGTATATGGTTGTCTTGTAGCTAAAAACCAGTCCATGCCATAAACCATGAATGCTCACCTTCTTCTGTGCTTATGGTTATAATAGGACTCATAAGTTCCAGACCTTCCTGACCATCTGAGTTTACAGCACGTGCCGCACACTGCACCCGCGAACCCGCTTGGAAGTATATTGAATCCAGGGTGATCATTTTTGAAGACGTAAAGAATGTGTCAAAGTCAACCTCCCTCATAGGACTGGTGACTCCATCCTGGCCCTTGGGGGCACTGACCAGCCAGCGGTAACGGGTTAATGTGTCGTTAATGTGTTCACTTATACATATTGATCCAGTTTTTTCATAATCTGAATATTTAGGGTTACAAGCCTGGAAAGAGGGAACATGATTAAAAATATTTAAGAAAAGGAAAAATTACGAATGACAAGCCTACAATGAAAGCAATACCCATGAAGCACAAACGACAAAGTCTACATAAATGTGCCCACTTGATGAATCATTTGCTATGTGATAAGGGCATAAGATCTCTTTACATGGGCTAATTATCAGGAATGAACATTCATATGTCCGCCTGTTCCCAATAATCGCCTACACAGTCGGACATGTAACGGGGCCTTTACACACACTATCAGTACTATCAGAGAGCCAACACAGTTTGTATATGTACTAAAGGTGTATTCCTGCCTGAAAGATTTATCACCTATCCACTGGATATCCCTAACTAGATGCTTCTGGCTGGAATGCCCTTTCAAATCTTCTGGACTGAACCTCTACTGCAAATAGGCACAGTTGGCAGAGAAAAGGTATTCATGTCATGCACAAAACTCACCGTGATGCAAGCAACTGGGTAACCAGCAATGGGATTGGGGTTCTCCTTAGCTCTAGAGGTGTCATCATATATAAAAAGTGAGACAACTTGAGGAACTGAGGGGAATGTCACATCAGCCATACTGTTCATTTCTTCGATGTACACTATGGCTTTGGTCATCTACAAAATAGAAGATCTTGTTAGGAAAGCTGTAGAAACAGTGAATCTGCAACATCAAAGCCTTCTTCGTGTATCTAGTTGAGGAGGACTGACAACTATGAAATCTATTGTCTATGACATGCCTGGTCACGCTCAGACTGGCCCACCAGAGGATCCTCTGGCAGGCCAAGGCTCTGGCACCACTATAGGTTCCTAAGATCCAGCAGAGGATACCACAATTTGAACTGCCTTTGGATACAATTACTTGCCCCTTGGGTCTACTTCTAGTGGGTTACCTTATAGTTCCTCCTGAATTTCAAGTACATACTAGTATAATAAAAACAATTATTACAGTCCCGTACGGCAAAACGGTTGTTATGGCATGTCACTGTAACCTCTGGCAGGGTCTAAGAGGATACCGGTAAAATCACAATACAATTCCTATGCCAGAATTGGCTCATCTTGCCTACCCTTCGCCAAAATAAATAAATAAATGGAGCATATAAAAATCAAAAAGTTATATGTACAACAAAATGATAGCAATAAACACTGCACTTGCTCATTCTGCAAAAGATTAAGCCTTCAAACAGAAGGAAAAATAAAAAAAAAGACATGGGTGTAAAATCTTAAAAATGTATGGTTCTTGGAAGGTAACATAGTAACATAGTAACATAGTATATAAGACCGAAAAAAGACATTCGTCCATCCAGTTCGGCCTGCTTCCTACAAGTTGGGAAGGAAAACACGAAAATGTTGCCTGTTGTCGACAAAATTAGCTTAGCCCTGAACGGTTACAAGTGGTTCTTCTCTATGGAATTTTTAGGGTCATTTCAGGCACCACTCTTCACTGATCCCCTGCCACAATACAAAAATACATAACCCCCCCCCCCCCCTCACACCAGACGCAAGCACAAAATATATCACTTGCTAGTTCACACACCATAAACAAGCAAGAGTCCAAAGTCAGCTGAGGTGTCAGATACGTTCTGTGTTACCTGGATTTCTGCAACCATGTTCTCATCAGGCTTCAGATGCACAGTAAAGGCTTCTCTCATTTCCCTAACTCCATCATACAAGACTTCGACCTCCACAATGTGCTGTGTTTCACCTTCCTTAAATTCAATCTCTAAAAAGGTCCAAAGATAAAGTTTTAATGAAGAATGTGAGTGCATTCATCACATAAAGCCCCTGTCACGACTGAATAGCATTAGCATCTGTAACATTTCACAAATAATCTCTATAGTGCCTGACTGTCCTCTGCTGCTAAAGGGGTCATCATATAAAAGCCGTTTCACCTTTCCATAGGATATGTAATACATTATGGGGGAGGAAAGTCAGTCGGACCCTACACAATCCCAAGAATGAGGGTTTCTGGTGTCCCACATCTGATTGGAGCAGTACTGCTTATGATGGTCCACTGCTCCATTCACTGATGGAAAGATGTCTATATAAGCCTCATAACAGTGAAAGGAGCTGTGGAGTCCATTCAGACAGGGACTTAGGGACCCCTCATTCTCGAGGCTCCCAAGTCTTAGACACCCATTCTGGGATAAATCAAAAAATTTTGATGAGTCACTACTTTAAGATAAATCAATTTAATTGTTATTTAGTTGTATCTACATGTGGCCTAACCAAATCACATCTGATCAGCGGTTATTATAACTCCCATGGGGGTAGTCACTGTCAACGTTTCTATATTTCTGAAAACAAATCAGATTTTCTGTCAAGAAAAGCTGTGAGAATGGCTCTTTTGCTTGTCACTGGTTGTAACAGGTTGAAAACTCTTATTCATCATTTTTATTTTTTGTTACGCTGTATACTATGATATATGCTATATGGTTTTAAAGGCATTAATAAATATAGCAATCAAGTCCAGTCAGATCAATAGTTTTTAGTTTCCATCTTACAGAGGCTTTTCCTTAATTTCTGTTGGTGGGGGGAGGGGGTCCCTTTTCTTGTTGGGAGAATATAAGTTACTAATGGGGGAGATTTACTAAGTTAAATAAGTTCCATTTCCATGGCCCCATTACCGAGAAAACAGCATTTTTATTTAAATGACAAATGAGGAGCTGGCCAGAGTCCTTGGAGCACCTTTTTTACACCCCTGTCAGCTTCAGTCTTTCCCCTTTTCCCCTGGATTGACAGGGTTAGTCTTCTATTGCCTGCTGCTCTTCTAGCGCTGAGCCTGGTATTCTCCAGGCTGTGCTGTATCTTCTAGTCTTGACGCTTGCTCAGTGTTTCTCCTGCTGCGCTCCAAGTAGCACAGATTCAAACTGAGTAAGCGCTGAGACCTGTCATTTCGTACCTGCGCTGTGTCTCCTGAGAACGGAAGATACAGCGCAGGTACGGGATGACAGGTCTTGGCATTTGCTTAGTTTGACTCTGTGCTGCTTGGAGTGCAGCAGGAGAAAAACTGAGCAAGCGCTGACAACAGGCGATACAGTGCAGGCTGGATAATATCAGTCTCAGCTCTAAGAGAGTAGCATCCTCTAGAAGACTAGCCCTGTCAATCCAGCGGAAGGAGGAAGGGACTGAAGCTGAAGGGGGTGTAACAAATTAGTGCTTCGAGGGCTCTGGCCAGTGCTCCTGTTAGGTCATTTGCACATAAATAAAAATGTGGTTTTCCCAGTAATGGGGCCATGGAGTGTCATGATAAGTGTATCTTTTTTATTAGCATGATCAACCCTACCAGGCTGTATGTCTGGTTTAATGGGGTTGATAATGCTGACAGATGCTCTTTAACTGAACTTCGGTCACCATCAGTCAGAAACTGCCTTTAGTTTACTAAACTAGAAGATGATTAAACACAAGTAATGATAAAAAAAACCTGCTCCAATATAATGACAAGTAAATATTGGGATATCCTACAAAGAAATCCTTTCCTTTCAGAATTGATTTCCCAAGGTCAACAGACTATGTTTAGACAAGCTTCTGCAACAATGGGGGACTAGTTGTTAGACGGGTCAGGCCGGGCTATGGTCTTCCAGGTAGCTATTGTTAAAAATGACAAAATCAAGAGCCTTGGAATATATTTTTCCGAAATGTAGTAAAATGTTATATTTATTACAGCTTTAATGTTTGAAATATTTTTTTCAATGAAAATTACTCATGGTTTGCTTTTGATCTACTACATTGTTAAATGTTCTCCCTGTCCCCCTAAAACTAAGTTGTTTATAGGCCTAACATTAACTGATTCATTTCTTACAGTGGTTGTCAGAGCCCAGTTTCTGATAAATAACTCGAAATCTCCTGCATAACATTCTGATATCCTGTAGTCACCACTAGGGGCAGCTTACTGCATACTATTATTGAGTTCAAGGGCTTGTCCAGGATTTAAAAAAATAAAATAAAAACAAATCAGGCAATTTAATAAAATTTAAATTATAACCCTGCTGGTAATTTACTTACCTGCAATGATCATGCCATGTACATTCACATGACCGGTGTAGCCATTGATTGACTGCATGTGTATGTATGGCACCCCATTGTTGCCGTTTACAAAGTCCAGTGGAGGCATCCAGAGTGGCGGCACTGGAGTGGTGGGGATTTACAACGTAAGTACTGGTTATTTTATTACCTTTCCTGACTTATGTCGATTTTTTAAATCCTGGACAAGCCCTTTAAGGGTACTTTCACAATTGCGTTGTTGGATTCAAGCAGGCAGTTCCATTGCCTGAACTGCCTGCCTGATCAGGAAAACTGTATGCAAACGCATGTCACTTGCAGACTGATCAGGATCCTGATCAGTCTGACAAATGTATTGAAATATCTCATCCGTCTTTCAGGTGTCATCCGGAAAAAAACGGATCAGGTATTTATTTTTTTCACATTTTTAAAGGTCTGCGCATGCGTAGACTAGAAATCCGCATCCGTTTTACCAGAACACTTGATACCGGATCCGGCAGTAATACATTTAAATGGAAATTTATGCCGGATTCGGCATTCAGGCAAGGAATTTTGGCCAGAGGAAAAAATGCTGCAAGTTCTCTGGCTAAATACCGTAAAAGTGACTGAACTGAAAACATCCTGATGCATCCTGAACGGATTGCTTTCCATTCAGAATGCATTGGGACAAAACTGATCAGTTTTTTTCCGGTATTGAGCCCCAGGGACGGAACTCAATACCGGAAAACTTTAAAACTAGCGTGAAAGTACCCTAAATGTCAAATAATTATTTCATTAGCTTAAATACTCCCCCTAGTGGTGGCAGTGGGCAGGCATCATTTGAACATCTAACTTCCAGTGTAAGCAGAGGATTTGGAGCTGTGTATCAGAAAAATGCAACTCCAATTACTGTAAGGTTATATTAAGAAAATAATCAGGATAGAATTCAGGACATATTTTCAATCAATTATTATTATTATTAATAATATTAGTATTAGAGATTATAAAATTCTACATTTATAAATGAATCTAAATTATTATTCAAGTGCATATTATTATGGCGTGGCCCTGCGCGTTCCTATTGTCCCAGTGCACTGCCTTCCCTTTTTGTGTGGGCCTCGTTGCATTGAAGTCAATATGTTCGTCATAGACAAATACCAGCGCGTTGCTATGTGGGCGAGGTATTTAAATGGAGTGGTGTGTACCTTCTGACACAGGGTTATAATCTTCCCCTGAGGTAGCAGAGCCATCCTTTGTATGCACACGCACAATGGAGACCTTTGATGTGTCTCCCTGACGAACAACTGGAATTTTTACTACCACGATTTGTCCGGGTTCCTTCGGTTCGCTCACACTAAACTTGGTGTCGCCAAACTTTATTATTGCCTCTGAAAAAAGAAAACGGTTTACAAGTCAATTTTACTAGGTAGTGACTCTTAGCGATAGTTTAAAGCCTCTTTGTATTCTTTTCTTACTGTCTGCATCATCCTTAATCTTTATTAAGGTCTCATTGAGTTCTCCTATGGAGGCTCCAAAAGGAGATTCACTTCTGGGAGTTCCAAGGACAAGTCGCAGCTCCTCCTCTTCTTCATGGATGGTGTCGTCCATCAGCGTCACAATGCAGGGACGTTCTGTCTCACCTTTAAAATCAATAAGAAATGTTGTCTATGGTAATGGATGAAAACCTACAGGGATTGCTATGGTAAACCTTCTCTTTTAGTTATATTCTGACATGTCATTGAGGGGTTCTGTGCGTTGGGATCAACCACTAGAAAAAAGGGCTATTGTTACTGAACGCCATGTCTGAGCTATGTTAATGCTTCCATTGAAATCAGTGAACTGAGGAGCGCATATAGATCTGGGTTGAAAAGCTACTACGTAAAAAAAAAAAAAGACTGAAAAGAAACTTGAAGGGGTTGTTCAGGATTAGAAAAACATGTTTGCTCCACACCTGTCTATGGGTTGTTTCTGGTGTGGCAGCTCACCTTCACTGAAGTGAAAAAAACTGTTTTTCTAATCCCGTAAAAACCCTTTAAGTTGTTGACTTGTTATGTCGGCTTGTTTCAAAAATGGCAATTAACTTTTTCTTAAAGGGCATCTGTCAGCAGACTGGTACCTATGACACTGGCTGACCTGTTACGTGTGCCCTTGGCAGCTGACGACATCTGTGTTGGTCCCATGTTCCTGCATTGCTGAGAAAAATGATGTTCTTATACTGTATATGGAAATGAGCCTCTAGGAGCAACGGAGGCGTTGCCGTCACACCTAGAGGCTCCGTTTTCTCAGTAATTGCCGCACCCTCTCAACTTTGATTGACAGGACCAGGCAGGAAAAACGTCATCACACCTGGCCCTGTAAATCAAAGCTCAGAGGGCGCGGCATTTGCAGAGAGAGCAGAGCCTCTAGGAGTAATGGCAACGCCCACGTTGCTCCTAGAGGCTCATTTGCATATATTAAAACATAATTTTTCGCAGCAATGCGGGCACATATGGACATGGGACCAACACAGATGCCTTCAGCGCACATGTAACAGGTCAACCAGTTTCATTGGTACAAATCTGCTGACAGATGCCCTTTAAAGGCGTTCTCCAGTTTCATAAAGATTTTTTTAATCTGTTCAGAGTACCCCACACTACATGCTTTTACCTTATTTACCTATATTGTCTATAATTTTCTTCTTTTGTCATTAGCTTCCTGCTGGGTTTTCTAACTAAAACTAACATGCTTTCCTTTGTAATGTTTCTCAGGGCTTGCTCGACCTGCCATACTGTTCTTTATACAGTAGTCACACTCCCTACACCTCCCGTCTCTATGTCAACTAGGCAGAGCAAGGCCTGGGAAACATTTTAGAGCAAAGCATGCTGGTTTTGGTTAGAAAGCTGATGAAAACAGGAAGTTCTGCATGTAAACATCCTGCCAGGAAGCAGTGAAGCCGTGAAAAGGGGAAGGAAAGTTCAAACATGAAATGAAGGCAAATAGGGCAAAAATAGACAGTGTTTGGGGTACTCTGGGCAGATAAAAAACATTATAAAACCAGAGAACCCCTTTAAGTATTAAATATTTCTCCCCTTACAGCTCTAATAGAGATTGCACTCATCTTTCCAAGATCCCTGAATGTCTCAGAAACAGCTATAACTAAGAATAGTGTTCTAAGCTATAGGGGGTGCAGGGGTTACAGGTATTATAAATGGCACATGGCAAGTGGTCATGGCCAAGGGCCTAGGGGCAGTCAAGATATGGAGCACATTTAAGATGACAGATTCTGCTGTACCTGGAAGGAATGTGATGATTGAACTATCTGTATTTGGTCGTTCTTCAAAGTCCATCATCACTTGTGCCGAGCCTTGGCGAGTGTAACAACGGACCGTAGACTTGTAGCTGACATCCCCACTTCTGTACACCATGGCCGTGATCTTCCCATCCTTCTCGTGCCCCATGTACATGGCCTCCCTGAACTGAACCTTTGGCACTGGGGACAAAAACACAAGTGCGTTGTATAAACCTGATTTCTGGTCATTTTCTGCAGAATGTTGATTTACTGTATGTCTTCTTCATTGGAGCATACAATTTTGCATGATGCTGCACCAAGTATTCCTTAAGGTCAAACCGATCATCCTAACGATATGCTATGACCTTATGAGATGGATATACCTTTTTAATGCACAATTACAAAAAAAACATATTAGGAGAATTTCTCTTAAATTCTGGCATCCGCATGTCGAGGGCAGAGCTTGTGTGAGCAATGACACCCATTAAAGTGCCAGTCGGGGGCATCACGACAAAATGAGAAAGCGGTAAAAAATTTCTCATGATAGAAATGGAAATGTCACTTACAGTCAGAGACGGTGTCATTGATGTATACTATGGCTTTACTGGGCTCCCCGAGGACGGCGTTCATTGGCATACGCAGCACGAGTTCAAACTTCTCTATGCCCTCCAGCACCGGCTGTCCCAAGTCATCCAGAATGACCACACGGAAAGTCTGCATGTTAACGCCGGGAGCAAAATCCAGGTTCCTACTGATACCTACATAGTCAATGCCAGCTGAGAAAAAAAATGCATTTTATTAGGAAATTTCGTATAGCAATCCAGGGTCATCATTACTAGATCATATTCTGAATAGACAAACAAATATCATATCCTGGATCTATTAGTGGACGACCTAGACAAACGTGCTCAGAGGAGATGGAGCAGAGGGGCTAAAATCAACACTATGGGCACACATGAATATACACCCGCACAGAAGTCAGGGAGAAGCTCCATTCATGCAGGCACCAGAGGGCAGAATAAATGGCACATGATGAAAATAAGTTTGCTTATTTTTGTAAAAGTAAAAAATATATATATTTGTAACAAGTTAGCCAGTAAATAGAAGATAAAATCAAAGAAAATTGAGATTCCTCAGTGGTTAATACCTTTTTATGGCTAACTGAAAAGATGATGATCCAGCTGCAAGTTTTCGAGGCCCCTTCCTCAGGTATATTTGAACTTAGTAAGACCTGAGTAGTCTCGAAGGCTTGCAATTGTGTCATCATCTTTTCAGTTAGCCATTAAAGGGGTTGTCCATCTCAGACAATGGGGGCATATCGCTAGGATATGCCCCCATTGTCTGATAGGTGCGGGTCCCAGCAGTGAGAACAGAGCAGGGAGAGCTGTGGCTGAAGGACCCCAGATTTCCCGGGGTCCGTCCACCACCAAACGCTGCTCCCCGCCTCTCCCATAGAAGTGAATGAGAGCGCACCGCGCATGCACAGCCCATGCTCCCATTAATGTCTATGGAGCCGACGGAAATAGCCGAGCCAGCGCTCGGCTATATTCGCCTGCCCCATAGAAAATGAATGGAGGGCGGCTGCGCATGCGCAGTGCGCCCTCCTTCACTTTCGGGGCTCCGTTCTCGATATAGGTGCGGGTCCCAGCGGTGGGACACGCACCTATCAGACAATGGGGGCATATCCTTGCGATATGCCCCCATTGTCTGAGATGGGACAACCCCTTTACATGGTATCAACCACTGAGAACTCTCAATTTTTCTATTTTATCAAGTCATTTTTATGTGCACCATCCTGTTTAGAGGTTTAACATGTCACCAGTGGAGCAAACATGCACTTTGAGGCTACTTTCACACTGGCGTTTTGGATTCCGTTTGTAAGATCCGATTCAGGACTCTTACAAACGGTCCAAAACGGATCAGTTCAGCCCCAATGCATTCTGAATGGATAAGGATCCGTTCAGAATGCATCAGTTCGGCTCCGTTCCGCCTCTATTCTGTTTTGGAGGCGGACACCAAAACGCAGCATGCAGCATTTTGGTGTCCGTCTGAAGAGGCGGAGCCTAACGGATCCGTTTTTAATTACAATGTAAGTCAATGGGGACGGATCCGTTTTCAATGACACAATATGGTGCATTTGAAAACGGATCCGTTCCTCATTGACTTTCAATGCAATTCAAAACGGATGCATCATTTTTCTTTTAACTAATGCAAATGGATCCGTTCTGAACGGATACAAACGTTTGCATTATAGGTGCGGATCCGTCTGTGCAAATAAACAGACGGATCCGCACCAACACAAGTGTGAAAGTAGCCTAAAAGTAAAATCAACCACATACATACAAAGGTAAAGACTGGGCAAGTAAGGAACAGATTTTAAGCTATTTATTCCTATAGTTATGTGGTTGTCAAGAACACCCTGGCACAGTCACTTATTGTATTAACCCTGGATGTGGGGGTAACATATGCTGTGGTGCTGTACTACAAACATGCTCACATTAGTCACTCTGCAAAACAGTGCTCACAATGTTATCACACGAGCTTTCTCTGGTCCGACTTACCTATGGCTGACACTGGCTCCGTCTTTTGTGACCGCACGGTGACAGTGGCAGTTTTTGACAGATCAGTACCAGTCCTCCATACACGTACTTCTATGTATCCCGCACTTTCATCCACGTACAGTTCCACATCTCCAAAGTAAAAAGCAGGCTCTGGAAAAGTATATATAAGTGTAACATATCCGTGTGGATAATAACGGTAATATAATAATTCTGCTTGCAATATAGAAACATAGTTCACAATGAAATTACTGAAATAGTAAAAAATGCTCATGTGGTCATGCTACAGGGTGCAGGAGGGCATCTCAGCATAATAACTGCATTTTATACCACGGGGGTCCTTGTACAGGCCCGATGCGCGGCCCTAACGAGCGCCAATCGACAATATAAAAAGCTCAATGGGCAGCCTGTTCTCAATCAGTGGTGTGGACAATGGGCGTCTTTGTTCTGGTTAACGGAGGTAAGACCCTCAAAGATATTCATAGACGCTAAGGCCTCGTCCACATTTCCGTGTTTCACTGATTTTCCACGGACAGCACACGTACCCATTGATTTAAATTTGTCTGTTCACATTTCAGTTTTTTTTTACTGAATGTGGGTCATTAAAATAAATCACTTTGATCCATGATGCGGACCAAGCACGCCTATAGAAGTCTATGGGTTCGTTGAAAATCACGGACAAACCACGGATGGCATCCGTGGTGCGTCTGTTTTTCACTGAAGACTAATAGGAGATTCTTTAGAAATTAATTTTCAGATGAACAACGTCAGTGAATGACGGATAAGACACAGATGGTAAAAACAGACACACGGACCAACTACGGATCCCTCGCGGACATCTTCACAGATGAAACACGTATAATTGACACAGAAATGTGGACGAGGCCTAATAGGGCATAAGGAAACTAGTTTGAGACAACCTCGTAAATGGCACTGGAACAAAGAAATGCCTAGAGGATGTAAATGGAAAGATTCACGGATTCTTGCACAGTCTCTTTTCATTCCTGCTTTATCAACCCTCATCCTTTCCTACTGGCTTGTGCCAGCTCCGGAGAGTATGTATATACAACCTCATCTTTATTATCTCAATATACTTAGAGAAACGGATAAGTCAGTAAATCTTGGGAATTTCTAAGATAATTCACCCAACATCAATGCCAGAATGAAAACGTAACCACCAGATTGTGTTAGTCATAGAATTTATATCATCAATGGGCTGGAAAAACACAGATACAAAATTATGAATACATCGTTAAAGGGTTTACTGTGTCTTATTTAAGAGGGTTATATGAGACTTTGGCCTCATGCACACGACAGTATTTTTTTGCGGTCCGCAAAACGGGGTTCCGTTGTTTTGTGATCTGTGTCAGTTTTTGCTTCCGTTGTGTTTCCGTTTTTTTAGCGGACATGACCCAAAAGATTTTTCCAAAAGACAGGCTGACAATTTTTGCCAAGTGCCTGCCAAAGGATCCGCAAAAAAACGGACACGGAACGCGGATGACACACGGATGGCCATCCGCATTTTTTCACGGTCCCATTGACTTGAATGGGTCCGTGAACCGTTTTTCACAGACAAGAATAGGACAGGTTATATTTTTTTGACGGACTGGAATCACGGACCACGGACACGGAGGACAAACGGTGCATTTGGCGAGTTTTCCACGGACCCATTGAAAACCAATGGGTCCGCAGAAAATCACGAAAAACGGTACAACGGACACGGTATCAAACAACGGTCGTGTGCATGAGGCCTTAAAGGGGTATTCCGGTTAGATTAGGTTATCCCATATCCACAGGGGATACCCCCTGCAGCCCCCCTAAAATGAACGGAGCAGACTTGTGTGTGGCCGCTCCATTCATTTCTATGAGAATTCTGAGCGCTGTACTCGGCTATCTCCGGAATTCCCATAGAAATGAATAGAGCGTCAACGCCCATGTGTGACTAGCTGCTCCAATGATTTCAGGGGGGCTGCAGGGAGTACGGGGGCCCCGTTCTTGTGATTGGTGGTGGTCCCAGTAGTAGGACAGGGAATAACAATCTAACCAGAATACATCTTAAAATACTGATGAACTGAGGATATGAATTGAGGTTAGGTAATCAATATCAGATCGGTCGGGGTCTGACTTCCAGAATCCCTGCAAATCAACTGTTGGAAGTGGGCCTCAGCGCTTGGGTGAGCAATGCATCCTCTTCCTTGGCTTCTGATGTCACGCCCACGGGTCAAATGGCCTTTGGGCAGCTCAGTCCCATTCCAAGTTGCAATACCAAGTGCAGCCACTGTGTAATGTATGGTGCTGTGCTTGATATATTGTGAAAAGTAGTGGATCGGAAGGGGTACTGGCATGAAAATACCCCATGAAATAATCTTGGGGACTAAGTAAGTGAGAAAATACAAACATCTTGCACAATGATGTAAGATCAATCAAGCAAATCTTTGTATGTCACAATCATTACCATGACGTATGTATATCCATAGCTGTTCGTAGTTGTGTCCCTGAGCAAGATTGTGTTAGCATAGAACAGTTGCAGTAATATATTTTACTATTTTACAGTATATCGATATTAAACAATAAGCCACATAACCCAATTATCATTTTCCTGTTGGAATGTGAATATACAGGATGCTATAAAATGTAACGGGTAAAAGTTTATGTATACTAACATGTGACAAGAAAACACTAATAACCGACGTTCAGGCAAGTTTAGCCAGTTGTTCTCATGCCGAGTGTGCTGTTACATAACTACATGTCGCACGTATTGCACACATCCTAATGACTGGAAGGAGAACTATACAGACAATGGAACACATTTCTGGTACAGGAATGTGTCCTTCTTCTAGATGTCCCCTTATTCCGCAGTTATCACACTTTCTAGTTTCATAATATTATAAAAAGGCCACCTGAAAAAAGCACAACATTGTTAGAGTTAAACAAAACTCATCCACACGCCGTGCAAGAAATCCACAGCATGGAAATTTAAGCTGTGGATTTCCACCCATATTTCACTGTTTGCAACGCATAAGGGAGAAATCCACTGCAAATCCAGAGCAGAAATTCTGCCGAAGAATCCCGGCAGAATCCACAACGGACAATCCATCCTGTGTGGCTGTACCCTTACTCAGACTGAAATCACTGTACCTTTATTCCATCTTTCCTACTGCTCTATCCAGCGCTGGACTGAAGTCCATTGGGCCCACCAGATTCTGAGGGCCCACCCTTTGCTCATTGAGTACCTGAAGGGCCTTGTGTTATTAGAGGTCCATTATTGTCACAGTTTAGGCCCACCAGAGAATCATCGAGTACTCTGGCGGCCAGTCCAACCCTGCTGAAGTACAGTAGTTATGGCATTATATTTATGAAACAGGAGGTACAGTATGAGCTAAAGGATAGGAATCTGTCATCCTTTGTGATGAACATGAGCTAAAGGATAGGAATCTGCCATCCATTGTGATGAACATGAGCTAAAGGACAGAAATCTGCCGTCCTTTGTGATGAAGATGAGCTAAAGGAAAGGAATCTGTCGTCCTTTGTGATGAACATGAGCTGCAGTCCTTTTTGATGAACATCAGCTAAAGGAAAGGGATATGTCATCCTTTGTGATGAACATGAGCTAAAGGATAGGAATCTGCCGTCCTTTTTAATGAACATCAGCTAAAGGATGGGAATCTGCAGTCCTTTTTGATGAACATCAGCTAAAGGATAGGAATCTGCCGTCCTTTGTGATGAACATGAGCTAAAGGATAGAAATCTGCCAGTCCTTTTGTGATGAACATGAGATAAAGGATAGGAATCTGCCGTCCATTGTGATGAACATGAGCTAAAGGATGGGAATCTGCCGTTCTTCATAATGAACAAGGGAAGAAAAATGTACATGGTGCTATGAACATTATCAGTGTAAGCAATCCTGCACCCATGGCTGCCACCCTCAGGTCCTTCACGTAGAGTTAATTGTTAAGTGTTGTGTCTTCCTAGTAATATTGTACGATGCAGTTTATCCAGAGTGTTTGCTCAGATGTAACCCTGACTTTAGTTTCAGAGCTAATTTCCTGAAAGCAGATTTAGTAAAGGGCAATGGAGGAGCCACGATTAGTATAGAGTGGCATGGGTCACGATGAGAACAGGCTTCGATGAATGCGGCTTCACATGCAGTACATCTTTAATCTAGTAAGCCGTCTGTGAGAAACAAGTTCAAATATTAATGACCTTCCTTTAGAAATGAAGCTCTATAAGTATGTAAAGTAGATTTGCCGGAGAAGAGGAAAAGGAAAGACAGGCTTAAAGTCGAACCAATTAGTAAATTGAGAATGCGGGCATTTTGTGAGGACCGGGCTAAAGAAGCTAAATCTGCTCTTTGTTCACCCGTATCCTGCTCTTATTATTTTTGCAGTTCCATCTCCTGTCCTGTACAGTACGAGATCATAAAACAAACCTTCGCCGTCTTAAAGGTCACGGCTTGTTACGGGGATAAAACATTTTCTAGTCTGGATTTACTTTGGCAATAATTAGCGGTACGTCCAGGCTACTGTACATTTGTGTCTATCGGTGCTCTCTACATTGATGTCCTGAATGGAACTGGCCTCGTTGTGTTACTTTTGGGTGGGCAGTCCTTCCTAGGGGTTCACTATGCTTTTTTACCACTAATTGCAAAATTAATTCTTCAGTTCATGAGGAAAATTGGGGGAAACACATTTTAATGGGAATCTGTCACCCGCAAGATGGCTATTAAACTAAATACAAAAATGAAAGGCGGAATCTAATTGGGTGTTATGGGCAACTAAGCCAGTTTTCCTTTACACCAGTTTTGATAAATCTCCCCCATTGCCCCCACATATTGTAAAACTTGATCTTGCAATCCTGAGAAATTTGGTTTTTAATCCATATGCAAATTAGGTTTTAAGTGCAGGACCGTGCTGCTTGGTGCACTGAAGCTCCTCTGACTTTTCTTCCCAGCCACCCCCACTCTAGCCTTGCATGGGCAGAACAGTTTCGACAGGCTGGTATAGAACAGAGTGCTTTTCTGCATATGCTCCCAAGTCAAATGCGCAGGTGCACGATTTCAGGGTCAGGTGCAGTAACCCCTGGGAAACCTGGTTCTGTCAATCAGGATGACAGGGAAAAGCAGAGGAGCTATGGTGCACCAAGCATCTTGAAAATGCCCTCTGTGCACTTAAACCCTCATTTGCATATACGTTCAAATCCAAATTTCAAATCAAAGTTGGCAATAAAAGGTATGTGTGCAATATGTGGGGTTCTTCAGTGCCTTCTTAGTTTGTATTGTTGACCCACCACCTGACCGTTGGCACTTATGAGAGAAGTATAAGGCTAAATGTCATGTACAATCCCCCTTTTTTGTTGAGGGTCCTCTGGAAATATTATGATCACGGGGGTTTCCTACTGCCGGAACCCAAAGTGATCAGCTGTAATCTGTTGGGGAACCTGGCAACAAACTGTGCTATTTCCTTGCAGCGCCACCACACGAGAAATTAAGTACTGCATAATTCCCATAGAAATTGATGAACTGCCATGTAATATACATTTGTCCCAGACCCTCAAGAGCAAGAAACCCTATTTTAATCCATTCTCTGCTTTCTTTAAAACATAAGGGTGGAATGAAGGCTTCCCCTCTTAGGGGGTACTTCAAAATGGTTTTTCTAATCCAGCCAACCCCTTTGATTATTCTTTTTCATAGTTTGTGATAAATAGGTCTTACATTAGTCCCTCCTCTGGTTAAATTAAGGCAAAATCTCATAATATTGTAGATAGATACCAGAAGATCACAATGATGGAGTCCTTGAGCTCAGACCAAAACTGAATTCTGGAAATGTCACTGTAGACCAGGGATCAGCAACCTCCGGCACTCCAGCTGTTGTGAAACTACAACTCCCAGCATGCTCCACTCACTTTTATGGGAGTTGTGAGAACAGCCCAGCAAGTGTGCATGCTGGTAGTTGCAGTTTCACGACAGCTGGAGTGCCGAAGGTTGCTGACCCCTGCTGTAGACCATAAGCAGCACCTAGATTTTCTTAGATATAATTGTCTAATGCAGAAAAGAACCATTGATCGTATTAATTTCTATAGGATGTGGTGGACTTGGACATTTGTAAGGAATCTTGAAGGGATTTGGGTGGTGTATATTTGAGGAACTAGCTCCATCACATTCCATAGCACTGTACCCTCACATGAGCCTCCACAGGCAGGTACGGTCCTATTAATGTCACATAAACCGAAGCCAACTAATGTAACCATAAAATGACAGTATCATACAGTTGTATAACCCTAAAATACTGGATTCCAAAGCCACAGGAGGAGAACACACAGTGCATGGGACTGAATGCATACATGATGCACAGTATATTTTCCATAGTGTTAGCACCTTGATTTTGACTCTGGAGCTGCTGCGGTCAAAAGTAAGATCATCCAGGAAGGTCATCAGACTGGGTCCTGTTAACCCAACGTAAGAACTGGAGATATTACCAAACTAAGCATGCATAACATTGCCACTCCTGAAAAGATATCCTGGCACATCAAGCTTCCACATTCCTGAGAAATTAAAGCAATACAAAGCCACAGTCAACCTCCCATGATGAGGTGCTCCTAGCAAATACTGTACGTACAGGCTTAATCCAGAACTGTCTTGAAGGGGTTCTTTCATATAAAAGTGAGTAACATAATACTAATACTAATAAATAACAAGCATACGCCATTATCAGTTAAATGGTGCATTATCAGTTGAATAGTTGAATAGTCTGACTGCTGGAAGTCCTACTGATCTCAAGGAGAAAGAAGTGGTGGTTCCTCTAGGACTATGACATTACTTGTTGAAAATGTAAAATATTGCACATGGACATTTGCACTGGTAGTAGTGTTCTTTTCATTAAAGGGTTATCCCACAAATTAAAACAGTTTTTACTCACACGCCCTCTGAACTTTCAGTGACTTTAGGAGAAGTCTGGGCCGGGCGTGATCACCTTTGGGTCCCCATTGAAATGAATGGGTCCGCAATTCCGTTCCGCAAATGCGGAACGGAATTGCGGACGTGTGAATGGACCCTTACACTGCTTGTCCCTGTCAAAGTGGAGAGGGTGCGGCAGCTGCAGAAAGAGCTGAGCCCCTAAGGTGTAACGACACTGCCCCCCCCATTGCTCCTAGCGGCTCATTTGAATATAATAAAACATAATTTTTCTCAGCAATGCAGGCACATAGGTACAAATCTGCTGATAGATGCCCTTTAAAAGGCACAGGCCTCTTAATAAATTAGGTACATCTGTTGATTGTCCATGCATGAGAAACTGAGACCTACACCAGCTATATATGTTATGCCAGTTTCTGGTATATAGTAAATCAGTCAGGCCATGGGAGACTCCATCGCTTCTGCTAAGCCCAGCCTCCTTTACCCATAGCTGTGTCAAGAAGCTCAAAAAATTCCAAATTGGGTCACCACTATGGCATGCGCCATAATTTCCAATTTTTTAACAAAACAAAAGTGCAACAAATGTTTTAATAAAACCAACCCAGTTATACAAAAGTTGTACAACTTTTCTTTTACATGCTGATTACAGTTTATTCACATAAAAGTTCTAAAAATAATAATTTAGGATTTTTGCAAACAAATAAATTTAGAAAGTAAAAAAAAAAATCCTTCTCTGAGCGCACTATTCAGAATGCCAAAATGAGAGTGATTATAGGAGTCAGGAAGGATTTTGTAATAACGCCAGCGAGGGGTTGTTTGATGTGGTTTATATTAGCTTCTGAGATGCTGAGCCGTGATCTTAGCACCTTTCATCTTCTGTTCATTTTTGGCATAACTCATACAATTAGAAATTAATCTTTTATATATGTTGCCAGGTTGAGGGAGTTGAATGTTAATTTGGTTCCTTGTATGCTGACACAATATGGACCAATGGGACCAAACTTTACACCCCTAGGATCTCCAGTAATTAAACAGATTTTCAGAGCTACTGATAAGTCTACATTACTGCATTACCTCCTAGGGCAAAGTATGCAAGGGCCTAGCCCATGGCTACATTCATCTCTCCCATGGTCAATGTATGCACAAGTATTCCCCTTTCCACAACAATTCAATGCTGGCATGATAGAGCACCCCCCTCTTTGACACCCATATGCCCTGCTATAGCCTATGGATAACGGTTGTCTTTGTGAGACGGTGCCTTTAAAGGGGTTGTCCAGTAACAATACATAAAAAACGTTGAAATTCATTTCTCTTACTAACAGACTTCAAGGGTATGTTCACGTGTGGTGGATACGCTGCCGATTTTCTTTTGTGATATGAATTCTCCGCAGAGAGCCTGTAAACAGCACATGCACTGCCTGCTGATGAAGTTTGCAGTAAAGAGTCCTGCTAGACTATTTCTCAGAGCCTAGGAGTCCCTCATATTCATTAGCATGTAGCACATGGACTGTTTCCAGGCTTGGAGAATGCAAGTGAGTTCTGACACAGACAAGGAGATCCAGACAGCCCCTTTATACCCGACACCAACACAGAGAGGGGTGAGGGAGACCTCCATGTCTGCGTCTGAACAAATGCAGAAGCGGAGCTGGCGGGACAATAGGACCAGCACTGAAATCTGGATCGGTGGGGCTTTCTTAATTAAAGGGGTTGGCCACTTTCTGCATACTGCTGACCATTGCGTTTGTGAGATGATTATATGGCACTTACTAATATAGTCTTTGTTGAAATTCTGCACCATTTTCTATATTTCATGTTATTCCCGCTTGTTGGCCAAGTCTATTGTGCTGTCCACAAAATGGCTGCTGATGGAGGGTCATGTGACCAGGAAAATCCCCTCCAGGTTATGTATCCTCCATTCAAATACACTACACCTCCCATCTGCACTTGCACTATGGGGGTTTAGTGAAGGTGCAGTGTATCTGAATGGAGGAGACATGACATGGAGGTGATTTGCCTGGTTACATGACCTTCCATCAGCAGCCATCTTGTGGACAGGACCTCTGTGCGGACAGTACAGATTTTTGCCTAAGAAGAGGGCATGGCTTATGAAATATAGAAATCACAGAATATCAACAAAGGCTATACTGGTAAGTGCCATAGAGTCATCTTATGTACATATCGTCTCAAATAGCCAGAAAGTGCAGCCATATAATGTACTGCATTAACCCCTTCAACCCGCCACCCGATTCAGAATGCACTCATGTGACCCTGTCCATTCTGCTTTCTCCAACTTCCTCTGAAGTCATGTCCATTTGTTTGCAGCCAGGTCATCTCGTTTGTGCTGTGTTCTAGATCGTGAATGCCCATCTAACTAGCATGGGTGGGTGTAGACGTGTCCCTCCGAGATCCTACTATTTCCCTGTAGTGAAGCAGTAGAGAGTGTAGAGAGCTCAACAGCGCATGTGCTGGATCTTCCCTGTTTCAGTACGGGGAAAAAGGAGAATCCAAGGGACATGACAATTAGATGGGCATTAACCTGAATTACAAAGTGACAGATGGCTGCACATTAGAGTTTGCGAAAGATGGTTAGAGCCATTGCTCCATTTACACCGGACCAGTCTACACAGAACCAGGAAGCGGCTTGGTCCTGTGACCGCTGCGGCCAACCGCAGATTCAACCAATATTCAACAGCGGCTTAAACATTACATCACTGCTGTGACGCAGCATTCAAGCCACTTTGACTGCTGGGAGGACCGAAAGCAGCTGGGAATGGAGCAATGGTGAGATCATGGAGTGGTGAGTGAGGTTTTTTAAGTTCAGGGTAGGACCCCAAGGGTTGTCAGCTTCATGGTCAGACAACCCCTTTAATGCCTCATTCATAAACTCAGAGCTTCAGTCAGTGATTTCCATCAGTGATTTTGAGCCAAAACCAGGTGCGGCTCTAAACACAGAACAGAGGCAGATCTTTCCCTTCTACCTCATGTCTGTGGAGGCTCCAATCCTGGTTTTGGCTCACGATCACTGATGGAAATCATTAACAAAAGACTGACGTGTGAATGAGCCCTAAGGCTGGAGCCAGACATCGTGGTTGTGTCACATTTTTTGACTTTCTGGCTTCTATGACCTACTGAAACTGTTCCAAGTTTTGGCAAAAGGATGCCAGAAACAACAGTTCGGTAGCCTGCCTGGTGGCTTGGGTCTCTCCGAGGGCTGTGAACGACTTGAAGTGTGCAGCATTACTGATGTTTGTACCATTGAATAGGAGACTGCCAAATGATAATTGCACAACAAAAGTACAATTACGCACATTTTTACAAAGCTGTCAGATGTTCTGTTTTTAGGTTGGTAGTAGATGCACGGTAAGTGATCCTTTAGGTACCTGTAAAGATACGTCTTTCTGAGCTTCCGCACATTTGCTATAAACACAGTTTATGTGGCTGTTTTACTACCACGTTATAATTGACAGTAATAAAGGAGAGATAATAAACATAATGATTTTGAAAAGAACAAAGATTATTTGCTTTCGAAAATTGCCTACTGGCATGTGTGCGCGGTACTTATACTGTACTTAGCAAACGCTATACTTATTTATAACCCGGATTCCATAATTACTAGATGAAAAGCTTATTTCTCCTGTCTGTTCTCTGGAAAATACTAATAAAACTACCGTAATTCCAGAGCAGAGGATGCCAATCTCATAGCAGTAGTGTGCCCCAGAAACGTGTTATAGCTAGAGTGTGTTCTCAAGTAGGATACATTGCAATTTACCTCACTGTGAAACGTTCTTTTTATTCCGTTTTTTTTCTCTACAAATGATACATATATAGTGATTTTAGTATTACAGTTTGTTTTTATACTGTATCTATGGCAATGTTAGATCTTTATAAGAACACTGATATTTGACATAGGCCTCATGCACACAACCGTTGTTTTGGTCCGCGTCCGAGCTCAGGCGCGGACCCATTCACTTCAATGGGGCTGCAAAAGATGCGCACAGCACTCCGTGTGCCGTCCGCATCCGTTGCTCCGTTCGTGGCCCCGCAAAAAAAAACAGAGCATGTCCTATTCTTGTCCGTTTTGCGGACAAGAATAGGCATTCCTACAATAGGCCGCGTTCTGTTCTGCAAATTGCGGAACGGAACGCAGAGCAGCTTCCGTGTTTTGCGGATCCGCGGTTTGCGGACCGCAAAACACATACGGTCGTGTGCATGAGGCCATAGGCTGAGACCTCTGTTCCTAAACAACATTTCAAACACACTCTGGAGGTTTATGGAAAGTAGGGGTCAGTTCACACAGAGTTGTTGGCACTGATTTTGGAGCGTCCTATCTTGGGGCAGAATCAGCGCTGATTTTCCCAGTCAAATTGATGGGAAGCAGAGAAAAAAAACGCACTATTTGAGATGTGCACATATGTGGGAAAAGTACTATAGAATTTAATAAAGTAAAAATACGCGATTAGGGTACTTTCACACTAGCGTTAAACTTTTCCGGCATTGAGTTCCGACCTCGGGGCTCAATACCGGAAAAAAACGCTTCAATTTTATCCTAATGCATTCTGAATAGAGAGAAATCCATTCAGACTGCATCATGTCTTCAGTTCAGTCACTGAACAGCGTTTTGGCCGCGTGCTGCGGTATTATCTCCGTCCAAAATTCTGGAACACATGCAGAATTAATTTCCATTGCAATGCATTAAAAATACCGTTATGACAGATACGGCAGTTATTCGGTCAGTTTTGGCCCTGTGACTGCCCAAATAAGTGAAGTGTGCAGTGATTCAAAGAGTGACCCCTGTCATCTGCATGTCATACGGACTCACATTATTGTATCACTACCACAGCAGACTCCCTATGCGTGTTACTCCATTCACAGTGTTCTACACCACTATACAGGCTCTCTGCAGCCAGGAAATAGACGTTTTTAACTAAATTTGCTGCAAATAAATTGGCGAATCGGATTTTTGAAAAATTTACTCATCTCTAGTGACAATCCTATAGCCAAATCCTCTATAGGAGATGTTATTGGCACTTGCTGGACTTTGTTGGGTGCTCTGGAGCCCTCTTTGTAGCAAATTAATCTTTCTCCTTGAAGTTCTTGATAATCCGGCAAATGGTTGGTTTAGGTGCAATCTTAGAAGCAGCAGTAATGTAAAGAAATGCAATGCTCATGCTTCCTTGAAGGAACCCATGGTTAACAATAGAAGACATTGGTTTCAAGCACTCCTCCTCTTCTAATATAAGCAACATTTCTCTGGGCTAACAAGAAGATCACAGAAATTAGGTTAGCAGGTCATTTTCTGGCAGGGATTAAATGCTGTGGAAATTTTTAGTGATTACGTTGATTTACATGCAAAGAATGACTTTGCTAATAATTACAATTCATCTGAAATCTCTTCATAGCAATCTGAAGCAGTAAACTTTGTGAAAAACTAAATTTGTGTTTCCAAATTTTTGGTCATGAATGTACAGTGATACACTATATGCACCAAACATTATGGAAGTCCTCTTTTGTCACCTATAAGTTTTTTCTCTTCTCTACATGTAATTAAAGGGAAGGTGTGATCGTCCACTGTCGAGTGTTTGGCGGTACATTTACACAGGCTAATTATCTGGGAATAGCATCCTGCAAATGTTTGTTACCAATTATTGGCGTGACTCTCGGCCTCTGTAAAAGAGCATTCATACTAATAATAGGATGACCTTTTCTTTTCTGGAGACATCGTCTTTAGCAGTCATCTCATTATCATCACAGGCAAAATTACAATGAAAGATAAAACCTCTGTACAGCTAACATAGGATCCATCATTCATAATATGTGATTGTCACATTTATTCACTCCCCCTCCCTGCACAATGACCTCTGCAAGGTCACAGACCATGCCTGGAAAACTCTCCCATAGATGTCAATGAACACTAACTGTTCATCGGGTCAATGGACAATGTGCCCCGCGGCTGGCTCTTGTTAACTAATGAAGAGCAGACCAGTTTGTTTGTCTGCATTGTTAAAGGGTTTCTGTCACCAGGATTACACATTATAAGCTGTCTGACATTAGCTATGTGCTAATGTCAGAGCAGCTTGATAATGTTTTTTTATAAAAATCCGATGTATATTTAGGCTAAAAAACGTCTTTTTATAATATGTAAATTAGCCTCTAGGCATTGCCCTGCTCCTAGCGGCTCCGTGCGGCAACCTGCTGGCACGCCCCTTCTTTCTTTGATTGACAGTGCCGGGCAGCGATCCTCTCCTGCCTCCGGCACTGTCTCCCTGCTAAATCCTGCGCCGCCGCTCTGTATTCGGCACAGGTGCGGTGAGCTGAGGACAGCAGGCACCAGCGTCCTCAGCTCACCGCGCCTGTGCCGAATACAGAGCGGCGGCGCAGGATTTAGCAGGGAGACAGTGCCGGAGGCAGGAGAGGATCGCTGCCCGGCACTGTCAATCAAAGAAAGAAGGCGTGCCAGCAGGTTGCCGCATGAGCCGCTAGGAGCAGGGCAACGCCCCCCCTGCTCCTAGAGGCTAATTTACATATTATAAAAAGACGTTTTTTAGCCTAAATATACATCGGATTTTTATAAAAAAGACATTATCAAGCTGCTCTGAGATTAGCACATAAAAAACTTGATGACAGAAACCCTTTAATGGCTGTGCGGTATTGAAGGGGCCATGCGGCCATGAGCAATGCAGACCAACTAAACAGTTCGGTCTCATTAGTTTAACAAGAGCCAGCTTCGGCCTGCATGGCCTCCCAGTACTTGACCACAGGACGGCTGCATCGCAAGCGCAAAATTACTGCGTCGTGTGGTCGCGCCCATAGAAGAACATCATATTAGGTAGCGACTGAGGCACCGTGTTACAAAAGACTCAAAAATTGAAAAGAAAATAGCTTTGCACTTTGTTTTGTATTGGTAACTCGACTGTACATTTGCTGAAATCTTCCACTAATAGAAACATTTTTCAAATTCAGAAGGCAGCTGTGAAGCTACAAATACCCACGAAATGTGCGTCCTGCTGTTCCTGTTTGTACTATTAGTGGATATTTGAATATTTCTGATTTACCCTCCACTGAACTTGATCATGTTCACATACTGGTAATAGGAGAGCCATGCGGAACAAATCTATTTATTGTAACTCCCCTGCTGACAGGAGAAGTTTCATCACTTCTCAGAGAGCAGAAGGGCAGAGGCAGACCCTCCACTGGGTCTCCAATTAGCAAGACTAAAAATGAATTCCGGGATAAATGCTAGAACTACATATTTATAATGCATTTGGAAAGTCTTCAGATCCTTTCACTTTTTTTCACATTTTGTTGTTGCGGCCTTGTGCTAAAATCCAAAAACTAAAAACCCCCACCCCTCGTAAGTCTGGACTCAATACGCCATAATGAGAAAGTGAAAACAGAATTTTAGAAAGTTTTGCTAATTTATTGAAACCGAAAAACGAAAATCCTGTATATTCAGACCCTCTACTCAGTACTAAGTTGAAGCACCGTCGGCAGCGTTGACCACTTCCAGTCTTCTTGGGCCACGAGGTGCGCACACCTGGATTTGGAGATTTTATGCCATTCTTATCTACAGATCCTCTCAGAATGGATGGGGACAGGCGGTGGACAACCATAAGGAATGAGTCTACAGGTCGAATTTCCGAATCGGTTTGCTCATGTTTAGAGGGTAACAAGATTGGCAGGCTGAGGGAACTTCAGATTCCCTGACTCTGCCCTTTAGGTACAAGCGAAATTACAGCAGAAATGAGGAAATTCAGCCCATTCGTGCTAATCTTGGGCCTCACAACTGTGTGGGTGAGGGGCACCTGCCCATTCATAGACATGATACACACGTATGGGCTTGAGGACCACTGTAACGTCTACGTGGAGCGGTGCCCTGTATGGAGGGAAGGAGGGGCATCTATAAGAATCAGATTGAAAAGACCTCTTATTCTTCAAGAGGACTTAAAAGACCTAAATCCAAGAGAACCCCTCTCCAAACCTTGGCTATATTAATCTTTCCAATTTAAGCTCTGGGTTGGGAGCACTATTTTAATTTCTAAGAATTAATCCAAGTGGAAGTGATTAGGGCGCAGACATAACGACTGAAAACCAGTGTTATTTAGAGCCGACCACTATATCAGAACCCTAGGATCATCGCCATGGAGTCAGCGAGTGCTCGTAAAAAATGCAAATATTAGCTCCGTCCTTCGGAAGTTCTTTCATCTTAAAAGGGTGTGTAAGAAAGACTGCTGGTGTGTAAAAATGTGCATTGCTATACCAGCCCCCACCACGCAGGTTACTGAACCGTTCCTGTATGCTGCTACTAGAAGGTTCAGGGTTCATACTGAGCATAAGTAGGCCCCTACATGAAGGGCTTTTCCCTACTGCCTTCTCTATTTCTTCCCTGTGATCTCGCAGATAGTCACTAGATCAGCACAGCGCTAACGTATAGACTGGACATACACTACCAGTAAACAATGTCTAACTCTACAATTTAATAGTTTCTTGCTAAAATTATTTACATACATGTCAAAAAAAGTCCAAATTGGCAAATTCAGTGTCTTCTTTGAAACAGTCCCGCTGAACGTATAGACACACAAGGCACAAATTCTTGAACTAAACTTTATGGCCATGTCAGTGTACACGTCAAGAGATTTTCTTGGTACACATACACCGTCCAAAAGACATGCTACATGTTTAGCCTCACATGTATTTCTATACTTACTGCTTTTTATCATTGATTCGAATTGAATATTTTATTAAAAGGATTTTCCAGGCTCCTGACATTGAGCCTGGAAAACCCCTCCGAGCTGGAACTAGCACTTGGAATGGAACAGGAAGCACAGCTCCGTAACTGCCATTCACTTCAAAGGTACCTGAGCTGTAGTAACCCAGCACGGCCACTACGCTTTGAATGGCGCTGTGCTTCCTGCTCAATTCAAAGTGCTAGTTCCAGCTCCAGGGGCTGCAGAGAAAAGGTGATTGCGGGAGTGCGGGGTGTAGGAACCTCACCAATGACATACAAATGATCTAACCCGAGGACAGGTCATCAATGTCAGGAGCCTGGAAAACCTCTTTGATGAAAGTACACATAAAGCAACTCAATAAAGCGACTCCTTTCCTGCAAAGACTAAGTGAACATTTATTAAGACCACTGTATTACAGGTTGGTCTTAAAGGGGTCGTCCTCTTTATTTATATTGATGACGTTATCAATATCAGATCGGAGGGGGCCGACTTCCGGCAGCCCTGACGATCAGCTGTTTGAAGAGAAAGCAGCTCTCGTACGAGCGCTACCTTTTCTTCATTGTTTACCTGATCGCCATTGCAACTGCAGCGATGAGCAGGTGTAATTACATCTCAGCCGCCCCATTCACTTCTGTGGCACGGCTTAGTTATAATTATACCTGCTCATCGCTGCAGTTGAGTCAGCGAGCAGGTAAACAATGAAGAGAAGGCAGCACTGCTTTCCTGTCAAACAGCTGATCTAGGGGGGTGCTGGGAGTTGGGCCCCCTCCGATCTGATATTGATGACCGGAGGACAGGTCATCAGTATAAATAAAGCGGACAACCCCTTTAATCTTGCCCCGTTGGTGCCACAATTATTAAAAGGTCCACACTTCTTGGAAATTGTGGTGCATCTGTTCAGGTCCGTGTGCCAAAACGGGAATCTACACTAGCATGGGAGCAGGTGTAGATTTCCTCTATAATCTATGTGCTGGGCCTATAGCCAGCCTTGCACTGCCCACTCCTCGTCTGCTTCGCTCACCTTTGGAAAATTGGCGAGTGGAGCTCTAAACCTGCAAAAAATCACTAAAAGTCATACACCAAACTTTGTGACACCAGTTTCTGGTTTATATAGATGACGATAAATGTCCCCTACCTGCCAAAGAGTGAAAAAAAGCAAAATACAGTGGTCCCTCAAGATACAATGGCCTCGGGGTACAATATTTTCAACATCCAATGGCCTTTTCTGACCCATCGTAAGTTGAAACTAGACTAAACATACAATGTCAGACTCTGATCCAACCAATCAAGGCCACTTCTCTGGTAAAATAGTTGTATTAGGGTACTTTCACACTTGTGGCATGGCTCTCTGGCAGGCTGTTCTGGCGGGTGAACAGCTCGCCGGATCCGCCATGCCGCAAGTACCCGTGTGCTGCCGCTCCATCCCCATTGACTATATTGGGGGCGGGGGGCGGAGCTACGGCGCAGCACGGCAGTGATCACCGGACTAAAAAGTCGGACCTGCAGTACTTTTAGCTCGGCGATTTCTGGCCGTGCACTGCCGTGCTGCGCCGTAGCTCCGCCCCCTGCCCCATTATAGTCAATGCGGACTGAGCGGCAGCATGGCAGTGCATGGGTACTTGCGGCATGGCGGATCCACCAGGCTGTTCACCAGCCGGAACAGCCTGCCGGATAGCCATGCTGCTGGTGTGAAAGTACACTTAGTTGCTAGTTATCAGCTATTCCTGACTGTTATACGTATGTAAGGCCTTGTCTTAGTTATCTGCTTATTTTTCCTAAATCTTCATTTTCTCTTATCTTGGATGACATTTTGGAGCTCTGGAACTGATTACTCAACTTACAATGGTTTCAACATACAAAGGTTGTGCTGGAACCGATTACAATTGTATCTTGTGGGACCACTGTAAATATTCTTGCAGTCATGAAAGACACCCTGCTCCAACTCCATGAGGGGAATTTATCACGCCCTGCACTTCATAAATTGCAAAATAGGTCTTTGCAACAGTGTAAGCTTATGTGCACAAGAGTTTGCAACATTTTGCATTTTTACACCAGTGACTTGTTTTGGGAAGTGTGCATGGGTAGCCTGATGAGCTGATTGTGCATCCCCCACACTCTGGAACTCGCTACCCCAACATATCAGACTCTCACCTACAGTGGAATCCTTCAAAAGAAACCTAAAAATCCACCTCTTCAGACAAGCCTACGACCAGTGACCCTGCTTCCTCTATACCGCCATGACCCGCCTCACCCTCACCTACTGTGTCCTTCCCCCATACCATGTAGATTGTAAGCCCTCATGGGCAGGGCCCTCTATCCTTCTGTACCAGTCTGTAACTCGTCTTGTTCACGCTTAGTGCAATTGTCTGTATTATATATGTGTGCTCCCCTTTTCATATGTACAGCGCTATGGAATGAATGGCGCTTTAATAATAAATAATAATAATAATAATAATTTAATACTTTAATAATTTAAAGTATTCCCTATCACGCTGCTGGAGATAGCAGATTACAGCACTCAGCTATATCTGGCAGTGCCATAAAGAATGAATGGAGCGGCAGGGAGCATGGGATCACTGTTCTCATGATCGGTAGGGATCCCAGAGGTCAGGCCCCAGCGATCAGTTAGCAATTTTGCGGAATGGATGTGGACACATTCATTTCAAAAGGGCCGCAAAAGAATGTGTAAGTGCTGCACCAAGGGCTCAGGCCAACCCCTTGGTGCTTAAAATTGCTAATTTGCATAAATATAAAAACAAAGATATCTCTGCTGCAGTACAACCTATAAAAAAAAGAAAGGTACAACCTTACCAGGCAATAGCCCCTTATGGTTTTATTTACTGGGGCCACATTTGTAAGATACCGGCAGGTCAAATGAGGATTTTTCATTGCAGAAAATGTGCAGCGAACCGACCACATATAAGCATGTCCTAATAAAGCTCATATTAGTTGTTATCCAGCTTTCCCAGAGAAAAAATAAAACTAAGGTCTCATACACACCTCTATGTTTCTTCAAATTAGAGCACATGTCCTATTCCTGTCCATATTGCAGACGAGAATAGTCCTTTCTATTGATGGGAGTAAGAGAAATGCGGAATGCAGATGAAAGGAATCCATATTTTATGGATCCGATGTTTGTGGACCAAGATACGGCTGTATGCATGAAGCTTAAAGGGCATCTGTCAGCAGTTTTGTACCTATGAAACTGGCTGACCTGTTGCTGTGCCAGCAGGCCAGGAGTGATGATGTTTACACTGCTTGGCCCTGTCAATCAAAGTGGAGAGGTCACGGCAGTTGCAGAGAGAGCAGAGCCCCTGGGGGTAATGGCGTTGGATTAATCGGTAGAATACTTGATTACTAAAATAATTGATAGCTGCAGCCCTACTCCGAGGGGACTACATAAAAGTAGCCGTAGATTTAAAGGGCATCTGTCAGCAGATTGTACCTATAAAAATGGCTGACCTGTTACATGTGCGCTCGGCAGCTGAAGGCATCTGTGTTGGTCCCATGTTCATATGTGCCCGCATCGCTGAGAAAAATGATGTTTTAATATATGCAAATGAGCCTCTAGAAGCAACGGGGGCGTTACCATTACACCTAGAGGCTCCACTTCCTCTGCAACAGCCGTGCTCTCTCCACTTTGATTGACAGGGCCAGGCCTTAAAAATTATCACATCAAAGTGCATAGGGAACAGCAGTTGCAGAGAGAGCAGAGCTTCTAGGTGTAATGGTAACGCCCCCGTTGCTCCTAGAGGCTCATTTGTATATATTAAAACATTATTTTTCTCAGCAATGCGGGCACATATGAACATGGGACCAACACAGATGCCTTCAGCTGCCAAGCGCACATGTAACAGGTCAGCCAGTGTCATAGGTACCAATCTGCTGACAGATGCCCTTTATGTGGAATAGAATTTTGAATCTATTTATTTATTTAATTTTTTATTGTGCTTAATATAAATATACATAAAAATCCGCACATATTAATGTATATACAAAAGCAGCCCTCCTTTGTATATTTTATACTCTGGATTCGAGGTCACTGCCCCTGCTGAACAATCTTTGCAGCCGCTCGTATTATTCATTGCTATTGAGGCAGCAGAATATGTCTATTGTGTTCTAAGGGAATTGGCAGCCGCTCGCACAAAATGGCGAAGCGACAGAAGATGAGTGGGGCGCGAGGACTGCAGGGAGGCAACTGTGGAGGCTGAAGCTTTTCTATTCTGAAATATCCCAGTGCTGCAGCCAAATGAATGGCATTTGTTTTCCTTGATGCTACAACTCCTGTAACAAATGTTACTGTACTTTGGATCTGCCTGAAAACTGTCCTTGGGTTCCCCCAGTTTAGCAGAGTTTGCCAACAGCGCTGTGTGCAGTTCATTTTCTTTGGCTGAGTTCCACCTATTGAAGGCGGCGGTGACAGCTCGACCAAAAATGTTAATGGAACTTGCTCCACTATCTTGCTTCCTCTCCCTCTTCTTGGTCTCTGCTCCTAATCTCACGAGGCGCGTTTCGTGCCAAGTTGATGTTTGAGCATTGGAGACCTTCAAGGTGTATTCTACCTTTGTTTTGATATCTGGTTACTTTTTAGAATATATTTTTGGGTATTTCGTAACCGTCATATTACAATGATGGCTGCTGGCTTATACTTTATCTCTACCGCTGGGGGATAAGAAGGGTCTGGAGCTCAGGGAGAGAGAAAAGAGAGGATAACGTGTCACATTAGGAATTGATTGCTAGGGTGGATACATGGATGGCTACACAGAGCGCTCTTCCAGAACATGATTTGACAAATGGAATATTTCAGCCATTATCTTCTATACCAGAGTATGATAAAGAAAAGTGAAGGAGTCCCACGAAGCGGCATGTGTAACTAGAGGCCTATGGACCCCATACACTATGACCCAATACGTACCTTTCGTGCCAATATGTGTTTACCTGCATATAGAAACTGCCTGTGACCAGAGTATGGTTCATGTTAACTTTCTATTAGTTTTAGCATTACATCTATCTATGTAAGCTGGGATTTCTTTCACCTGGGGCAAAGGTTCAGTTTGCAGTCCTAGCCCTGTATCTAAATACCCTGGCCAGAGCACAGCAGCTTGTAGATCAGAGGCTGGTCATATACCATATCTGGTGTCTCCATATGTGCAATCTGTAGAAAAAGGGCTTTTTATGATATGCAAATTACCCCCTAGGTGTAACATGGGTGATACTGTTGCACCCAGAGGCCCCGATGCCTGTGATGCGCCCCAGCTTCTGTTGCACCCAGAGGCCCCGATGCCTGTGATGCGCCCCAGCTTCTGTTGCACCCGGAGGCCCCTCCTATGATGCGCTGTCGCCGCTGTGACAGGCAGGCCATCCCATATTTATGCCTGACTCTGAAGTTGCTGGAGCGCTTCAGCACATGCGCAGTAAAGGGATGGAGACGACTGGGTAGATGGGCAATCTCCACCCCGTAACTGTGCAGGTGCCAAAAGTGTACCTGCAAGTCTTTAGGGCCAGGCGAGGAGATACAAAAGATATCATCAGACTCGATATATTGTGGCCAACGGTTTCACCTACTGGTAAGTGATGATAGATTCCCTTTAAAGAGGAGCTGTCCCTCTCCTGACATCCCTGTTTTAGTAACCGCCTATATTCCCAATGCATTAACAATGCTGGAGCATTTTTTCACATAATCCTATGTTGTGCTGTTCCTCTATTATTCCTGCTAGAAGTTAATGAATGAATTGCCAAATGGGATGTTACCAGCTGGGCGTGGGGGTGTCCATGCACAGTCTACCACTTGGCAGCACTGATTGGACAGTGTAACACTGCGCAGGGACAGCCTCTCCCCCAACTGGTAACACCTAGTTGTACCTTTTTTTGTAAACTTCTAGCAGGAATAATAGAGGAATGGCACAGCAAAAAGTCATAAGAATAGATGCTCCAGAATTATTATTATATGAAGAATAAATGTATTTACTAAAACAGACATGTCAGGAGAGATGACAGCTCCTCCTTAAAGGGGACCTGTCACGTTAAACATGCTGTCCAATCTACTGCCAGCCTATTATAGAACACATTAATAGTGGGACAAGGTTCACTATTACGTGTAATTACTTAGTATAAATCTCTGATCATTCAGGGCTTTGGAGTCCAGTGGGCGGTCCTATCAGTGATTGGCAGTTATATCTGTATGCATACTTATGAAGGGAAGGCTGTCAATCATTTACTAGGTATAACCCTATGCCAAAAATGGACAATTGCTGATGTGAAAAATTACGGATCGGTAAATACTGCCCACCGACTGCACAGCAGTTCAATATGACGGGTTCCCTTTGAAGTATAGCCTTGTGAGTTTGGAGGTCCATACAACTTCAGCTGCTCTGGACAGTGGGGTGGTGCAGTATTAGGGGACATGCTCATGGGATTTATACGCTGCAGATTACAGTAGCAGCAAATCTCATCCCCACGCTGCAAGTGCAGATTATAAATCCGCCAGTTAAATTATGATGCAGTTTTATACTGCGGATTTCACCCTTTGCAATGCATAGGATAAAATCAATGGCAAATCCACAGAAGATCCACACCTTGTGGCCGTACCATTAGCAGTGTTCACAGACAAGGAACCTCTACTGGTTTATGGCTCTGCTGTCCATTTCTGCTGAACCGATGGACTACAACCCGTGGCTCTCTAGCTGTTGCCATCCGCTGTCCATTCGTGTTGGGAGTTACAGTTTCAGCATGAAGCTCCTGACAAGTTCCTCTTAAGATATTTTACTGATTTATCAACAAAGCTGGCTTCAAAAAGTTCTAACCAAATTTTGAGGGCTGCAAACATGCTCGTAGGAACTCTCAAGGTAAAGAGAAGTAAGGCCTCGTCACATCTCCATCTCCGGCTGTGAAGTGGAGGATCTGGCAGGCTGCTCTGCCGGATCTCCTAACAGAGATGTGAACGAGGCCTGACCGCGGCCTCTATCTTGAGGTACGATGGGTGTAAACTTCAAAAGATGGAAAGCTATTCGGGTAAACCTGTTTGGGTTTTATTTTCCCCTGGTTCTCACCTCTCCCAGCCTTCTGTTCCATTTGAATGTCTAAGCTCAATACACCAGAGATGGATGACTCCAACATTCTCCAGGTCATCACTCATCACCGTGCTATGGAGGACACTGCTTCGCACACATTAGCCCTGCTCACAGATGTTTGTCTATCATAATGACAATTCATTGAAAAGTGGGCAGTCCACCCTGTTATATACTCTACAAACGAGTGTGTGGGTTTCGGTGTCCACTCCACAGTTCTGCTCTAATGAGCTGTACAATTTATTTTGTCATTGAGTAATGAGCCTGCACTGACGGAGCTTTCAAGTGCCAGCTCCTCCAAGGAATTCCCTCTCCTTTTTGGTTCCAGCAATGTGCTGACTTACAGGACGGCCTTGGTGGGAGTTTGGTTGAAAAGAAAAAAGTAATGAAAAAATAACTGTGGTATTCCTGAGAGTTGGTTGGCCTTCACGTCATCGGAGTCTGCAGAACTTTACAGATGGTCAGATGATTAATGGGGCCTACAGAAAACATTAAACACCTGTAGATGTGTAAATGAAGTTTATACTGTATTATGTCTACTATTCTAAAAAAACACGTCCTTTAAGATTAGCCATTCTCAGACCCATTATACACGGCGCATTTCTAAACCATATAGAACCCCCTTTGGTTTTAGATAGGCATCTACACCATGTTTGAATGTCATCGTAGTATCTGCCATTACCACCTCTTGGGGTAGGACATTCCATAGCCTGCTTTAACTGTAAAGAAGCTTTTCCTGTACTACTGTCTGAAACTCCTTTCCTCCACATATAAATTGTGTCCCCTAGTGTATAAGTATTGAAACGAATATAATATGTGTCCGTCCATGTTAAAAGCACCTCTAATGGTGGTCACACCTATTTCCTCGCAACCCCCCATACACATGCATGCTTTTCTTGTTGGAGCGTGCATGTGTTCTCAATGGGGAAAACAAAGAATAGGGCATGTTGAAATTCAGTGGCCTGATACTTCCTCCCCCCGACATCTGCCTTTAGGAGGTAGTCAGGGCATCCCAGCATACATTAGATTTTTGGTCGACATGTGTCTAATGTTTATCCGCACCTTAAAGGGGTTGTGCAGTGTAATAATATTGATGAGCATATGAGATCTGCAGGTACTGACTCCCAGCACCCCCGACAATCAGCTGTATGAAGGGGTCGTGGAAGCCATGCAAACACTACATCCTCCTCAGTATTTACCTGCACCTCATCTTCATTGTAGCAGAGGTGCAGTGTAATTGGGAAGATTAGTTGCAATTACACTGCTCCTCCACTACAAGGGCCACAGCGTTTGCCCGAGCGCAGTGACCCCTTTAAACACCTTTTAACAACCTATAGGACTTTTTAACTGTTGCCAACAGCACGTTGTACCTATTGAAAAAATCATAGTCACCTGCTCCCCACCACCTCCTTCTGACTCCGTGGCTCTGTTCAGCAAACCTCAGATCGCTGGGCTGTACACTTTCAGATGTGCTCCTGTGCACTGCTGCAGCCAATGACTGGCCTCAGCAGTGACGTGTTCCCAAGTCGCATGTCACTGCTGAGCCATGTGCTGCTTGGGAACACATCACTGCTGAAGCCAGTCATTGACTGCAGTGATGCATGTGATCCCCGGCCAGGATTGGAAAACTGCTGAATGAAATGGAGTGGCGGGGAGTAGGTGAGTATGTTTTTTTAAATAGGCACAACATGCTGCTGGCAACAGTTAAAAAGTCCAAAAGGTTGGACAACCCCTTTAAGGCTTTTTCTAAGCTGAAGAGCTAGACGGGCTGGGAGCGACTTAATAAGGTCCTGGTTTGTTGTTACAGGTATCTGGAGCCATGCTGACTGCAGTGCATCCCGCAGCTGCTGGAGGGAGCGTGAGGGAAGATCCATAGAGCGAACTTGATGATTGAGGTGGCCCCTTAGATGCTCAATTCTGGGGAATTTGGGGGCTGGGGAGGTACTTGGAAGTCTTGATCAATTCTAGCCGTGTGACTGAAAGATCGAGTCCACCACAGGGAAAACAGTCAGCATCTATGGGTGTACGTGATCTGCAAGGATGGATTCATACCCAAATAAGTTAGGAGTGCCTTCAACATGGATGAGTGGGCACAGCGAAGGCCACATTCCCCAGACCATAACACTGCCATTACCAGCTAAGTGCAGTTACAGAAGGTGTTATAGGAGACATGACTAAGGGGTGTATAGAGATCACCGTTATATTCCATCGATTACATCACTGGGAATGAGTTATAGCCCAGGAAAAATGGTGTGCTGTGCTATATACTTCTACCAGGCATTTCCAAAACAGTATGAACGTTTTGTATTTTAACAGGACTGTGTCATGATTACCTATTACCCGTTTTACCCTTTTTAAAGAATTTTTTTGTGATTTATATTTTTATTGCCAAGTTACTATTTAAAAAGAAATCCTAAAATCTTGTAGTTTTCCAATCAGCCACTGGACATAATAATATGCAAACACTTCAAGTTCTGCAGCTATCACTTTTCAGCAGTCATTTAATTATAATCCCAGGCAGCATTACAATTATAGAAAACAGAGTATCCACAATCTAAAAAAAAAAGTGGTGGTCATAGCTTATCTATACCCCTCTCTGCACAATGACCTCTCAATACATAACACAGAATTCACTATTCAGAATAGGTGATAGTCCCAGCTGATGTACTCCCCCTCCCTGTAAAATGACCTCTACACAGATCACAGATCATGTCTATAAAACTTTCCTATAGACGTCTATGAACATCTCTGGTCAGTTGTGTATATGGCCTATGTGGCTGCTATAACGCGTATCTCAGGAACAGCCCAGGTAAGATGGCCGCCCCCATCATCATGTTCAGGAAATAGAATTAAAAAATTACAATCAGAAAATAAAAGTTGATTAGAAAAAAAGGATATATGTTAATGCCTGGTTTTAACCTGGAGACAAAATTATAGTGACACAATCCCTGTAATAAAAATAAAAGTCCTTACCGTCATCCTTGTCCGGTAAAATCACAACCTGAGTAGAAGGGAACTCAGATCCAAGTCTTCCTCCCATAGGCATGCTGAGCGTGACATTAAAGGACTCTGCCTCCTCATACAAGGAATCATCTATTATAACTACCCGGCACATCTTCTCCTTCTCGCCTTTATCAAACCTCAAAACGCTGTTATGCTCCTCAGGTCTGGATATATAATCAGAATAGGATAAAACGGAGGTCGGGACGGTTCCAGTAGCCGTACCTGTAACAGATGATAGGAATGTGGTTCACATGTGCACTTTGTCATGTTGTGAAGGGTCTGGGGGCAAAACACTAAGCAAAAAGATATTAAAACTTATCTAAAATTTATCTAATACCTCATTTACATAAAACCCCAGGCCCATAAATAAGATTACCCCACCAGCTGAAACCTTAAAGGAGATGCCCCCAAATAATATTCTACAGTTTTCAAACCAGCACCTGGATCAGAATATTTTTGTAATTGCTTGTAATTAAAAATGTAGTAAAGCCACTGAGTTATTCAAAAAATATGTATAGCGCCACCTGCTGTTTTTTTTTTCTTTTTCCGGGTACACCTCACTTAGGTGGTTGTACATGCTCAGTTCCATCCTTTAACTGCAGTAGAAAGGACACAGCCCCTGAGCTGTCAGCTAGCAGAGTAATTGGAGCAATGAATTAGGAAATCTCTGGATGCATGTGAGGTACGGGGCTGGTTCTACCTTTGTTAGGGTCCATTCACACGTCTGTGAATGTGTCCGGATCTGTTCCACAACGTTGCGGAACAGATCCAGACCCATTCATTCTCTATGGAGCAGGAATAGATGTGGACAGCACACAGTGTGCTGTCCGCATCAGCATTTCCGGAGAAAGCCCCTGAACTTTCAGTCCGCGGCACCGGAAAAAAATAGAACATGTCCTATTCTTGTCCGCAATTGCGGACAAGAATAGGCAGTTCTATGGGGGTGCCGGCCGGGTGTATTGCGGATCCGCAATACACTACGGACGTGTGAATGGACCCTTAGAAAGGGATTTTCATGTACTAGATGATAAATGATTGTTGTTTTTTTACACTAATCGTGGGATAACACCTTTGAAGAGGATCTGTCACCAGTTTTATGTTATAAGCTGAGATATCCTGAGCAAAAACATTGGGTCACTTACTTTAACTGACCCAGTCATTTTGTTAAAAATGCATCTTTAGCTGCTTTAATGTGAACCGAACCAGGCCTGGACTTGGAATCTGCCCTAGTTGGGCAAGTTCCCAGTGGGCCGCTATAAAATGGGCTGCAGCTGCCGAAGTGGAACTCCACCTACAGTTGTGTCCATGATAAGTCTCCTCTTCCCGATAAGAGCTGTAGGTGGAGCCAGTGTTC
The DNA here is from genome assembly GCA_033119425.1 of Bufotes viridis. Classification (NCBI taxonomy): domain Eukaryota; kingdom Metazoa; phylum Chordata; class Amphibia; order Anura; family Bufonidae; genus Bufotes; species Bufotes viridis. The sequence goes on from CM065591.1 coordinate 451,203,114, forward strand.
AGCTCTGCTCCAGCCTGGCATCTCCTCCAGCTGACTGCGTCTGAAAAGGTACAATTCAGTTCTGCCCCCACTCCTTTGACGGTGTCTAGACCTAAGGGCAGCGAGAGGAGCAAGTGGTTGCCAAAAGGAACCTTCAAGAGAAGCTGCAGAAGAAGAAAGGAAAGAAGACAGAGGGACCAGAAGGAAGGGGCAGAGCCTTACAGAAGTGTAGAGTGACTAAATAGGAACAATTTAGTCTGCCCCCATCCTTTTGATGGTGTCTAGACCTGAGGCCAGTGAGAGGAGCAAGTGGTTGCTGAAAGGAGCCTTCAGGAGAAGCTGCAGGAGAAGAAGGGACAGAAGGACCAGAAGGAAGGGGAAGAGCCTGACAGAAGAGCAGAGAGAAAGACAGCAAGGCAATGAAGAGGAGAGAGGCTGCAGTTGGATAGAATGGAGGAGAATGCCTGAAATAAAGGAGAAGCAAAGAACTTAGAAGGAGGTGAGGAAAGCAAGGACCGGAAGTGGCAGAAAAATACTGTGTCAATTATGAAATTTCAGACATAACTGTGCCCACAAAATAAAAATAAAAATAAAATATAAATATTAATACCCATAATAATGTGCTAGGGCAGTGACCCAGAGGATCATTGCTAAAGAGTTAAATATTGTGATTTATTACCTACGTACTCAAAAGCTAAAAGTATTCTATTTTTACTTGTGCACTGTGAAACCCTATTGGTTATGTATGGGCAGCAAATAGTTAACTGACAGTCTTGCCTGAAAAAAGCCTGGGCACTCTAGCATTGTCAGGCAGGAGACCCCCAAGAGTACAGGGTGTGCCCCATGGGAAAAAAGAGTGCACTCTCCCAACACTGCACGGCCCAGGGAGCGCCAGAGTTTGGACTGCCACCGTAAGAGCTACCAGCCCCATCATTGCCACTAACACAACCACAACCTCTCACTCTCCCCTCCTAGGCTCTACTAGAGTGTCTAAACATTATGTTTTGGCCCTCTGCAGGGCTTTCCATCACAGGTATATGTCTGAATAACCAAAAATGGTATTCATATGCATACTCCGACAGGTAACATGGCTTGAAAAGAGAAATGCTCTCCATTTCACCTGCTTTCTGCTTGTTTTGGGTTTTTTCACCAGAGTAGTGAAGTCTACCACACAGGAAACAAACAAAGCCCAAAGATGAATCCTCTCAACTAAGTTTCATCCATTGAAGTCAACGTACCCATCATGGTGAACACTTAAACACAGTTTTTGAGTATTCAGTCATATAACTCACAGGAAAGACCTGCCGAGGACTAAAACGCAGTGTGAACCCAGCCGAACAATAGTCAGTCAGTAAGTAGAACCCTCACACAAACAATAAGGGCATGTCCACACATCATGGATTTACCTATGGACGTTCGATGAGTATTTATTAGAGGATCCAAAGCATAAATCCAAAGCTAAAGCTCGGATTTATGCTGTGTATGTGCCTCCGATGTGCCGGCAGGTCCATATGACGGTTAGCCCCATTCAACAACAGCCGCGTCCAACGCCTACCCCCTCTGGAGGGAACTCCAATCAGGGAGAAGAGGACTTTGGTTGAGGGATCAGGCACTTTTTCTCCAAGATGATATTCTTTATTAGAATTGCTACTACAAGTTTCAGGACTGTCATACGACCTCACAAAGGAACCTGTACGGTCTCGTACCACGTGGTCACAATTCTAATACAAGAATATCAGCTTGAACAAGGATTGGCGCCTGATCACACTATACTTTTTCCTTCTTCGCACATAGCCATACCAAACTAAAGAACCACAAGCCAGCAAAACCACCCTGGCTCATATTTTCTGCTCATTTCATGCTCGTTGCCATAAAGAATAATCCTCCATGCTTCGTCCACATCCTATAACGGTGGTAGTTTGGTGGGGATGCACAAATGTATAGTAAAACTGAGAAGCACCATGAAAATAGCAATCTGTAACAGATACCTACAAAAATAGGGGGTGTTCCATATTCAAGGTCGTGTGCAGGAACACATTTAGGTGGACGATGAGTGCTGAGTTTGACATGGAGAAACAGCCCGAAGCATTTTACGTACAGACCATAATGCTGCATGCTTATACATTTTGGCAGATTTCCAAGCACGCTGGTGTAGCAAGTGCAAAAATCTGGGATGCAAATGTTACACACATACCAGTGTGCAGGGATCCCATTCCCAAGCATTTGTGCTCACCCATTCATCCTAAATATAAACTGTCCACTGCTGGTTATAAAATCTAGAAATGACAGAAAAGCCATAACAAATAAGTAGTGTCTTTTAAGACATCCACTTTAAAGGGCTTCTGTCACCCCCCAAAACTCATTTTTCATTTTTGGGCATATCAAAATCCTTATTGTCCGACTATTCCATATATAGGGCTCTTACCCTGTTCTGTGCCTTCGTTTCTTTAAAAATCGTGCTTTTATAATATGCTAATTACTTCACTACCAGCAAGTAGGGCGTTTACTTGCTGGCAGCCGCCGCAGCCTCCTTTTAAAAAAACGTCCCCTCCTCCAGTTGATTGACAGGGCCAGCGAGCGCTCTCCTCCTCCGGCTGGCCCTGTCTGCATTTGAAATCCCGCGCCTGCGCCTTACGTGTCTTCGTTCGGCGCATTCACTCTGAGAGAAGGACGCTCGCTTCCTCAGCACTTCCTCAGTGCGCCTGTGCCGATGACGTCACCTCTATGTACGCCACTGCCTATGGGGAGTGCCCTTGGTGGTGGCCGGACCCCGGAAAACCGGGAGTCCTCCTCCGCCACCACCTTTCCCGCTCCGTTCTCAGTGTAGGTGCAGGTCACACCTCTATGCCCTCTATCAGACAATGGGGGCAAATCCTAGCGATATGCCCCCATTGTGTGAGATGGGAGTACCCCTTTAACTTGGCTCTGGTATCATTTAGTCATTGATTACTGCCTTACCTTGATGTGTAAAACATATAACCATCAACTCCTGATTGACATCTCCACTTCTCCGCACCGGTATAAACAGCTCTCCGATATCTTCTTCAATCTTATATATTGGCTCCGGTATAAACACTGTTGATTCTACGAACAGAAAGAATCAGACGATTATTTTGTGGAACTTGGAAAATTACACATGAAATTTACGGCAATTGTAGATAGTCGGCTGAACCCGAGTCAGAGGAGGTCATCGACATAGGCTGAAGGGCACATATTTTTGGCCAAACATCATGTTTTACATTTATAGCTACTCTCAAGTCTTTTCAAAAAGTGGGCAGAGCTTAGAAGAAGAGACCACCGCAGCCGGGTACATTTACAGCAATTTATACCAGGCATAAATTAAAACTGAAATCCTTTCTGCTGCAGCTCTCTCCTTAGCACAGCCCAGGTGGCATGCCCTTTCTGCCACAGCTCCGTCTCTAGCATGGCTCAGTGGGTGTGTCCTTCTAACGCAGATCTCTACTTATCACAGCTCTGGGGGAATGTCCGCTCTGCTGTTGCTTTCTCCCTACCAAAGTTCAAGGGGCATGTCCTTTCTACTGCAGCGATCTCCCTGTAACTGTTTATCAGGAGAGGCATCTGAAGGGGATGGAACCGGGCATGTATGTCAACCTCAGTGAGACGGAGAGAAAAATAAGGAAAAGAACGAACAGCAGATGGCGCTATAAAGATACATTTTATTTTATGAATGAGGGACTAATCATAAATTCCCTGCGCAGGGGGAAATAAAGAAAAACACGATGACCATTAAAATCATTAGATCATCCATGTAATGCACATATGCGACTGGCTGACAACAGTGAGGGTCACTCTCATCTGTGGTTAATATATAGGGTGCTGAGTGGTGGACGCCCCCTCTAGTACATCCATATGCATCGTGGCATCATGGCTTCATTCATCATACGAGCTGTCAGGCTGTGATAGAGCCTCTGAACGGGCAGCCAATGGACCCCCCTGACTTCTAATGGGGTCTGTCATTTTGAGAGCAGGACAGAACTGCATGCTGACAGAGACCCTGAGCGAATGTCACGGCGCAGGCGTAAATATGTCTCTTTCCTATATAAGGGCAGATTCACTAATATTTATAGACCGTGTAAGCTTAGACAGTCAGATCCACTCCATTTATCACAGTGGCCCCTGCTGCTCGATGCATTTGTCTATAGGCTGTCTAGTCTTACTTTACGTCACCTAGTTGGCTTACTTTGTGCCAGAATTATGCGCCAAAATACAGGACGTGGGCGGCAGACTGAAAATAAGGATCAGGAGACACCTCTCCGACGTCTCAAGGCCATCTGCTAAGGGGTTGTCCGCTGTGTCTGTACACTTTGCGGAGAAGAATGGTGGAGATATTCCTGATTTGACCTGTGAGGTCATTAAAACACATAAATGGGCATCTGTCAGCAGATTTGTCCCTATGACACTGGCTGACCTGTTATACATGTGTGCTCGGCAGCTGAAGGCATCTGTGTTGGTCCCATGTTCATATGTGCCCGCATTGCTGAGAAAAACGGTATTTTACTGAATGCAAATGAGCTTTTAGGAGCAACTGGGGTGTTGTCATTATACCTAGAGCCTCTGCACTCTCTGCAACTGCTGCGCCCTTTGCAGTTTGAGTGACAGAGCCAGGCAGTGAAAACATCATCACACCCGGCCCTCTTAAAGTGCAGAGGATGCAGCAGTTGCAGAGAGAGCAGAGCATCTAGGAGTGATGGTAACGCCCCAGTTGCTCCTAGGGGCTCATTTGCATATATTAAAACATCATTTTTCTCAGCAATGCGGGCACATATGAACATGGGACCAACACAGACGCCTTCAGCTGCCAAGTGCAGGTCAGCCAGTGCCATAGGGACAAATCTCCTGACAGATGCTCTTTAACCCACAGGTAAGAGCTGTGAACTTTACACCAAAACTGTTTAACCCTCAAGCACTTTGGTTTTTATGTTGGACACAAGAAGTCCCAAAGAACTAAATCAGAAACAAGATCTAAGGAGTTCTCCCTGGCTAAGAGCGGGCGCTCTGATTGGATGCACCCCGAGCCAGGGAGAAGATAACCACTCCCACAAAACAAACAAGTCCCCGCCTAGTGTAACCGAGTCTCCTCATTTGCATATGAGGCGCGAAAAGAGACGGGGGCTGCAGCGAACAAACGGGGGGTTCTTTAGAGAAAAAAAAAGTGACAAGACACCAGTGGGGGCTGCCCTATAAGGTAGGATAAGAATAAGACTACAGATATCCAGATGAAGGGTACTCTTTAAATCATGAGCCCTTCTAAGTGAATCGCGATTGGTTCGCTTGTTTTTTAAATGCCACGTGTGTATTCGTTTTCCTCAAATAAATGTGTCTTTCGGAAGAAGCGCTGGATTTCTTCCTTTGTTACCGTGTTGTGACCCATCAAACAAGCCGCCATATATCAGCAATAGATAATGGACCTTAAAAAAAATAAAAATACGGTGACCAGCGTCGGACTGAAGACCCTTGGATCAGCCAGAGGGAATGATTCTAAGGGCGCACCATTTTTGTATATAGGACCTTAATGGGGTTTTCCAAGACTTTCTAACTGATGACCTGGATAGGTCATTAGTATCTGATTGGTGGGGGTCCGACACCCGGGACCCCAGCCAATCAGCTCTTTGAGAAGGCACCGATCCTCCTGTGAGCGCCGCTGCGTTCTCACAGCTCACCAAGCACCGCACATAGTATAGCGGTTAGGGTACTTTCACACTTGATCGCCGGACTAAAAGTACTGCAGGTCCGACTTTTTAGTCCGGTGATCACTGCCGTGCTGCGCCGTAGCTCCGCCCCCTGCCGGAACACCCGCTGGAACAGCCTGCCGGATAGCCATGCCGCTAGTGTGAAAGTACCCTTATGCTTAGTATGGCAGCTCAGCCTCGTTCACTTGAATGGGACTGAGCTGCTCCTAGACCACGTTGACGATGAACATGACTTCACTGGCCTAGGAAAAGCAGAGAGAAGGCCGCAGTGCTCACAGGAACTCTGCTGCCTTCTTAAACAGCTGATTGACGGGGGTCCCGGGTGTCGAACCCTCAATCAGTGGCGTACATACAGGGGTCACGGGGGTCGCGTTGCGACCGGGCCCGGCACTCCAGGGGGCTCGGCCGCCTGTGGACCCCTGGCCCCTGCAGTAGTGCAGCTCAGACTCAGGTGTGGGCCCGCGGTGCACAAGGCCGGCAGCCTATCAGAGTGGTGCAGGCGGCGTGATGACGTAATCGCGCCGCCTGAGCCGTACAGTGCGGGACACAGGCCGGAAGAGGACAAGAAGGTAAGTGTAAGTGGTTTTTATTTATTTTTAAATACCGGACATGAGGGGATCAGGAGGCACTTCTTACTGGCAAATGAGGGGGGTTGGCACTTGCTGGCAAATGAGGGGGGTTGGCACTTACTGGCAAATGAGGGGGGTTGGCACTTACTGGCAAATGAGGGGGGGGGGGTTGGCACTTCTTACTGGCAAATGGGGGGGGGGTTGGCACTTCTTGCTGGCAAATGAGGGGGTTGGCACTTGATACTGGCACATGGAGGGGTTGGCACTTGATACTGGCACATGGGGGGTTGGCACTTGTTACTGGCACATGGAGGGCGTTTGGCACTTGATACTGGTACATGGGGGGGTTTGTCACTTGATACTGGCACATGGGGTGGTTGGCACTTGATACTGGCACATAGAGGGGGTTTGGCACTTGATACTGGGACATGGGGGGTTGGCACTTGATACTGGCACACGGAGGGGGTTTGGCACTTGATACTGGCACATGGAGGGGGTTTGGAACTTGATACTGGCACATGGGGTGTTTGGTACTTGATACTGGCACATGGGGGTGTTGGCACTTGATACTGGCACATGGGGGGGTTTGGCACTTGATACTGGCACATGGGGGGGAGAGAAGAGAGAGGCACCTGATACTGGCACATTATTGGGGAGCACAGCGCCACAGTATTGGGGGTAGTAGGATGTTTTGTCCAGAAGATAGGAGGATGATGGAAAAGAGAAAATGCAGAGATGGAAAATGGTGACAAAATGGTGTCTGGTCTCAAAGGAGAAGACGAGGACAGAGAACATCTACATCGAAGGAGACGTCACCACTGGATGTAAGAGGTACGGGCGCGATTTATGGGTGGGGCTGTGTGTGGGTGTGGTTTGAGGGTGGGCGGGGACACAGGGGCCAAGTATTGCCCATGGATACGTTTTGTACCGGGGGCCCATGGATTGTGTGTACGCCACTGCCCTCAATGATTAGATACTGATGACCTATCCAGAGGAAGTAAAAGAAAAATCTTGGGCCCTGTTTTATTAGGGGTCCATTACTGTCAGAGCTTGGGCCCACTGGAATTGACAGCAAGCAGAAAATCAGAAATAATCTATAGAGAAAGAATACTGAGAAATCATATGACTTTTCATAACCGAGTATGTATATATATATATATATATATATATATATATATATATGTAAATTTATCTATAATTAGACACCTTTAGGACCACTACAGTCGAAAAGCTTTAGAAAAATAAAGAACGAAGGAAATCACAGTCAGTCTTCTCTATAATCATCTGCTTCATCTAAAATGGCTGCCTGCATGTTTTTGGAGATATCTCCCATGTTAGACGGCACCTTGTAATTAAAGGGTAAATAATACTTATTACCATGTCTGTTGTCAGGGAGGATTAGGGAATTCCTATCCATCTGTCTCATGGAGAGAAATTCCATACGGGAAACTCTCCCGACTCTTCACCATATATCCTGTAGATCCTTTCAGCACTTCAAGTACAAGTACGATTTCCAGTGCAAAGGTCTGGTTTGTTTCGGCAGCCACCAACATGTAGACATTAGTCTGGGGCGTGGAACTCGCCAGGTACTTTCACAGCATTTGTAATTCCAGTAAAGGATTTAGCACAGAAGATAAGGCCAATTACAGGATGCATTAGCCAAAAAAGGGGCAAATGAGGATACAGTAATAGATGATTGAGTAAATTTTTATGTGACCATTTATGTGAAAGGCCATCCATGTAATGCATACTATAGATGTTGCAAGTCACTGCTTGTTAGCAGAGGTGGTCCCAAGTGGGATGATAGGGCATACAGACAAGGGTAGCGGAGATGAGAAAATCGCTTAAAAGAGGTTTCCGTCATTTCAATATTGATGGTCATAAATACCTGATTGGTAAAGGTCTGACTCCCGACACCCTTCCAATCAGCTTTTTGAAGTGGCAGTGGTGCTCCGGTGAGTGCTGCCGCCTCCTCACAGTTTACCAGGCACAGCGCCGTACATTGCACAGTGGCTGTGCTTAGTATTGCAGCCCAGGCCCATTTACAGGCATGGGTCTGGGTTGCAAATAGGCCATGTGACTGATGAGGTCACTGGCCTAGGAAGAGGCCATTGTGCTCACTGGAGTGTTGCGGCCTCTCCAAACAGCTGATCATGGGGGTGCAGGGGGTCAGACCCTACCAATCAGATACTGCTGACAGATCCTGAGGATAGGCCATCTATAATAAACTCCTGTAAACTCCCTTTAACTCCAAATGCCATATTTTTCATGTTTTATATTCAACGGGGACCTAAAACTTTGCTAAAACCCAAAAACTGCAGCAGTGCGTCTCAGAACGTTCTGCACGCTCAGGTTTCACCAGCACTGCTTGCATTTTCCAGCATGCGGAGTACAGATGTGAGAAGAGCTGCGGCACCTCCATGGTTTCAGCAAATGTTTAGGCCCCTTTTAATCCAGAAAACTGGTACAAATATAAATGTGCGTATACATATGTCATACAGATGAGAAAAATGTGTGGTCATTTTACTGCTACAAATTTGGGGTTTTTGCACATGATTCCATTATAGGGGAGATTTATCAAAACTGGTGTAAAGTAGAGATGAGCGAATATCTTGAAGTTTGTTTTGGGTCTGAGTCGCTAAATGTTCGAAAAGATTTGATTCGGGTATAAATCAATTCTACACAAATCAAATATTCTCCAGTTGCCCTGAAAGTAGGAAGTATATATGCATTGTCTGGGGTGTACTCTTTCTCATTACGGAGAGCACCTAGTTTGCATATTACGTTTGTGGAGTATTTTAGGCCAGGCAATGTTCCACTGGGTTTCTAGGAAAAATATATGAAAATTAGCAAGTCTTACATCTGCTGGCATCAGACAGGCTTAGGAAAGCTAATTTGAATATCTTTCCCAGAAATCCAGAGGAGTGTTGCCTGGCCTACAATACTCTGCATACGTACTACGTAAGAGTACCCCCCCCCCCCCAGAGAATGCTTATAAAGCCAAGAAATATATAGTAGCATATTAGGCTTTCTCTCTCTCTCTATTTGCTTGAAACAACTTGGGTTCATTAGAATCCAAACTTTTTGGAAAATTCGGAACCAGTAGAATCTATTCGTTCCTCCTTACTGTAAAGGAAAACTGCCTTAGTTGCCCATATCAATCACATTCCACCTTTCATTGTGCAAAGGAGCTCTGAGGAATGAAAGTCTAAATCTCAGAAGAAGCGGGTTTTACGTGTAATATGACAGAACGCTGCACAATCTACCACCGACTGAAATGTAATTACGGCGATGCTAATGCTGACAGTACTGGTACTAGGAGAACACATTCATCAGCTTAGAGTTACACAACGGAAACGTGTTCCAGAGAAGGGCTTATAAAAACACTGTGATCGCTTTCCAATACTTTATATGCAGTAATAACCAATTTAGTGCAGAATTTATGAGCCGTGCTGCAAACTGAGCATCAGTAAAACTAACAATTCATCTAAACATACACAAAGTACAGAATGCTGTTGACCGAATGAATCTAAAAAATTTCAAATATCCTACTTTGCATCTACCGCTAATGTGCAGAATGTAAACCCACTGTAGTCTGATCCTATAGTCATGCTCTCTTCCATCTTCCCCCTATTCATTGCCAACTCACCAAAAGGGAGTCTACACACTGTACCCTATAAAACAATATCTCATCATTGACCTGATGAAGAAAGTGATTCACCTCCGAAACGCGTTGATTTGGATGTGATCCCGATGGTCTCCTGCATGTGGGACAGCCTCAATCTATAGAAGACCTACGTCTTTCTAATTCTTTATAAACCACTTTAAGGCAATAGCTCAGTCATAACTGGGCCTACTGCAGCCAAGACACTGATGACTCCCTCTGTAGATGGGATTGGGAGGTCAAATCTCAAGCCAACACTCATTGGGGAATGACTATAAATACAGTATTGATAGTTTTGTACAGTCTTTTGGCTAGATTCTTTCATATCAACCTCATGTATGACTCCTATCTTAACACATGTACCCAACCAAAGGTGTGGGGGCAGTACTGCGGCAACCAGCTCTGTCTACTACACAAAGGATGGACCTGTGCAGTTCAGGAGTCTATTTCCAGCAGTGGAGATACTGCACAACAGCTAACTGGCAAGGGTGCAGGCCATTGACTCCCACCAATCAGACATACTGAGGATAGTCCACATGTACATAAGGGAGGCTGTCACGAGAAAATTTTAAAAACCCATTTTCAGATATAAGATAATTCTTAGGTAATAGAGGAAGTCACAGTTTAGGATTCTTAAAATTAGCAAGAGCGGAGAGCATTTCGAAGAGTGTCTCTGCTTCTGGAGGACCAAGTAACTCCATAAATAGAGGACAGCCCATATTTTTTAACAGAACCATGTAATTCTTCATTTTTCCTGTGGGGGCACTGCAGGGAAATTGTACCACTGAGTAAAGCTGATTGCTTGGGGTCCCAGCCTTTGAATAACCTATGATCAGCTTATCATTGTACTTTTTTGTATAAAAATGAGAAGCAGAAACTCCTTTTAATTAGCGCTACATATTATAACTCTGTGGTCTCATAGAACACCAGCATAGCCCATTAATTATGGGCGCCTAGTCAAATGGAAAAGGATACATCCAGGAGCACCTCCTACAAGTACAAGTCACAGCAATACAGGGCTGAGGCATGTAACGTTCACCTTTTGAGTAAGGTTGAGGAATACAGAACAGATGTGGAGTGGGCCCCCCGCCAGCGCATGCCTTCTTTATCCCTTATCTCTACTAAGTTGCATTTAGCAATCATTTTATCACTTCTTCACTCCTAAATGTTTCACCTTACACAAACCAGTTCTCCTGTATCATCTTAAACATGACATATTTCTTTTTGCACTACATTCTGGGGAGGAAAAAAGCCATAGGTGCCTCAGTTCCCACAGTCTTATCTCTACGGAGCTCAACGATTCAACCTATAAAAGATACTGCATATATGACAATATATAGAAAGGTCAAGAGACCGCCATTAAGGCAATCACCCCTTCGAGGAGACCACATTCATCGGGGGCAATCTGATGTCTCCATGCACTATTATGAGGGAGATATTAAGGATCTGGTCACATCTTGATTCCATTGGAGGTTTATACATCAGGAGGACCTTATCAGTATACAGTACAGGGGGTCAGTGGAGGGATCTATCAGATCATGCTATTGGTAACTGGTCCTCCCACAGCATTAAAGGGGTTGTTCCATGAAGATAACTCCACAGATGTAAGGGGCAGAGGACGGCAGAGGACTGCAGGGCCTCACCAGCTCTGCCCTGTACAATGCCCCCCTCAGCAGGCTGGTTTTCCCTGTAACTGGGGCTCCTTTGGATGCTCCACTTACAGTGGAAATAGTGCAAAAAATAAAAATAAAAAGTCTGTGTCCCCAAAGGTCTTTTTTGGACCTTTGGGGACAAATTATGGACCTTTTGGGGACAAATTATGTGGAAAATATATATATTAAAAGTTAAAAAACTGAAAACACAATAAATAATACAAATTAAAGAAAAAAATAGTAAACAAAAGAAAAAACAAAAAAAGTGAGTGTCCCCCAGAGGTCTTTTAAAGACCTCTTGGGGGACATACAGTGCTGCAAAAATAAGATGCAAAATAAATAAATAAGTAAAATACAAATAAAAGAATACTATAAAACGGAAAAATTGTTTACTGTGGCAAAAATATATTTAAAAAAATAATAACAAAGTGATTATAAAAAAATACAAAAAGGTCTTTTTGTAGCAGAAATATATAAAGAAAGTTAAAAAAAGAAAAAATAGTAAGATACATAAAAGAAAAAAACGCCCACACCAACCAAAACCATTACAATTAAAGCCCCATTAATGTGAAACTATACATATTGTATAATAATAATATACATATAGGTATAATTATAATAATTTGCATATTTAAATTATGAGATACATTTAAGTCATTTTTATTCAGTTTCCCCCTAATAAAACTAAAAAATATATTAAAAGGCCCTGTGTTATGTAATAAAAAGCTGCAAAAGTTATTTTGGTCATCCAAAAAATAAAAAAGTTACAAGTGTTTGAACCATGTGCGCTAAATCACTAAAAGTGACTGGTCATTAAAGGGGTATTCCCATCTCAGACAATGGGGGAATATTGCTAGGATATGCCCCCATTGTCTGATAGGTGTGGGTCCCTGAGAAGCAGGGAGAGCTGTGGCTGGAGGACCCCAGATTTCCCAGGGTCCGTCCACCACCAAGCTCTGCTCCCGTAGAAGTGAATGGGAGTGTACAGCGCATGCGCGGCCCATGCTCCCATTCATTTCTATGGGGCCGACGGAAATAGCCGAGCCATCAATTGGCTATATTCACCGGCCCCATAGAAAATGAATGGAGGGCAATGTGACAATGCCCCCAGACCAAAAAAGGTTGTGCACCCCTGCTTTAGAGGGTAGAGTCCTGACCACGTTTTCACCCACGGTAGAAAAAGGGATGATCCCAACTGGGCCCCCTCTTGCCCTGTGCCCCATAGAAGTCACATGGTCTCCCGCTGTGGTAGTTACGCCTCTGAAAACAGGGGCACAGGCTCCCCTATTTGAATGGATCGGCGATCACACACATTTGCTGCCTTTCCCTTTAGCTCTACGGGCTTCCATAGATGGCTGAGAGGCTATCTCCGGCAGTCCCATAGATTTGAATGGAGCAGTGGATGCACAGGCATGTCTGCTGCTTTATTTCAAACAGGAGCATGGGCCCCCATACTTGTAATTGCAGGGGCCCACCAGTTATCAGACACTTTTCCCTTTGGATACAAGATAAGTTGTTTTAATGGGACAATCCCTTTAAATGCGATGTCTAGTTTACAAGAACCATCTTCATATATACTGTTCTGAATTACTAGAGGTGAATCCACATAGAGAACTAATCTATTTACTAAGAACGTCTACAAGGAGAGGACCTGACATGTCTGTGCATTACAAAGAGAACCTATGTGTAATGCCTCTTTTCCCCTGTAGGGGCGCTGCCGTGGGAATTGACAATTTGATCCTGATGTTTAGATGGAACACTCTGGGGATTGATGTAGTAGGACACCCTGTGATCAGATTATCTTTGGAGGACCCTAGAAACAAAAAGGGATAGTCTAAAGTGGATAATCCCTTTAAAAGTTGTTTCCCCAACTGGTGATGTCAATGAGATATTCCCCAATATACAAGCAACCCCTGAAATGGGTAAAATCCCATATAAATAGACTAGTTATTGACTGTACCATCTCCAGGGTCGATGATCTCCACTGTTGCCTCCTCTGGGAATTCCAGTGCTGCCATGACAGGCTCTGACAGGACGATCTGGAAGGTTTCGGACTGTTCATATTCCCCGTCACTTAGGATCCGCACTCTCCAAGCCGCCGTGCTCTGCCCAGGGTTAAACTGCACTTGTTTCTGGGCCTTTCCTCTGAAGTCCTTGTCCTTTTCTGCTGTCCCATCTACAGTGCCGATACCTGCACAGGAAGCCATATTCAGAAATGTTAGGGCAATCACTGAGATTCACTCATCTTCACATTTCATCAGGAGGCAGAACCGGGGCCCTGACAACAAACGTATTCGCACTACGCTAAGGTCACTTCAGTCCATGAAAGGATGAACCGATGAGATTTATGTAAAGCTTTATCTATCATACATGTTCCTGAACCCTTTTCTACACGGTTTTATGTAAATGAAGCAAAATCATGGTATTATGTAAAGTTATGCAAGTTTCTTAAATATTTAGTGCTTCAATTCCTCAATCTCTGCTTGCTGTCATTGAATCCATTCTAGAACTTCATTTCCAAATACAGTGCCTGTCGAATTGTCTGAGCTCAATGCATGACGTATTGCAGAGGATATATTGCTTTTGGAGAATATATTAAAGGATCACTGAGTTTTGGTAAAGCTTTTCTTATCTCATAGCGACATATCAAACGTTTTGATCGGTAGGGGGTCTGAGCCCTGAGACCCTCACTGATCGCTAGAAGGATTAGAGAGAAGTGCGCGCTTATTGAGCTCTCTTTCCTCGATGCTCAGTAGAAGTCTACGAGCCGTCTCTATTCCGTCCTCAGCAGGGAGGAGAAAAAGAGTGATATCTGAGCCCTTCTCTCTCCTCGTTCTAGCGATCTGCGGGGGTCTCAGCGCTCAGACCCCTACCAAACAAAACTTTTGACATGGTAAAGGTTTAACAAAACTCAGTGACCCTTTAAGGCAGATTTATTTATTTCAGTGGCTATTTCGGTGCGTAAATCTGCATGTTTGCTGCAGACATCCGTGGTAGAAATCCGCGGCATAAATTGAGGTGCTGTGGATTCGAAATCTATATCGCATGACGGATTTCATTGAGGAAACTTTCTTGTGGATGAGATTTTTTTAAACTTTCATTCATCTTGCTGCAGATTTCTGCATGCACATCCACAGAAGTTACAAGCATAGAACGAAATTCCTTTAATCTGGCATCTAATAGTCTAGAAAATATAATAATGCGTCACTTTTCGCCAACACCGCAGATCTTTATTTTACGGATCTGCACAAAGTATACCATAATAGGGTGTTGTCAGAGATTTTGTAATGTTTTCTTGCATTTTTCTATATTGTGCCAACTGGGCGTTGTAGTTCAGTATAGAAGTTTCTCAAACAGTGTGTGCCTTCTTGGCGCACAGGATACATGAATTGAATGGCACCACATTTTTATTAAATTAATTATCCAATCCCGGTAATGACCCCCAGAATGCCCGGGCCCCTCCTCTAGTGCATACTCCCCTGCTCCCGAGCACTCACCTCCCTCCGGATCCCTGCACGGCCACCGCTGCATCTCCCCGTCGCATGGACCAAAATATCTGGCGACAGTGGGAGCAGACAATAGCAGGCCAGGACGGTGACCAGCCTCCCGCCCCACCCGCTGGATGTTTTAATCCACGGAACGGGGAGATGCAGTGGCGGCCGTGCAGGGATCCGGAGGGACATGAGTGCCAGGGAGCAGGTAAGCATAGCAGGGATGTTCAACTTAAGGCCCTCAGGCTGTTGAAAAACTACAACTCCCAGTATGCCTAGACAGCCTACAGCTATTAGGGCATGCTGGGAGTTGTAGTTTTGCATCAGCTAGAGGGCCGCAGGTTGAGCATCCCTGGTCTATAGGATGGGGATAGGGATTGGATAACCCTTTTAAATCTTCCCAACTGTGTTAAAGGGAACCTGTCATCTCTCCAGACATGTCTTTTTTTTTTTTTGTAACTACTTGCATAATTCATGTTATTACAATCCTGGAGCATCTAATCTGACGTCTCTATATTGGGCCAGTCTTCTATAAATTCCTGCTAGAAGCTAAGAATAAATTGCCGGCCATTTGCAATGAATATTCAGATGGGTGTCACCAGTTGGGGGCATGTCCCCGCACATACTGGCTGCACTGATTGGATAGTGTCAGACTGTGTAGGGACACACCCCTAACTAGTAACACCCATCTGGACCTTCGTTGCTAACTACTAGTCATTTATTAATAACTTCTACATAGAGTGATAAGAATAGATGTTCCAGAATTGGTATTACATGGGGAATTCAAGCAGGTAATGAAACAGACATGTCAGGAGAGGGGACCGGTCCTCTTTAACTTGTTCTTCTGCCAGAAAAAAATTCTATGTTTATATATAGATATATTTTTAGCTTGTGAATACAAGCAGAACTTTTCTTTCATCCTTTTATCCCATGCGCTATCCTGCTAACAGAGCGTGATCAGAACACACAGCAGTAGCCAGAAATAAATGTCAGTCTGTAGAACAGGATGGCGCGCTCATTTTTACCATTTGGCTCATTGGAGACTGATTAGTTTTCAACACCTCCCCTATCAGCTTGGGCTGCCAACAGACTGACGAGTACAGTAGTCAGTTCAAGGGGGGCTAGGGAGTTAGTTACAACTTGATGAAATCAGCTCCAGGCAGCATGGCTGACAAGCGCTTATGTCATGCTGGCTTTTGTTGCAGTTCTCGTACCTTTAGGCATGTATTATACCCAGCCGCTCTGCAGTGATCCCCCCCGACATTGCCTTACAATCCATAATAACATCACGGAATAATTTCTACACAATATAAAAATATCACTCTATCATATGCACTAAATCCCATTTACTTAACAGCTTATCTCTCAGGGCACCAGACATTTACTATAGAGCGACAGCAGTGTAGTTTATAGAGTGGAATTTCTGGGAGTGATGTGCACAGAAGGACAGTCCGGGTGATTTAGGCCTCTTGCACTCGAACGTTCCGTTTTTTGCCTTCCGTATACGGAACCATTCATTTCAATAGATCCGCAAAAAAAAAACGGAAGGTACACTGTATGCCTTCGATTTCCGTATTTCTGTTTTTCCGTTCCGTTCAAAGTTAGAACATGTCCTATTAGGCCTCTTTCACATGACCGTATGGTTTTATGTGGTCCTCAAAAAACGTATCCGCAAAAAAACCGGATGACATCCGTGTGCATTCCGTTTTTTGCAGAACGGAACATCTGGCCCCTAATAGAACAGTACTATCCTTGTCCGTGATGCGGACAAGTATAGGACAAGTTCTATCTTTTAACGGAAGGGAAATACGGAAACGGAATGCATACGGAGTACCTTCAGTTTTTTTTTTTTGCGGACCCATTAAAATGAATGGTTCCATATACAGACAGTATACAGAACGCAAAAAACAGCCCGTACACTCGCAAAAAAAAAAGTTTGTGTGAAAGAGGCCTTATTGTCCGCATAACGGACAAGGATAGGACTGTTCTATTAGGGGCCAGCTGTTCCGTTCTGCAAAAAACGGAATGCAAAATCCGTTTTTTTGCGGACCGCAAAATACTGAAAAAGCCATACGGTCCTGTGCAAGAGGCCTTAGGGTACATTCACACGTCCACAAGTTGGGTCCGCATCCGTTCAGCAATTTTACGGACCCCTCATTTTCAATGGGGTCGGAACAGACACTATGTGCTGTCCGCATCCGCATTTCCAGATCCGCAAATTCCGTTCCCGAAAAAAATAGAACATGTCCTATTCTTGTCCGCAATTGCGAACAAGAAAAGGCATTTTCTATTATAGCGCTGGCGATGTGCGGTCAGCAAATTGCGGAATGCACATTGCCAGTGTCCGTGTTTTGCGGATCCGCAAAACACTTACGGATGTGTGAATGGACCCTTAAAGGGAGTTTGTTGCCAGGAAATTCACTGTTAGGCCCCTTTCAGACGAGCGAGTGTCTCGCTGTGGACTCTCAGCGAGACACCCGGCCTGAACTCCCAGCACTGCCGGGGTCACATAGCATTATATTGATTTGTAACCCTTACAGTTCTGGAATGTAGTAGATGACACTGACAGCTGATTAAAACGCAGTTTTTGTTATGTTGATCCGGGGCTCTGTTCCCAAGTTATGATACTTCTTCGTAATATGCTAATTAGGCCCTTGGTGCAATCAGGGTGTCCCCATTGCTCTTGTTGCACACAGGCTCCACTCATTTCTGTGACCAGCCCCTCCTTGGCTGCTTTGTCACTGCCTGGCCCTGTCAGGTAATTCTCCCTGGTATATTACTAAATACTAAATTCCTTAGGGTCACATAACTTCCTCTAGTCATTCACAGAATACCGTCGTATCTGGTTCTCTAGATCCTTAAATAACTCCACTAGAAGATGTGTTTTTAGAAACAACCTTTCAGTGACCTAGGTTATTATTGCCCTATGAAGATTCAGCTCTAGGTAGAAGTCTTAAAGGGGTTTTTCACCCCAGGGGCCTTTTGCATAGAGCCCCCATCTTCACCGGACCTGTGTAGGGAATTATACTTACCAGTAGGTTCCAGCTCCTTCACTCCTCACCACGGATCTCCAGTCTTCCTGTCAACATCTGGTTTGATGCAGTTCACATGGTCGCTGTAGCCAATGACTGGCTGTAGTGATCACGTGTCCCCCATGTGACCCAGTGACCTGTCACATCACCGCTGGACTGGGACACGTCACCACTGAGGCCTGTCATTGGCTGCAGCGGCCACGTGGCCAGCGTCAAACTAGAAGCCGGGGGGCTCCCTGATGAAAACCAAACCACCCCATTACAGTTTGTGTCTTTATGTAATGCACCTGGGCTTCTGACATTTTCATTTTTCTGCTTTAATAACGACGCAGAGCAATGGAGAATTTAGTGTGGATTGTGGACAATCTGTTAAACGGTTAACATTTGCATAAATCAATAGCACATGTGAATATAAGAAACTTTCAGCTCACTGAAGAATCATATTGCATGCTGCCCATAGAAGTATATGGAGAGGGGAGGGGGAGTAGGAGGGAGGAAGTGAAGAGACACACAAAGACATGCTGCCCATAGAAGTTTATGGAGAGGGGACGGGGAGTAGGAGGGAGGAAGTGCAGAGACACACAAAGACATGCTGCCCATAGAAGTTTATGGAGAGGGGACGGGGAGTAGGAGGGAGGAAGTGCAGAGACACACAAAGACATGCTGCCCATAGAAGTTTATGGAGAGGGGAGAGGGGGTGGGAGGGAGGAAGTGCAGAGACACACAAAGACATGGGAACCATAGAAGTTTATGGAGAGGGGAGGGGGAGTATGAGGGATGACATTCAGAGACAAACAAACAAGTCTATGTAGAGAGGAGGGATGTGGTGAGGAAGGAAGTGCAGAGAGACACACACAGATATTTCTGTTAGTAAGGGCCACCAGCAGAGCTGTGCATGTAGCTATCTTTATAATAAAGGACTCTCATATTTGTATGTGGCTCTTTTGCACAGATATGGCCAATTGACCCTGGGAGCCCATTCTCCCTGACTGTGGCCATATTACCACATATTGCAGATGTAGAGGAGCCTCGTGACATCATCACGTGGCTGTTTCTTCTAATAGACTGGACACACATCTATTCAGTTTCTTGACAAAGTATGTCCAGGGCGCAGGCTAGGCTGCGTGGGTCATTTTATATTATTTTTGTTCTGCTCCTGAACTAATATGATTAAGAAATGATGCAATAACTCATAAATGTATAGTGTGCACAACTATACATATGCTAAGATGATGGCTATTATTATTAATATGATTATTTCTGCTTATTAATAGCAATATTCAGAACAATATAATCATTACTATGGCTTATCATGATAACCCGGCCTGGATGTAAGGTAAGTGGTAGAAACAGGGCCAGAGATGACGAGAAGGAACAGTAGCTGGAACGTGGCCACCTGCTCGGGGAACTAGCTGCACTTTAGAACAGATTTGCCTTCAGTTACACTACAGAACCAGCTCCTATTACACCTTGTGCATTTAAAAGGATTCTCCAGGATGTAACAAATGTTCACCTATTGCTACGAAAGTCGTCAATATTAAATTGGCACGGGTCTGACGCCCCGCAACCCAGTAGCTTCAGCGCTGGAACAACACAGCTGCTTTAAGGGTCCATTCACACGTCCAAATTCAGTGTCCGCACCCGTTCCGCAATTATGCGGGACGGGTGCGGACCCATTTATTCTGAATGGGGACCAAATTGATGTGGAGAGCACAAAGTGTGCTCTCCGCATCCGCATTTCCGTAGTGCCCTGCCGAACTTCTGGTCCGTGGCTCCGGAAAAAGCTGCGGACAAGAATAGACTGTTCTATGGGGGTGCCGGCCGGGTGTATTGCGGATCCGCAATACATCACGGAAGTATGAATGGACCCTTACTGTGTAGTGGCCAGTGCTGTGTTATTAGGAAAGTCAGAATGTTGGTCACAGCTGAGGATCAGAAGGGAGGTTACAACTCACAACAACAGTCACTGGTAAGAAAATTACCTTCACTACAATTGACATCATGTACCTTTTTAATAGGTCAGAGAATAAACATTTTAGTGGGAGTTCTTCTCTAACAGGGTAACGTTCCACTACATTAAAGATGACAATGAGAGATACGCCATTAAAGACCATGATCAGGATCTAAACATGGACTTTACTTACTGACAAATGAGGTTTCTCCCAGATATCCTCTACGTTTCAGGATAACCTCTAAATGCTTGGCGTCTTCATTCACCACATAGTGCTCCTTCTCTATAGAGATCCAAGCCCAGTTGAGACGAAAATGCTGATTCTTCAGTTTATTTCCTCCTGCAAAATATAGAGATATAGTTATTTGAAATAAGCTTGTAGTTTACACTGCTCGTTTCCAGGGGTTACGACCACCCTGTAATCCAGCAGTGGTGGTCATGCTTGCAAATTATAGAAAAAAGAGTCAGGCCTCTCTGGTGGCCGAGGCCATGGGAGCGCACATAGGTTGGTGCTTTTTCCTATAGTTTACAAGCACGACCACCGCTGCTGGATTGCAGGGTGGTCATAATCCCTGGATATAAGCAGTGTGTAATGGGATGGAAAAATGAATCCAGTCAGCAAAGGAGACAATATGGACAATCACAATACATTAGTAAGGGCCTTGTATTAACTTTCTCTGCATGATAAATGCCATTGGCTGAAATGAGACAACCCCCTTAAGGGTGAGGTTACTATGTAAACCCAGTGTGTTATAGCTTTATATTCCAAGAAACATCTCTTTCAAAAAATGATTTAGTAAATTTTTGACAGAAAAGCTTTTAAGGCGGCCCAGTTCTCTGCCGACTGACCACCACATAACTCCGTCCTCTGTGATCTTTGTAACGTAAAAGCTGCTTTGATAAATGAATGATGAAACATAATCTTATCTCAAAACCGGGTAACACAAGAAATATCTTTTTGGCCTCACTGATCTTAATCGAGATTCTTTGGAGAAGGTGAGACGTGCATCACTGCTCCCTTTATCTTCACCGGAAAGGGGATTTGTAGAGGCTCTTCTAATTGAAAGAGGATGGCGGTGGGGATTATCTAATCATGAAATGTATCAGCTGGTTTGTCCGAAAGAACCAACAGAACCCAAAGTGGTGCTCATACATCCAGACGACACAGAAAAGGTCAAGCAGCTGCTTTCCCTTGTAACACCCGCTCCCCCCCAAAAAAAGAACAGAAGCTCACTTTCCTTCATCACAAGACCAAAAGTCGTTGTGGATCCTTAGGGCTCTTCCAGATGGAAGCAGTGTTTGGCTGTCCGCAAGCTGCGGATCAGAAAAACACGGATACCGGCCATGTGTGTTCCGCACATGGCTGGCACTATGATAAAAATGCGTATTCTTGTCCGTGATTGTGGATAAGAATAGAACATGCTCTATCTTTTTTGCATTGACATAAATGGATCCGAAACCCGTTCATTAAAATTGCGCAACAGATGCAGACCCATTCATACGGTCGTCTGAATGAGCCCTAAATCAAGTGATCTATACCATCTGCAGTATCGGGCACAGACACTCGTATTGCTGAACCGCTGTGTCTACGTATACAGTGGAGGGGCCCCAACCTTGTGATGATCAGCAGCGATCCTGGAGGTCAGACCCATAAAATAGTTATGGCTTAAGGCCGAACAGGGGCTGATTCGCTGATTAAATCTTTTAGGTGGACAAGAAAACAATCACTTGGCGACAGCATATTACGGTACCTGATATAAACAGGGGATGTGCTGCCAACATAATATACGGTAAATGAGAGGGAGGGGACGCTCGTTCAACACTCCACCAATCACTGTAAAATGAAACAGATAACAAGCTCCGATCCACTTGCATATCGTCAATCGGCACTCGTTATGGGCATAAAATCTGATAAGGTAAAAGGACCCTTATCCTAAGGAGAGGGCACCCATGTTTTAGTCCTAGATACCCCTTTAATTTCTCAGTAATTAATTTAAATGTGTAACTTAGTTATTGGCTTGGACTATCTCGGCAACTTCGGATTTAAAGGGGTTGTCCCACGAAAAATATTCCAGTATTCAAACCAGCGCCTGGATCTGAATACTTTTGTAGTGGCATGTCATAAAAAATTTAGTATAGCTGCTGAGTTGTTCAATAAAATGTAGCACCACCTGTTTTTTAGTTGGTTTTCTAATTTCGTTGTCCAGCTTACTGAGATGGCCGCACATGCTCAGTTTCATCTTCAACTGGCCCCTGAGCTGTGATAGGGAGAGTGCTCCAGCATATAAGACATTCTGCCTCAGCTGCCAGCTTGAGGAGATCTCTGGATCCATGTGAGGTACAGGGCTGGTTCTAGCTTTGTTAGAAACAGATTGTCATGTACTATATGATGTCTGATTTCATTTTTTACATTAATCATGGGATAACTCCTTTACTGCTCGATCACTGGTCCGTGTATACATGGCCGCCACCAGCCGACAAACGGGCAAAGGCATCTTTAATGCGGGCCTTAAAATCATAATGGTCACATTTCTTTGTGTAAACAGGAGATGTGCTTCTGACAAAAATGAAACTATATGGGACCCAAACGATCTTGTTTGCCACAATGCAGCTTGCATCGGGCAACGTAAAAAAACTTTGTAAACTAGCACCAATTGATTAGTTATATCATGGATCGGTACTCTTTAAGGCCAAGCAGAAGAAGAAGCACCCTTATTAATATATAGCCAATTTTTAAAGGGGTTTTCCGAGATATTTTTACTGATGAGCTATCCTCGGGATAGGTCATCAGTATCTGATCAATGGAGGTCCGACACCTGGAATCCCTGTCGATCAGCTGTTTGAGAAGGCACCCGCGCTCACAGTAGCATCGCAACCTTCACACAGCTTTGCCTAGGCTGTGTGACGTCACGTTCACTGGTCACATGGCCCCATTGGAGTGAATGGGGCTGAGCTGCCACGCCAAGTACAGCCGCTATCAAATGGACGGCGCTGTGCTGGGTGAGCCGAAAGACAGCCATGGACCAGCCATGATCAGATACTGATGGCCTACCCAGAGCATAGGTCATCAGTAAAAACATCTGGGAAAGCCCGTTTAAGTTTTAGTTGGTCTAGATCAGGATTACTTAACTGGTGGACTGCGGTCCGAATCTGGACAGGGGATGCCAGCTGTCCGGACCCACTGTTTAAATAAGGAGATAAGAGAAGCAGAAGAGAAAGGACCTGCCATACAGCAAGTGAGAAGAAGCAGGACAGGACCTTTGAGGTGTCCCAGCCAATCGTTGTGCTGCACACAGGCAGCTTTACCCAAACTACCAATTAAGGTCCATTCACACGTCCGTGTGTGTTTTGTGGATCCACGGATCCGCGGATCCGCAAAACACGGACATCGGGCGATGTGCGCCCGCACTTGCGGACCGCTCATCGCCGGCACTCATAGAAAATGCTTTTCTTGTCCGCAACTGCGGACAAGAATAGGACATGTTCTATTTTTTTCGGGAACGCAATTGCGGACTCGGAAGTGCGGATCCGCAATTGCGGACCCGGCCGGGACATCGTCTGTCCCCATTGAAACTAATGGGTCCGCAATTCCGTTCCGCAAAATGCGGAACGGAATTGCGGACGTGTGAATGGACCCTAACTGGTAGGGAGGGAGGAGTTGGCTCCGCCTACATAATTTCTGCTCTTAGTAAGTCTGTGATCCCGTTCTGTAAATGTGCAGAGCAGGTTTCTTTAGCTCCTGCACTGGAGAAGTGGCCTCTACATGTAATGAGGAGAGATCTGCACCAGGTCAGGGCTTCAGGGGAGAGGACGGCTGTCCAGCCCTGGGGGAGGAGGAGAGGACAGTGTCTGCACCAGGTCAGGGCTGCAGGAGAGAGGATGGCTCTCCAGCACTGGGAGGAGGAGAGGTGAATGTCTGCACCAGGTCAGGGCTGTAAGGGAGAGGACGGCTGTCCAGCCCTGGGAGGAGGAGAGGTCAGTGTCTGCACCAGGTTAAGGCTGCACGGGAGAGGACGGCTGTCCAGCACTGGGGAGAGGAGGAGAGGTCAGTGTCTGCACCAGGTCAGGGCTGCAGGGGAGAGGATGGCTGTCCAGCACTGGGAGAAGGAGGCCTTCCTTCTTTGTAATACATTTGGACATGTGCTGCCAGCAATCATCTCCACTGTGTTATCTGAGGGTAGAGCTAAGGGCTGTGGACAATCTCTGTATCAGCCTGTCTGAGTTTTCATCCACATGCCCCTTCCACACGACCACTAACACCCCCATAAAATTAAACAGAAACACAAGGTGGGGTCAGTCAGCACGTCCCTGTATGCAGGTGCACGTAGCTATGGCAATTATACATACAAACAAAAAAATGCAACAGCACTCTGCAACCAGAACTCTGCCCAAGATAGAAGCTATAAGAGGACATTAGTGTACGTTTTGATCAAAAGGTAATAAGCCACTCGCCACGCCAAGGCTGTCCCGTGAGTGGTCCTAACACTAAATCTGACCTGTTATGGGCCATGACAGCCACATAAAATCCTCCTAACGCTGAATCTTACCTGTTATGGGCCATGACAGCCACATAAAATCCATTTTATGTGGCTGTCATGGCCTATAACTGGTAAGATTCAGCGTTAGGAGGATTTTATGTGGCTGTCATGGCCCATAACAGGTCAGATTTAGCATAAGGACCACTCACGGGACAGCCTTGGCGTGGCGAGTGGCTTATTACCTTTTGATCAAAACGTACACTAATTTCCTCTTATAGCTTCTATCTTGGGCAGAGTTCTGGTTGCAGAGTGCTGTTGCATTTTTTTGTTTGTATGTATAACCCCCATAAAATTAGCCAGAGTGCCCCCACAATCAGTGAGTAGCCAGAGTCCCTCTGTACTATAGCAGCATCAATAACAGAGAGTACTCCCATAGTCAGTAAATGGTCAGAAACCCTCTGTACTATGAAAAACCAATGACAGCAGAGTGCCCCCACAGTCAGTGAATGGTAAGCGTCCCTCCTAGTGGCATGCTAGAAATGTCAGGTACATAGGATTATTCATTTATTGGCCCCCAATCTGTCTGCGGTACCCGCTCCTGTTGGTGTTCAGTCTGGACCTCCTCCTCACAGCAGATACAATTATGTGGACCTTTACAAAAAGTAGTTGAGTACCCTTGATCTACACCATCAGACATGAGGACATCACAGACCAGATCATGTTCATATATATAGCAGAATAACGAAGGTCTTCTTGCAGTCCCATCACACAGATATATGAAGAGCTGTGCCACATGAAACTAGGCTCTGCCACGTCTGACAGTCTCAGCTCTTATCCATATCTCTGTAAGTTTGCTAACCTCAAGTGTGTAGTCTGTGATATGTAGGACAGAAACATGAGCACAACTAGACCACAAGTCAGGTGGAGCAGACATGTTTGGGCGCTAAACAATAGGCAGTGCAGTCATTTGTCACTAGGATCCACGCCCTACGTGTGTGTTTTTTTTTTTTTTTCCGGCAAACACCTGGCCCGGGACTCTATAAATACACTGCCTGCAGCTACAAGCACTTTGTAGGAAGTGTGCATTCTTAAAATAAACCTCATGGCCTCCGGGCATATAGTCACACACTGGTGTAATTCCTCTGGTGGCGCCAGACTATTTCCTGCGCACTGTCAGATTACTGGATATGAAAACAAGAGCTGACGGCCCCGGTGACAATGTGAGAGAACAGGAACATACCTGACAGCTGAAAAAAGCGTGGTGAACAGGATTAAGTGCTGGACTGACAAGGATATGGCGGGGAATGGGCGCAGGTTGTTCTGCTCGTGAACCAAACAGTTCACCTTAAAGGGCTTCTGCCACCAGATTTATAGCAGGAAAACTGGCGGGCCTGAGACATGCGCTGGTCAGCAGAAGCTATGTGTGTTGGTCCCATCCTCCTCCATACCCACATTTTGGAGAAAAATTAAGTTTTCGGGGCGTTGGCGTTACACCTAGAGGTTCTCCTCTCTCTCTCTGCAACTGCTGCTCCCTCTG
This sequence comes from Bufotes viridis, assembly GCA_033119425.1. Taxonomy (NCBI): domain Eukaryota; kingdom Metazoa; phylum Chordata; class Amphibia; order Anura; family Bufonidae; genus Bufotes; species Bufotes viridis. The sequence goes on from CM065591.1 coordinate 451,229,178, forward strand.
CACTTTGATTGACAGAGCTAGGCAATGAAAATGTCATCAAATGTCATCCTGGACCTGACCTCTCCTAAAGTCTCACTTCAATATCTGGCGCAGGTGTAGTACAGGAAAGAGGCTCGTGGGCAGGTCCCTTTTGTATGGCACCTGCACAGGATACTGAAGCGCACAGTGCAGGGTCAAGACTTTAGAAGTCAGGTTCCAAATGGAGAACAAAAGCACATGATCTGATGTACAACTACAATTGACTTCTCTTTTTTTATAGGATGGTTGGCAAGGGTGGGGTTGTGCCTACATCGACACATAAAAGTGCAGATCTTTGAAAAATTTTAAAAATTCTATTTTTGGTCCTGTAAAGGACTGAAAGCAAAACCTGTTATTGGGTTTCCAACCTTCCCATTATTTAAAGTATAGGTCTACTCATATGAGGTAGAGGGCCCTTTTTGGGCCCCAATGCAGCAGTACCCTGTGCACCCCTATAGCTATCTACCATCTCTTTGAGTTTGATGAGTAATTTGTTCCCAATTATGAACCAAGATAATAAAACTGTTGCTTATTAGCATCAGCCAAGTGCCAGAAAAAAAATTAATCTTTCTGAGGAATTTTAGAGATATTAAGTATTTTATCCTTGCTTTTCACGGTGCATTGGCAAAAGAACACAAAAATACCACACTCAAAGGCGGTGGAGAAATGCCACCTACGTTCTTTTCCATTTACTTTTAATTTATTTCAGATTAATTGTGCAGGGTAATCTTGACTACTTAATTTTGAATAATGCTTCAATAGGCACGCTCCACGGAAACAGTTCTTCAGCCCGATACTGTTAAGTCATTGCATGAAAAATTTTTCACAGCCAGACTAAAAGGGGTTGTCAGGTTTAGAAAAACGTTGCTGCTTTCCTTCAGAAACAGCGCCACACCTGCCCATGGGTTGTGTCTGGCACTGCAGCTCAGCAGGTGAGGTGCTGTTTATTTGCTATAGGGTTTATGCTCAGATGTATGGCTCTGTGCAAGCTCTAATTTATGTGGAGCTGTACAGATTTCTGGGGACCCAACTGTACTTCTGCACATTTATGATGAGGCACACGCCTCGTGATAAATGGGGAGCATCCTACGGCAGTCTGTACGCCTAAACAAAAATCTATGGCATCTCAGAGCTGCTGTAGATTTCTGGCTTCATTCGCGCCAGAAAATTGGTGCAAATTAAGATAAATTTGTCACGGGTGTTGGCCATGCTTTTTTTCCCACCCTTGTCACAACCCCTTTCGTAAAAGTGTCGAGGACAGCCTAAAAAGAGGTACATGCAACTTATTTTTATTTTTTTTCAAAAAGTTGCATTTAAAAAGTCACAAACACACAGCTTGCGACTTTATAAAGCCACTTTTCTGGCGCAAGTTAGATGATAAATTTCCCCTATGTGTTTGTGACTTTTTAACTGTGAATTTGTTTTTAAATTGTCACATTTCCTACTTTTTGCACCGCCCTAACCGTTATTTCAGAAGAGGGACATGGCAAGGGCAGGAAAGGAGCGTGGCCAGCAGGCGCAACAAATTTATCTTCATTTACACCCGTTTTATATTTAGGCACACAGACTGTCAGAGGATGCACCTAATTTATGATGAGGCCTGAGCCATGTCATAAATTAGGCCCGTCCTCCGGCAGTGCAGGGGATAGTAAGATCAGAGCATAAATCTTTCCCATAGAGCATATCACTTTTGACATACCAGAGACTGGCCTGTCAAAAGACTAATGGATACCTCCACCACCCTAAGATCTGACACAAGCAACGCAACATCTGGACTAATCAGGTTATAACAGAATATAACAATATTTTAGGACGGAATTCCAAATAGAACCCTTTAAGAGGCATTCCGTTTTGCTCAGTCCTAATACTTGTCGACAAAATTGTTTCCCCCTGTCATATATAACGGAATAAACCATTATTTGAGCCCATAAAAATGTATTAGGATGGAGCAAAACAGAATGGCTGTTAAAGGGTTCCGTTTTGCATTCCGTCCTATAATTCCATTATATTCCGTTAAAACCCTGGTATAAAAGAACAGTATAACGGAATTACTAACACTGATGCGAACCCGCCCTTACCTGTATGCAATCATAACAACAGAGACTAGATTGCAATGAAAAGTGGGCATGCAAATTTTCTGTATAGATGTAGGGTGGTCAGATGTCTAACACGGTTTGCCTGCACTCACCCCTGAATGTTGGTTACATATGACTCTAGTTCTACAATTAATACACACTAATCTTAATTTAAACAAAATTGTCTTGTGTCCTCAAGCAGGACATCCCTCATATCCAGTGACTATTGTTCGAGCTTATAAACCAGAGTATCAGGAGCCATCTGACCCCTTTATGACCAAGAATGGTCTGAGGTATGAGATAATCCAAACTGGATGTCTTAAGTCACTTGGTCAAATGTCAAGATCACATTAGAGCTCTCCTCAGATAACCACACAGAAATCATATTTATTATTGAGGTTAGAAGAGTCAAAGCCAATAACACACTGAATTAAGGGGATTCTTTCAGCCGTTTTGACCATGCAAAACTGCTGACAGTGCTATATAGGGGCCAGGTAGAGCAGGACATACATAAAATTTGTGGAGCTTTTATTATCAGGAGCAGTTAAAATATGAAGTTTTGTTCTGCCAGGCTCTGCTCCTGCAAGTGCCTGGAAGTGGTGCTTCACTGTGAGCTGCTTTCTGCCCCTCCCTTTTGCTCTGAGTGACAGGTGATACCATCCAACCAGGAAACCACTACAGAAATAACTCAGATCAACGGGAAGGGGATGAGAAGCAGCTCAATGAAGAGAGCAATTCACAGTGAAGGCCCCACTTGTAGGCACATGCAGGAGCAGAATCTGGCAGAACAAAACTTCATATTCACACTACTCCTGATAATAAAAGCTCTGCAATAGGTATGTCTGCTCTCTCTAGCTTCTCTTTACAGTTACAAAGAGTTTTGCATGGTGAACAATCAACCGACCTAGCGATACCAGGGGGCCTTTTCTTAATTAAGAAGAGACTTTCATTTCTTAACTGCAGTGAGAAAGGTTATTTCAAGACAGGGGAACTCAACTGTAGCCTCCTCCTTAGTTGCATAATGAGTAATGGAAGTCAATTATCTTATGTACATAGAAAGCACGCTTCTTTTTTTGTCAGCATGTTTGCCGTGCTGCGGCTGCATCTCCTGCCTGTCCCTATTATAGTGATGGGGCCAGGCCGTACTTTCGGCAGCAAACATGTAAGAGCGTTAGTACAGATCCGGCAGGCTGACTGAACGGCCTGCCGGACAAGCCTAACGCTAGTGTGAAAGAAGCCTAAGTGTAACATAATAAATGATCCTGTAAAACCAATGAACCATACCATTGTGTTTTGCAAACGAACCATATTGTAAGTGACTAATCTCCCAGCATGCCATGCGGTTATCAATTTCACTGCACTGGGGATGTATGGACAGGCTCGGATGGTTTCTTGGCTGCCGACTGTTGTTCTGACAGACTAATCCCGGCTTTAGTCACTTCTCTCCAGAGTATTAGTGAAGGTATACAGTATTCTACCTGCTATCAGGACAAACAAGTGATTTCATGAAGTAGCGACAAAGCTCTGCACTTAGGAGGCTAAAAACCTTCACAGCCAAACAATAATGCGACTATAAGGTAATCTAAGGTGTGGAATGAAGGGCGAAAGCGACTCGTATCTGGAGGATAAATGCTTACTAGATGAACTATGGAAAGACGGTGGCTGGAAGGATTCAAAGGGCAGTTCTGAAGAGCCGGAAATATAATAATATAATAATAATATATAATATTATAATATGTCTTCTTGTGTAAAGTCATATTCTACTTGCATATCTTTTCTAAGCCCTCGTGCACACAGCCATATGACGGCTCCGTGCAACCTTGAGTTGGACAGAACAGTAATGGAGGAACCCATTGACTTCTACAAGTCACCACAGTCCATCCTTGGCTCTGATGAGGGTCTGTCAGATTCATGTAGAATTGCGCCATTCTATAAGCCAGTAATACGGTGCTACACGGAGAACAAGCTCTTTAGTATGTGCTCTGCCGCACAGCCTTCTGCCCATGGTACTACTGTGTGTACGAGGGCATGTCAATACTATATTTTCACACGGGACAACCATTAAAGAAGTTGCCCCAGAATAACCACTTATCCACAGGTTAGGTGATAAGTGTCTGATCAGTGCGGTCCAACTGTGAGGACCTTAATTGATTACTGTGTGCTGTCCACATCCGTAATTCCGTTCCGCAGCCCCGCAAAAAAAAAAACAGAGCATGTCCTATTCTTGTCCGCAATTGTGGACAAGAATAGGCATTATCCATCATAGAGCCGGCCATGTGCAGAACGCACACGAGCCGTTATCCGTGTTTTCATGATCCACAAGACCCTACGGTTGTCTGAATGAGCCCTTAAACTGAGCTCAGCTATACAGATACATTTTATTGAATAGCTCACTGGCTACACAAAATTTTTAATCACAATTACAGAAGTATTCAAATCCGGGTGCTGGTTTGGAAAATGTAGAATATGTTTCATGGAATAACACCTTTGAGCTCTATGGGACTGTCGGAGGTAATTGAGCACTGTCCCTTTCGCCGGTTCCTGTGTATATGCTCAAGCTGCTGCTCCATTCTATCAGATGACATGGGACCCCCTGTTCTTGTGCTTGTCGTGCGTCTCGGTATTCGGACCACCAATGATAAGACACTTATGACTAAGCCTCTGCATAGGTAATAAGTTGCCACATGTAGAGTAATAGGGCGCCTTCACACGCGGCAGATTTTGTGGCAGAAAAATCCACGACTGAAAATAAGTTCCATTCATTTGAATGAGGCAGCAAGTGCATTGATTTCTGCAAGCCCTATTGAGGTGACTGGAACTGATTTTCAGTTGTGGAATTTTCTGTGAAGGTACCCATACTGTACATTTTTTTTTAAATCTCATCCATAACTTGACATATGGTGTGGATCTGCAACATGTCACTGTGTGTCACAGATTTCACAATTTGCAATGCACAAGAGCACTCTTCACGAGGCCCTCACACAGAGTAGTTTGAAGAAACTCTATTAAATAAAAAAATGCAATTTCAGTATTTGATGGCATTTTCTGAGCCAAAACCATAAGTGGAATGAAAAGGAATGAGAAATATAAAGAAAGGATTTGGCTAAAAAAAAACTAAGAAAACTAACAAAAACACAGCATCAAACAATGCAATGGAGATTTTCCCCCAAAAATTGTTATGTGTGAAAGCAACCTGAAGGTAAGGCTACATGCACACGAACGTATTTTGTTTCCTTTTTTTTCGCGGATAGGATACGGACCCATTCACTTCAATGGGTCCGCAAAAAATTCGGACAACACATCGTGTGCTGTCCGCATCAGTATGTCAGTAGCCCTGCAAAAAAAATAGAACATGTCCTATTCTTGTCCGTTTTGTAGACAAGGATAAGCATTGTTACGACATCCGTTTTTCTTGCGGATCCGCAATTTGTGGACCGCAAAACACATATTGTCCTGTAAATGTAGCCTAAGGCTGATAATTCTTTCTCTGGTATCCAAATCTGTGTTTGTCTCAAAAAAACTACTGGTACAAAATGGCAACAAAAACTACATGTGCCACTCCAGCCTAAGAGTACACATAATAATACAAAAAAATTAGCCAAAAAACTCATCTTCCACCAACCAGCTGCTGCAATTGCTGACAAATGCTTGAAATGCACAGTACGCTCAGCACTCTTCTGGATGGACTGAGCCCTGTATCCAGTTCCCTGCTTAAGTATCAGCTTAGGCTAAAACATTATAATTACAATAATTATCAAAGTTTCTTTTTACGAGACAGGACATTAAATGAGCAGAGGTCGGAGCAGAAAGCTTTTTATCTGTGGCGATGAACTGATTGTGCTGGAATGATGGAAATCTGTTTTATCAGTCTGAAAATGGCTGTTTAACCCAAACAATCAGAGTAGGTAGGTAACGGCACATAAGCAAAAAAAAAAAAAATGTACATTGAAATTAAAGGGATTAACCGGGAAATGATAATGATGACTTACCCTGAGGATAGGTCATCATTATCACATCAGTAGTCTCGACACCCCCGCCGATCAGCTGTTTCAGGGATTCGCTGTGCTCTCCGGAGCTCTGGCGGCTTTCCAAGAGTGGGCCATACATCGTATAGTAGCAGTGCTTGGTATTGGTATAAAAATCATTTTTTCGATTGGCCTTTATTAAAAAAAATATTGGGCTATTCTATCGCAAAGGGTTTACTGTTTTTCTAGCTGTGTGACTTGTACCTTCAATTTGTGCTGGTCATCTAATAAACCTTATCTCTAAACTACTAAGAGGTCATAAACACTTATTTAAGCCACATTCTTATCAGTAAGAAAATAACTGAGCTAAAATGAGTTTTTATAAGGACAAATAGCAGAGATAAGGAGTCCCTCAGCTCCCCAAATGACGGAAAAGACAGAAAATCCAAAGAGTGTTATTAGAGCATCTCAGCTCTGTATGTTTTTAGCTCACAATGAGTACAATACAATAATAAAAAAAATTGCCCCAAAAGTGTCCATAGCCTTTAACCCCTTAAGGACGAAGGGCGTACATGTACGCCCTTCGTCCGCACTTTAAAGATGGCACCCGCTCCCGCACGGAGCGGGCGCATGAGCTGCGGGTAAATGCTTGATTCATCAAGCTGACACCCGCAGCTCATGTCCGCGACCGGCAGCGATGCCGATCGCGGACATTTAACCCCTCAGATGCCGTGGTCAATCCTGACCACGGCATCTGATCGCGCAAAAACCGAAAGTTTCACTTTCGGTTTGTGCTCCGGCTCCCCTGATGGCCACAAGGGGGAGCCGGAGCATGCATGTAGTAGCCTAGGTTTCTGTGAATGAAACCTGGGTTACTACATAGTATTCCTATGGAGCCTATGACTGTAATAGGCTCCATAGGAAATATGCGATTTTCTCATATATTCCAATGCTATTGCATTGGAATATATGAGAATAGCAATCTGATGATTGCATCTTATAGTTCCCTATGTGAACTATAAGAAAGTGGTAAAAAAAAAAAAGTTTAAAAAATAAAAATTAAATAAAAAAAATATAAAAGTTCAAATCACCCCCCTTTCCCCAAAACGAAAATAAAAGAAATAAAAATAAAAAAATTACACATAATGGGTGTCGCAATGTGCGAAAACGCCCATACTATAATAATATTAAAAAATATTCACCATACGGTAAACATAAAAACGGAAAGAAAGCGTCCAAATGGCTAATTCGCCATTTTTGGACGCTTCATTTCCTAAAAAAATGAATAAAAAGTGATCAAAACATCATACGCACCCCATAATGGTATCAATTAAAAGTTCAGATTGCCCCGCAAAAAATGAGCCCCTACACTGCTCCATACGCATAATTACAAAAAAGTTATAGGGGTCAAAACATGGCGACAAAAAAATAAATTCCCACTTTTAATTTTTTTCACTATCAAAACGCAAGAAAAACTATACATATTAGGTATTGCCGGATTCGTACTGACCTGAAGAATAAAATTAACCAGTCAGTTTTATCGCAAATCGAACGTTGTAATTTAAAAACCCGTAAAACTGTGGTGAAATTGCTTTTTTTTGCAATTTCACCCCATTTGGAATTTTTTTCCCGTTTCCCACTACATCACATGCAAAAATAAATGGTAGCGTTAAAAAGTACAATTTGTCCCGCAAAAAACAAGCCGTCATATGGCTATGTGAGCGGAAATATAAAAATGTTATGGCTTTTGGAAGGCAGGGAGCGCAAAACAAAAACGCAAAAATCCCAAAACCCCCGGTCCTTAAGGGGTTAATTTAATAGGAACTTATCCCTCCAAACACAGATTCTCAGCCTGCCAAAATATCGAAAAAACTGAGCCTGTATGGCCAATTTTAGTGCATAACCAGAATATATGGGTTCAAATTAGCAACATTTGCAAGTTGAGGATGGTTCCTTTACAATCATTTTCATAAGCTGTACTTGTCAGGTTCCTCACTGACCCTTTATCTTCATACAGGCAGAGAAGACCTCCACACGGGTGTTCAGCACACCTGCTATTTTCACCTTAAATATATGATGTCTAAGCATAAATTTCATGAACCACTAGGACATTGTTCCTTATGACTAACCCAAGCCTTCTCGATCCCGGGGCTATATGCTTTAAGCTGTCAAGAAGATATACTGTAAGTCTTCATATTGGTAATTTCCAGTTCAGTATGACTTATTTAGAACATTTTCCTTTTGTTCACCAGTAAGTCTTCTCATTCTCTAGAGGCAAAGAATTATGGTCCAGTGGCTTCTAATTTATGGCACTCTAAAGATGTCTACAAGGAGGGATCTTAAAAAATTGTATATGCTGTATTATAAATCATTAAGGAAAAAAACCCTCTGCACCTCCCACTTTGACCCATATCCACAATGCCACCTGTTCGACCTTAAGAAAAAAACACTGAGTAAAACTTCTAGGGTGCACTCTGTTAAGAGTACGGTATTTCATGACCCGAGGGAGTAATGCATGACACAGAAATTCTCCCTTTTGTGTTGAATTTCTGTGTCATGAACATCCCCACAGGCCCTGCACTATGCCTAACACATGGCAGTTTTCCTACAAAAATATTTTTACATCTTTTTATACATACATTCCTAGATGGTTGTCTTTATGGTGTTTCTTCTATGGTTTCCATTTCCTTGGTGAGCCACATCTTTTTGACTAGACCCTGGTGACCTTACAGTTCACGTGATAAGGTCTGAGGTGGTGGGTGGGTGAATGGAGTTGGACAACTAAGCCTGAGTCTGGTCAGGTTTATAAAGGCATGGTTGGGTGAGCTTGGTGTGGAAGAACTTGACTGCGCCACAACTGACCTGAACCCCATCAAAAACCTTTAGGATGAACTAGAAGGGAGATTGTGAGTCAGGCCCTCTCGTTCAAAATCAGTGTTTGAGCTCACAAATATTCTTCAGGATGTATAGATCCCACAGACACGCTCCAAAATCTTTTAGAAAGCCTTCCCAGAAGAGTAGAAGCTGGGTCAGCTGCAAAAAGGGGGCGACCAACTCATATTAAAGAGGACTTTTCATCAAGATAAGGGTATAGTAATTCTTACCCTACCATGCTGGGCGCCCTCCGCTGATGTACAATCCATGTTTATTTTCTCAAAATGACCCCCTGATCGTGTATTATTCGCCCCGTTTCTTCAGCCGCCTCATATGCAAATGAGGTGGAATTTTGTACAGGGCGGCAGCTTTTCTTTTGCCTGGGGAGGGGCTTTGTTTCTCCCTGGCTGAGAGCGCAGCCAATCATAGCGCTCGGCTCTTAGCCAGGGAGAAGGAGCTCAAGTTCTCGCAGTACCCTGGTGCTGCTGCTGCCTCTTCAGACGGGATCCTCGGCGGGGAATTCAAGATGGCGCACGATCCTGATGTTTAGAAGCTCAAGTTCTCACGATTCTCGCGAGAACTTGAGCTCCTTCTCCCTGGCTAAGAGCCGAGCGATATGATTGGCTGCGCTTTCAGCCAGGGAGAAACGAAGCCACTCCCCAGGCAAAAGAAAAGTCGCCGACCCGTACAAAATTCCGCCTCATTCGGGTATGAGGCGGCTGAAGAAACAGGGCAAATAATACATAATCAGGGGGTCATTTTGAGAAAATAAACATGGATTGTACATCAGTGGAGGGCGCCCAGCATGGTAGGGTAAGAATTGCTATACCCTTATCTTGATGAAAGGTCATTTTTAACACCTATGGATTAAGAATATTAGGTCATGAAAGCTCCTGTAGGTGTAATGTATAGGCGTCCCAATACTTTTATTCCATATATACTACCGGAAAATGAAAAAGGAAAAATAGCCTATTTTACAATATGGCAATGCTGGAGGGTGTTACATATAGTGATCAAAGTTCTAAGAACCTTACTTTACAGTTGTGGCCTGGAGCAAATTTTGGTTTTCACAGAGTTTGCTGCTTGAGATTTTATGGTGGCAGTTTGCATGAACTCTAGATTGTTATGAAGCGTGATCCGATGAATTGCAATGGAAATAAACCTAATCACAAAAACCCAATTTTTACTGCAAACGATGACCTTCTAAAACCATTTCAGTGATCTTCTCGAAGAAATTAGGACAATACAGCTAAAATCACTCTGTCATGCTGATTGAATTAGAAAAGCAAACTGGCTGATTTAAAAGACGGGGATGGTGCTTGAAATCATTATCTTCTTCTGTTAACCATGGTTACCTCCAACAAAGACACTGGAGTGGAGTTATTAATCCTCATCCTAATTACCGCCTACTGGTTGACTTACTTTTCCATAGCATTATGTGCCAAAATTTTTGCACAAAATGTCATACTAAGCCACACTTCTTTTTGCCGTTACACCCATTCCCCCACTAAGTCACAGCCCACTGACACACAAGGTGCAGTCGATTTTTCTAAAAATAGATGTGCTGAGTTTGTGCCAAATTTTGACACATTCTAGGTGCAATCACATTAGTACATATGACAAGTAATAATAATAATAATAATTTAAGAGCTCACCTGATTTGCCTATTTAAGTACATAGGGGGTCAATTATTAAGACCGGTGTCTAAATAACCCCTATATCTGGTGGAAGATCCTCCGAAGTTATGAAGAGGCGCCAGCCTCTACATAACTTCAGCACATCCAGCGCCAGTCTAAATGTAAGGTGCTTCCTAGCTGTCTTAGATTTAGACCATTTTCTACGCCTAAGACAGACGGTGAAAATGATGAATGAGATGGGCCTGCTGGCCCGTCCCCTTCCCTGCCACGTTCACTTTTTTTCGACCTGGCGTGAGCAGGGAAAAGTAGCAGATTGCGCCACAATCTGCGCCAGAAATAAGCCTAATATAAGCGTATTTCTGGATAATAAATGTCCCCAATAAAATTATGTAGCATGGAGCATCTTTTCTTAGAACTCTACATAGTTTCTTTCCCCTGTTATTCCTCAACTGGGTGTTTCCATTAACCATATCAAAGAGGTGTGACAGGTGTACAGTCAGGAGGAATAGTAGAGGAAAAGCACAACACAGAGTTCTAAGGAAAAAATGCTCCAGAATTGATTTATCATGGGAATACAAATGTGTATGAACACAGACTTGTCTTTAAATAATAATAAATCATCTCTAAATATTTAAATCTCCTCTTCTGCTATCATATATACCATATAAGAACATAAAACCATTATTGAACTGCTGTGTAGTCAAAGTGTATGCTTCACCACAGCCTAACCTCTGTGTAAAGTCAATTAGGAAACAGATTCTTCTTTATTTTTGTATTTGATATAACAAAAAGCAATTAATTGGGACCTCTGCTCATGGTTCATGGGCTTCACGCATGTGTTCATTGAGAAGACACAAAAAAGGTTCCTAGAACTTTTGTTGTGGAAACTGTGGGGGTGAACTAGGTCATGCAGTCAACAATGCATTCTAGGACCAAGGCAAGATTTTGGCATTCCTATGAGCTTGGCTTGGAGCGCTATAGCAGGGTAATCAAATGATTCAGAGATGTTAAAGAGTATGCAGCACTGCCGCTTACAATTTACACCAGCATGGCATCATGCAGCCAGGGTCTAGGGTCCCAAACCTCCCCGTGGCAAACCCATATGTCAACACAAAATATAGTAATTAAAACTTACTGGGAGAAGAGTCGAGTAAACTTCTCCTGTCATGGACTCTTCACCTAGTAAGTTTGAATTTCTTTACTTTCTTTTGAGGGGAAGGATGGGTTAGCTATGGGCAACATGCTATGACCCTACAGTTTATCCCGTCATTATGGGATCATGGTAGAATGCTGCTGGTTTAGGGGCCCCAAAAAACCTCACAAGGTTCCCTTTAATTCCTTACCAAGTTGATAAATCATTTCTGTCCATAAAACAGGACAAACCTTTCTAAAATAATGGCACAGAAGAATTTTTAACCACTTCCAACGCTGCTACATGTTTTGCTTTTCTGCAAACCACTGCACTGTTAGGTGCAGCGAGGATACAGGTCCAGAAACTATGGCCCTCCCCAGCAAAAATGGCTGTGTACTGAAAGCCGACATCCCCCTGCAATGGCCAAGACTGGACACAACTCAGATTCCATCTGTTAGGCCCCTAAGAAGGTCAATGCCATCTGCAGAACCTAAAGGTGAATATGTTCCATGGTGGAGCTGATGATGGACATTTTTGATAAGAAACATCCTATAATTTTTAGAACCATTCTGGCTTACAATCATCATATAGATGGCAGATTTTATTTGCCCCCACCCCCCTTTTTTTAGAACAATACATACACTATAAAAGAAAAATCTTGAAAACAGATGCTAATTTTTTCAATCATTGCCAACCGTTTTCGATAAGAATCTTAAAACCTTCAGTAAGAAAATGTCCTTATAGTGACCCATTGACGATATATCTTTAGGTACCATTAGATATTGGTGTAAAGTGTATTTTGGGCAATCCATCAATTTGACAAATTCCACCAAAAACAAGCTAGCAAGTAGACGAGTAGGGGCTTATGCCATATGGTCACCTGTGGTGGTCAGTGGTGTTTCTCTGTTCCCAGTACACATTGTGGTTTTTGGTAATAACTCAAAGCCATAACATGAATACCACCAACAACCAATGGACCCCATTTACTTATAATGGGGCTCGTCGGGTTCTGTTGTGGTGTCCGCCATTTTGACAATATCTAGCACTACTCTTCTTGTCAACTATAATGGAATCTGCGACATAGGCTCTGATGCAGATATGGAAATAGGTTTATCCCCAAGAAATTAGCTTTTTTTTTCCTTTTTTAGAATATCAAAGCATTTAGACAGAGCATTTCTGTTTTAAATTGACTGTATGCCAAGTAAACATCATGACCATTTCACATTAGCAGTGGACTGATTGCTTAGCTGCTCTATTACTAGTGTTTCTGACTAACGGAGCATCGAGTCATGGACCTATCAGGTTCTGATCCAGGGACTCAACGCTCTATTTAAATCCCTTCCTGGCCATAACCCATTGATAGTCTTTGGACTCACTAGCTGTGTTCCTGGTTCTTCTTCCTGTGCTTTAATGGATTTCTCATGCTACTGACCCCGGCTTGTCTTCTGACCACTCTCTGTCTTTCGTTTGGTACTGCGTAGCCTGTCTGGTTCTGACCCACTTATGTACGACTCTGGTATTGTGTTTGTCTGTCATTGTTTGTTGTCTGTCTCTGCACTTTAATAGTTTAGGGACCGTTGATCAGTTGCGGTCAATCTATCTAGGGCTTGTACTGCAAGTAGGTAGGGAAAGCGGGGAAAACGGGTTCTAGCCTTAGGGTTCACTGTCCTTGTCTGTCCCTACCTACAGTCAATACACATTTACAAGAGAGACTAGACATGAGATTTAACCCAACATGTATAAAATGTATACAACTTGTGCACTTTTTGTGTTGTACACTTGTAAAGCACTGCCTGTAACCCTTTACTCCATAGAAAAGCCTCGAAAAGCAACTGCTACTGCAGGTAGAAACATCTTAACTTCCAGCTGTGACAGGAGATTGAACACGCTGTATTTCTTATGGATCAGAGTAATTGTGTTTACTTAGAAGAGTGAGCCCCATGTGTGAGGTGGGCCGGTTTATTACAAAGCACCACAGACCCCTGTGGCCATCAAGGGATTAGTGACTAACCTCACAGGTCACACGGATGCTTTGATACTTTACTTTTCTATGTGTTATATAGACCGTGTTACAAGGGCATTTTTTAGAGCTTGGACTCCTAGATGTCCATTTGTCGTAATGAAGTTCCAAAGTGTATTTTCCCATAGGTAAAGATCTATTTCTGGAGGCCCTGTAGTTGACAACCACAGATGTAGAACTCCTCACAGATAATCACATTTAAATGGGTTGAATTAAAATCCATCAGGTAAGTTAAAGTGGTAATTAAATTGGTCACCAGCAAACGCCCCCCTTGCTATCATGATGGAAAACTCGAGGCGTAGACCCTTGTGGTTCTTAAACCATAAATAAAAAATAATATAGAGGTTGTCCAGAATTAGAAAAGAATGTATGCCCTTCTCTCCATTTCCAGGGTCCAACCCTGTTCTTGAGATAGCAGTGGGTCCCAGAGGTGGGACCCACCCTTATTCAACATTTATGGCATGTCCTGTGGAATGTAAATATTTAGATGGGACAACCCCTTTAATGGAACTGAGCTGTAATACCTGACATAAACCATAGATGTGTGGAGCTGTTTTTGAAATACAGAAGTGATATTTTTCTGATCCTGTATGATAACTAAAAATAAGACCCCATTAAAGTTGTACGCACTGGAATGCTTCTATAGCTTACTGACATAAGGTTGGTACCTTACTGATTTATGTGAACCCCAGAACTGACATATTATATACTATAAGAACATACCTCCCAACAGTCCAGGATCTGGCTGGACAGTTCCAGATTTTGGTGGTTGTCCTGCAGTCCCAGGAGGGCTGCAGCATGTCCTGATTTCAACTGTAAGGGGTAAGCAATATTTTAAGGGGGCACTAAGGGGGTAGCATTATTATCAAGGGGCAATTAGGTTGCAGCACTATTGTGAGGGGGCACTAAGGGGACAGCACTAATGTGAGGGGGCACTAAAGGGTCCGCACTGTTATGAGGGTCAATAAAGGGGCAGCAGTATTGTAAGGGAGCAGAAAAGGGGCATAACTACTGTGAAGCAGTCAATTTGGGGACGTACAATACATGTGTAAAGTGTTCAGACTGTTTGACTTTTTTCACATCATGTTATTTCGCCTTATGCTAAAATAAAATAAAAAAATTTAAGTTAGGGCTGAGCTGCAAGACCCCTTTAATTCCACTGAACTAAGTCTGACAAAGTATAAACTGCTAGTGGAGCCTGGTCAATGGTCACACAATCATGGTGGTGTCCCCTGTATTCTGGGTTTTGTAGCAGGGTATATGTGGAGGCAGGGTCCCATTAATACTAGGTGGGATCTCTCCTGGCTGTGATACAGGCTGCCACTCTGGCATGGTAACGGTCATACAGATGCTGGGTATCCCACTTGGTATGTCATTTCAAGCTCTTTCAACTTGGACCCGTAGTTCTGCCAAGGTGGTTGATGGCTACTGTGCATAGGAGATCCATCTCCCTATCCAGTCCCATACAGTTTCAATGGAAGAAAGATCTGGTGATCATGCTGGCCAGGGGAGCTACTGGATACCCTGAAGATCACATTGTGTAGTGCGGACAGTGTGTGGGGGGACATTATCTTGTTGGAACACCACATCTCCTAAGTCACCAAAGGCAGAAGAACTGGTTCCACGATGTCCTGGACATAATGAAGACTGGTCAATGTTCCTGCCACGAATACAAGATGGGGACGGCCGTTGTAGCTAATGGCGCCCCACACCTTGACACCTGCTGTTGGTCCTATGTGTCTCCACATTATGCATGATGGCAGTAGTTACCAACAGTAGCCAATCAGATCTAGCTTTCCAATAGTTACTGGTGGCAACCAATCAGATCAAGCTTTCTAATGAAGCTTGGAGACTTTTAGACGCCAGTCTTAATACCCCTTTAGCTGGCGGTGGAAATACCGAAATTATGTAGAGGTGCCGGCCTGTCTAATTCCATGCCAGCTCCCTTGCTGGTGTAGATTTAGACCAATTTCTATGCCTAAAACAGATGTAGAAAATGATGAGATGGGCCCTCTGCCCACACCCTTCCCCCTCCATACCACGTCCCCTTTTTTAGACCTGTTGTGAGGGGGGAAAAGTCACAGATGTGCAACAGATATACGCCGAAAATGGCATATATCTGTTAGTAAATGACCCCCACTTTCTGGATAATAAGACAACACCTCTACTGTATTCATTTTTATACATGATACCTCCTATATTTTGTCTTTTATGTCTGCGTTACATATTGAGAGATACACTACTGAAACATTCTTTGGAAGAGTCATAGAATGTAATTGAAAGGAAATGTCAGTGCTCAGATAACAAGTCTTTAAGTCTAATCCAATGAGTTTTCATTCACCATTGATGATCTACATCCAGAGGTGAAGACGAGCTTTCATCAGACAACCGTGGCCAGATAAGTAAATGTGCAGATTAAAATTTCAGTGTTGAATGGGCACAAGTTATGTAATTCTTTTCTCTGCCGCTGTTTACATCTGACCTTACCTATCTGGAATTGTTGGTGGCTCACATACTTTTATCACGAGGCTTGGAGCTTTTGCATGTAAAAATATAAAATTGCAGATGGAAATACAGTACGTACATTACATACACTACTCACAAAACGTTAGGGATATTTGGTTTGTGGGTGAAATTTCAGGATGAACCTAAAATTCACTCTAACCTTTACAGGAGAACTTAATGTGACCTTCTCTAAACATTTGAATTGCACATGTCCAATTGTTCAGTGTTTCAGTACTCTGTGCACAACTTGCTGTTCTCTACCAAGGAGCTTAACGGCAAAATTCACAACAGGTGTTTGATCCTTGAATAGCCCAATACATTTCCTGATTCAATTAGAATTGGTATTTAAACAGTCCTCCTCATCATGCTGTTCACATTTTAACATCATGAGACCAAAACGACACCAATTGATCAACAGTACCTCACTATTGCGAGGCTTCAAGCAGGATGTTCTCAGACAGAAGTGGTCACTGAGCTTAGAGTGTCACAGTGTCATCAGCAGCTTGCAAAAGGGATACAGAGAGACTAGAAGAGTCACACAAAGGCATAGAAGTGGAGGTCCTGTGGGCACATCCCACACTGATGACCGCTTCATTTTAAACAATGCCCTGCAGAACCGGATGATAAATGCCACACAACTCCAGGCACATTTAAGGGAGGTGAGAGACACCCAAGTGTTACGTCAAACCATTCAAAACCGTTTACATCAGCGTGGTCTGCATGTTAGACAACCTGCAAGGGTACCTGACAACACCATCAGGCACAGGCGTCATAGTCTTGCATGGGCCACAGAGCATCTATGCTGGACGAGGGACCAGTAGGCCTAAGTGCTGTTCTCTGATGAAAGTCGATTTACACTGAGTAGAAATGATAGTCACCAATGATGTTGGAGACTTAAAGGAGAGCGCTATGCATCAGCCACTGTTGTCACCAATGAGCCTTTGGTGGTGGTGGTGTTACAGTGTGGGCAGGTGTGTCTAGTCAATACAGAACTGCCCTTCATTTTGTGAATGGTGCAGTGACAAGCCCATACTACTTGAATAACATCATTAATCCAGTCATTGTGCCTCTGCATGAACAATACAGGTATAATTTCATCTTCATAGACGACAATGCGCCAGCTAATCAAGGTCACATCATTAGGGTATGGCTGCTGGAGACTAGGGTACCTCAAATTGAGTGGCCTGCACTTTCTTCCATTGAAAACCTATGGGATTAGCAGAATCGCTGTGTAGAGGCTTGTAACTCTGTACCCCAGAACCTCAATCACCTGAGGGCTGTTCTTAAGAAGAGTAGGATGCCATGCCTCAGTAGACAATAAGTTGACTTGTGAACAGCATGGGAAGGCGTTGTCAAGCTGTAATTGATGGTCAAGGCCACATGACATGTTTTTGAAACATTAGCATTTTTGTGGGGGTATACCCACCACTGGTGTTGGCTTTTGTTTCGATAAATAGTTTGAGATGGGGAAATTACCATTGCTGCTTCTACTTAAATGCCCTACTTTCACGATATAGTATCACTGTAGAGTGTCACCCGAAAGCCAAATATCCCAAACTTTGTGTGAGTAGTGTATATTTTATTAGGAGCCCCAAATCAGCTGGCCATACCAGCAGGTACTTTGAAAGAAGGTATCAGTAAAATCACATACCAAATGTACAGTATTTTAAAAAATACATCTTCTTCTGAATAAATATGTGCAGGCTCTAACCAGTTCAATTTACCGGGCCATTTACCACCCTTCCTGACCAGGTGCATTTTCAGTGCTTTTTTTAGTACATGTGCTTTAAATCCATAACCTTTTTTATGTCCCCTTTTCATGAAGGTCAATTTGATGTAGGGAATGTATGGGTATTTGTCACCGGTGGGGCGGGGCTAAAAGCTGTGGTGCGGCGTGTGGTGGTATTTTATTTCTCTTTATTTTTTTGTATTTTACACATTTGTGCCCTCCACCCTATAAGATCATACAAGACCTTTGGGGAGCATTTAACATGAAATTTTCTTATTGCTTATTTTTTTCTGTATGTGGGCCTGACATATTAACCCAAATTGCAAGGGGAATGCAGTCCTCAGATATTTTAATTAGGCTGTTCAGCCTCATTACACAGCTGATCTGGATGTACTATGACCCAGGAGCCTGTGCAGATACCGGGCCCCGAGTGATCATATGAGTGTTAGAACTGGAGCAGGAAGTGGCATCTGTATACACAGTACTCATTGAGTGCCAGAGAAGACAGGGACGGTAAAAAACTACCCGTGCCTTCTCTATGGGGAGCCCGGCTGTCACTGACAGCCGGGCTCCCAGCTCCTGCAGCTGCTTGGCTAGCATGCAGCTGCTAAGTCTACAGACCTAATAGGGGTTTTCCACTTTCTTTAAATTGTTGTGTAACTTAAATGCATAAGTCACATCTTACATTACCCCCACTGGTCCCTGGGTCCCTCATTTATGGGCACTGTACACACGGCAACAGTCATGGAGTCCATGGGATTGTGGTGTTCACGAGATACACCCACATGACTGCTTTGTCAGCTGTCCATAGATGAATCCTCTTCTGCGCAGACGCTAAATGTGTTAATTTATGGTTTAGCTTAAAGGGGTTGTTCGGGTTCAGTGCTTCATGCTCCTGATTGAAAAATTTTATTTTCTGATGATACATTTTGCTTAAATAAAGTTAAAACTGATGTGAATGGTGACAATCTCTGTACAGCACTATAGAATATGTCACATGATAATTAAATTACTCTGCTTTTTCTGTCCCAAGCTATAGAGCAAAGCTGATAAGTGAGCTGCAGAAAACAGGAAACCTCCATAAAAATAAAAACAAGGAAAATATTGCAGTCATATAAATAATTGTAAAGAAAACATCAAAAGTGTTTTAAAAATATGTTTTAAGAAAAAAGCCTGATTTAAAGATGTCATTTTATGATGATACATTTTGCTTAAATAAAGTTAAAATAATTAACTCTGTTCCTTTAGTACAAGTAGCAGAGAGATGATAAAAGCAAGTGATCAAAGTACAAGACGTGACAAGATTGTCTGTTTTCTTTTCCTACAGGAATGTCAATCAGACAAATCTGCAAGTCCTTCCTGAATATTTAGTCATAACAATTTCCATAGCTTCACAGCTTCAAACACAACAGCAATTTAATCACTGCGAAAACACCAAAAAACATATTGGGGGCTAAGTTAAGCATGGTGTGATGTACTGTACTCTGCAGTGAAAAAAACTATTCTACAGTCTTTGAACAAAATATGTGTATATGGATGAGCGTAAAGTGATCCTCTAGGCAAAGGCTCAAAACACTGAAACTGTCTATATAGTGGAGAAGTTTATCCTGGTGCCTCCTAATCAGGGTATCCGCAGGTATTTTTGGTAGCTCCTACAGTCTACATATATATGCCAAGTTCCTGGACAGTGGTTGCCATGATGACCCACCCTGAAACCTGTACAGAAAATGACTAGCTATAAAATCTGAGCAGTGATACTTCTTGTACAAGTTCTTGGGCAGGTCATGACACCAAATGCACGGTGCACGAGTGGCCTGCCTAAAAAACCTCTGACTTGTGGGGACCATCGAGGATAAAATGGGTACTGTCAACCAGAAAATTGCTGAATTTTCAGGTTTTGCCTGCAGTATCACTTTAAAGGGTTGTCAGAAATTAGAATTAAGGGCCTTCTTTTTGCCCCAAGAAATAGCACCATTCTATCGGGATGTGTCTGATATTCCAGCTCAGTCACATTCACTAGAAAAGGGCTGAGCTGCAATACCAGGTGCAACCTATGTAAAAATGTGGTCCTGTCTGTGGTATAGATCCGAAGATCTTTTTCTTCAGGCATACCCTTCACTCATTGTATAGTGAAAGACATACCGTGCCTTGCAAAAGTATTCACCCCCTTGACTTTTTTCGTGTTTTGTTACATTTCAGCCTTATGTTTTATTAATCTGAATTTTATGTGATGGAGCAGAACACAATAGTTTAAGTTGGTGAAGTGAAATGGGAAAAATATATAAATAAAACTATTGTTTAGAAATAGAAAACAAAAAATTGGCATGTGTGTATGTATTCACCCCCTTTGTTAGAAAGCCCGTAAAAAGCTCTGGTGCAAACAATTACCTTTAGAAGTCACAAAATTAGTGAAATGATGTCCACCTGTGCGCAATCTAAGTGTCACATCATCTGTCATTACATATACACATCTTTTTTGAAAGGCCCCAGAGGCTGCAACACCTAAGCAAGAGGCATCACTAACCAAACACTGCCATGAAGACCAAGAAACTCTCCAAACAAGTAAGGGACAATGCTGTTGAGAAGTACATGTCAGGGTTAGGTTATGAATAGATATCCGAATCTTTGATGATCCCCAGGAACTTTTCGGCCCTTAGCTATGTCTGGCTCAAACCCAACAAATCATATCACCCAAAGAACACCATCCCCACAGTGAAACATGGTGGTGGCAGCATCATGCTGTGGGGATGGGACTGGGAAACTGGTCAGAGTTGAGGGAAAGATGGATGGTGCTAAATGCAGGGATATTCTTGAGTAAAACCTGTACCACTCTGTGCGTGATTTAAGGCAAGGATGGAGGTTCACCTTCCAGCAGGACAATGCCCCCAAACACACGGCTAAAGCAACACTTGAGTGGTTTAAGGGGAAACATGTAAATTCGTTGGAATGGCAGAGTCACAGCCCAGATCTCAATCCAATAGAAAATCTGTGGTCAGGCTTAAAGATCGCTGTTTACAAGCGCAAACCATCCAACTTGAAAGAGCTGGAGCAGTTTTGCAAGGAGGAATGGGCAAAAATCCCAGTGGTAAGATGTGGCAAGCTCATAGAGACTTATCCAAAGCGACTTAGAGCTGTGATTGCCGCAAAAGGCTCTACAAAGTATTGACTTTAGGGGGGTGAATAGTTATACACATTGACTTTTTCTGTTATTTTGTCCTATTTGTTGTTTGCTTCACAATAAAAAAAAAAAAATAACATCTTCAAAGTTGTGAGCATGTTCTTTCATTTAAATGATGCAAATCCTCAAAACAATCCATCTTTATTTCAGGTTGTGAGGCACCAAAACGCGAAAAAGTCAAGGCGGGTGAATACTTTTGCAGGGCACTATAAATGGGTTGTCCCATGCAGGGGCTTAGCTACCATAGAAGCAGGGGAAGTGACTGCTATGGGGTCCGAACTCCGAAGAGACCCGTGATGAGGACAAATGGATTTATTTTCAGGGCACAGGGAGCGGTGAGTATAGTGCTCCTAGTCCTATCATTGGTATTACTCACCACTCTCTGTTCTACTTCTCCGGATGCCCGCACTGCACTAAGTCCTGGCAGCACACAGCCTCAGGACGGGATGTAGTGTGTGTAGGAGGACACTATGACCTGATTCTGTGTGACCTCAGGTCACAGAGTAGTGCATGCCTAGACTCAGTGCTGCACGAAGAGGGGAGGTGCCCGCAAAAGGAGACGAGAGGTGAATATTGCTTTTTGGCCTGGTCTAAGGACTGTATTAAGGCGATCGAATATAAGGGGGCCCATTGAAAAATTTGCTGTAGGGCCCAGTCAGTTCTATATTTGCCACTGGATCCAAATCTGCCCCAGACAGCGGGACCTGTGGAGAAATCTATACTCACCTGGTCCCTACAACTCTGTGGCTCCAAGGCTGTTTTCACCAGCCGGCCTCCATCTGTCAACTTCCTGAATAGACGGGGTCACGTACGCCGATGCAGCCAATTGGGGACATGACACCGCTGAGACCGGTCATTGCCTGCGTCAGCGCATGTGACCCCGTTTGTGCAGGAAATCAACAGAAGGCTACCAAAACTCGAGTGAAGACTTCCCGGAAGCTGGAACCGAGCAAGGGGGACCAGCTGAGTACAGGCAGATTTAAAAAGAAAAAAACTGGACAACCCTTTTAAAGGAAATGTGTCATCAGAAACTGAGCTATTATTTAAAACATATTTTTAAAGAATTTTTTGTGATGTTATTTTTAATTTTCCATGTCAATAGCTATATTAAAAAAACATAAAATCCTGCAGTTTTCACACTGGCAACTAAGCCTAATAATAGTCGTCACTTCCTGGTCTGTACAGATCACTTTACTACAGTTACCTGCTTATCTACACACAGAGGTGATACCATCACAGGCAGGATTAGAATGACAGATAAGCCAGGATCTACTATTCACAATTGATGATTATCAAAGCTTATCTATTCTTTCCTTGTACAATGACCTCTGCACAGGTCACAGAACATGTCTAGAAGACTCTCCCATAGAAGTCAATGCGGTCCCATCCAGGCCATTGTGTCTATGGCCCATGGGGCTGCCGTTAGGTAATTTTCTTAATGCTAAATACTGTAAAGACAAGATAGCCGCCCCCATAATCCTGTTCAATAGAATTTTAAAAATCGGTAATCAGTAAATAAAAAGAGATTAAAAAAAAGGATATGTGATGTATTTGCTTTTAACTGCTTTAAGTTTAATTTTAAGATTATTGCTTATTATTAGTGGATAGAAACACTCCTGTTTATATTGGGAAGGCTGACAACCCTTTGGTGATCTAAAATGACAGCCAAACCAGTTGTCACAGAGTTTTCCCAGATATAACTAGGAAACTTAAAAAAAAAAAACATGAAGGATGGGGGCTCTTTTAAAAATATATTTTTTATATTAGAGATGCATGCTCTAAACGTATGCCCCAAAGTATGTTCTTGTTGTCCATATCTGAGAGAAAACCTATTCGCACTACTATGCGTACATAATGTTGGATAGGTGAGTCACACAGGGTCGACCTTTGATTTCTCCCTCTGATGTAGTCATATAAAAGCATAATACTGTTATACAGCTGAATGGCACAGCGTGATTAAGCTGGCTTAAGAAAGGCCATTGTGTTCTCATTGTCCATATCTGAAAGGTTACTCATTTGCTTTCAAGAAAAAAATAAGAAAGCTAATCCTGGATGTTGTGTTACAGTATTTAGGGCCTCCTTAAGTATCGGGAGTAATGAAGTCAAACAGTGTGAGAAACCTGAGGTTTACTATTGTAACGCCCCAGAGTGGCATTACCACCTCTTTTTGGCCCCCACTATCCTGTAATAGTTAATCCAGTGTCATCTTATGCATTTATTACTATGTCCTGCATAATGTGTATATGTATTCCCTTTCAAATGACTGTTAAAGTGTAATGTGCCTGGTTCACCAGCAGATAGCGGCGATCTTGGCAGAGCTAGTTTCCCTGGAGTGGGACCTTCTATCCATTACAGCCCTCTCTAGAGAGGGAGGAGTTCTAGTTAGTGAAAGTCAGTTTAGAGGATGCCCTGTAAGGGGAAGCAGTAGGCCCTCATCCCTTCTGGACAAGTCTGCAGAAGCCTAGCTTACCCCCTGTAAGGGGAAGGGTGTGCTAGCCAGCAGAGCCTGTCAGCTCGACTAGGCCAAAGAAACAGAAAGAACTAAAAGCTTCAGAGCCAGGAGGAAAAATTCCCTGGATAAAGAGAAAGATAAAGCTAAAGATAGAGTCAGACTAGAGAAAGTTAAGTTGCAGCTCACAGCAGAAGAGGAAAAGTTCCTAGTTGGTCTAGCTAATATAGCAGAGCTGAGAGAGTTTAGATGTAGCAGAGTTAAATGTGTTTGCCTGCCAAATTTAATGCCAAAGTCTGCTGATGACCAAGATAAAGCTGGACGATTGTTTGCTGATGCAAGTTTATTGAAAGTAAAGCTGCGTTCAACGTTAATACAAGTCTGGACTCCAGTTATTTCGTCTTCAACCATTCACCCATCCATTTTAGTTGTACCGCTGCTGGACGACAACGCCTGGGGTTCCAGGATATCCAGGTAGGAGCACCAAGACAAGGGCAAAAGCCACACCTAAGGGACACTATAGGCGACTCTTACACCACTCAGGCATTCCTACACTGGGTTCCATCACTACCATCTACATAGGGGGACTTAGTCCCTCGTTGCTGTAATGCAACTGGCGTCACAACAAACTTTTAACCCACATCTATTACATCTTAAAGGGACCCCCTTGGTCGATGTCTCACCCAGTGGCGCGCTGCACTATCACATATGCGGAGAGGCTTAGGACCACAAATATACCGTATCTGAGAAAAAGAGTGAAGTTAGTGGTAAAAATTTGATAGTATAAGAATAGCAATGATTATACTTAACAGATAACAAATCCCTGTGTAGATTCCTTACCACTAGGCGCTGGTCTAAATGAGCCGAAGATCGGGACAGTTATTGGTGACAAACGCTCGTACAAACCCTTATGCACCATATAAAGACGCTGCTGATCACACGACGAATGAGCTATTGCTTGTTGATCCGGTGATAGCATCCTTCATCCGTCTCCTAAAAATCATCGTTTGTTGGAATTGTCCTGTGTAAACAGGGAGGGCGCTGGCAACAGCCAATGAATCTGTATGGGGACGAATGATCGTAGTAACGATCATTCATCCCCATACAGAGGAGATGATTGCTGCATGTAAATCCAGCTGAATCATGATCAGAAATATCAATTATCCTAATAATCAAAAAAATATCTAGGGCTCAGCAGCTTTAAGACTCAATTCTGTAACTAAGATCAGTGCAATAAACATTTTTGGGGTCTATTTTTATCAAACTGGTGTGAAGTGAAAGGTGGAATCTGATTGGTTGCTATGGGCAACTAAGCCAGTTCTACTTTACACCAGTTTGATAAATGACCGCATTCATATCTACAGTATACTGGAAATAAAACAGTAAGTGGTGATCAAAAGTAAGCAAACACACACACAATCATCCAAAATTATAGGCACTTTAATACTGAGGATCTCTCCTTAGGATCGGCACCACGTGTCTGGTTATTAAGGCTTAGTCCCATCTGATATCTGCAGTGACCAGACGCGGCTTTGGCACACCGTGGCCAATTTTCATGGTTTCCATGTCCATTGGTTTTGGCACACCGTGGCTCCGGCTCATGACCAGTGGTGCTTGGAGTCAGATCCTGGCTAAGCTCATACTGATTACCCAAGGGCCGATTATCCTAGGAGTGGCTGATCAACATTAAAGGGGTTTCCCGGGATTACTATGGTGTTTAACAGATTTGCTCAGGTTTTTGCCAACCTCATGTACTTCCTCATGGTTTTTTTTTTTCCGTTTGGACTCTTGTGCCCCTTTTCACCATGTAAACCAATCCGTCTAATTGGTTTACATCCTGTATGTAGCACTTCCTGTTGCTGTATCCAACCAAACCCATGATGCACTTCTCCTTCCTCTGCCACAGCTCCAGCACCGCCCCTAACGCCCAGCTAGTTTATAGCTCCTCCCACCCAGTATTTACATAGACACGCCCCTATCACTGCCCCGATAGTTTATAGCTCTTCCCACCCAGCTATTTACATAGACACGCCCCTATCACTGCCCCACCCATGGACATAACATCACATAATATAAAAAATGGATCCACTAGAGGGATAGCCCTCTCAAAGTCCCATCACAGAAAAAGAAAGGTTTTACGATAGATAAAATGAAATATACATTTGAGAAAAGCCCCCATGAAACTTCCCGGTGGGGGGGGGGGTTGGCAACGCAGTAGTAACACCACATTGCATAAGGCACATACTGTAAATACTCCCATACTATACTGCATTCATAATATACAGCCATTTATCATACTCCAAACAACTACGCTGACACGTGCACTCTGCAGATCATAAACTCCGAAGGAATCTAACACAACTCATGGATGCTGATTGCAATTTTAGATTTCTAGTAGAAATCGGGGCCGGCCGGAGAGCTGCACGCATCTGGTGACTGGCTTTTCAAGTCTTCTATTATATAACTAGTTTAAACATTATCTTCCATCTTGCATTCTTTAGTAAGCAGCTTCAGTACAGAACATGAAGTGATAATAAAACCAGTCACATTCCTGAAATCCACTAATCACACAAGGCTGTTAAAGCGCTGACCTGCGACGTCACTTGGGGTGCGGGGAGGGCTGTATAATACCTGCGCGTTTCACCTGTTCTACATTGCTATTCAAGGTCACAGCATGCTAGGACGTGTAGCTTCACAACCAATGTACACTTACCAACCCGGACAAATTATCAATCATTTTCACCCCCATTATATATGTGCCGGGGTTATACCATATGGCAAGATGCTCCACAGCTCAATCAGTGCACCATGACTAATACTGCTTTAAGAAAGCAGGTTCAGTAGTGCTAGACAATCACATTAAGGTTTAATACCTCTGTACGTTCTCCTCATTAGTACAATTATTCCTTCACTCCTGAGGGAATGTGATCCATGTAGGAAAGATAATATCTGTAATTTATACCTCATCTGTGCCCGGTGCACTCTTGATGTCCCCTGTGGGCGCAGGCACTGCGCCGCTGACCATGCCATCCTGGTCGTTGGTATCCTCTCCATGTTGCTGAACCCATGCTCCTGCCTGTAACTTCTCTTAAAGTGCCAGTGCGCATGCACCCAAATCCTTTCCCAGTCAATGGCTGACTGTCCCGAGTTAGCTAAGGCACCCTTTCCAGGTAGAGGGTGCCTGAGCTTTAGGTTCCCTGGTGACCAGCAACATTGTTTGATAGTCTAGAGCAGTGATGCTCAACCTACGGCTCGCGGTCCAAATATATCCCATGAAGCTGTGTCATGCGGCCCGTGCAACTAGGCGTACTAATACGCCTTAGACTTTTCCCCCACATTCATCAGCGCAGTGAGCGCTGTGAACGGCATAGGCAGAGCAGCGATGCTGCCTGTGCCTGAAATGACCCATAGCAAAGCTCCTTACAGCAAGAAGCTCTGTTATTGATTGGTATAGGTGTGAGCCAGGGCGATACTGTGCCCTGCAACAGGGGAAGCCGGCGGGAGCTGGAAGGAGGAGGGGCCGGCTCCCGGGGTGGCTGTTGTAAGGAGAGCGGGGAGCGCTGCCCGAGGACCTTGTGAAACGAACATTCATTGGACGGGCAACAGCTCTGTTAGAAATTCCTGCAGTCAGCATTCCATTTGCACGCTCCCTCGAACGTTGCGACATCTGTGGCACTGTGCATTGATCAAACTGCACATTTCAGAGTGGCCTTTTATTGTGGGCAGTCTAAGGCACACCTGTGCAATATTCATGCTGTCTAATCAGCATCTTGATATGCCACACCTGTGAGGTGGGATGGGTTATCTCGACAAAGGAGAAGTGCTCACTAACACAGATTTAGACAGATTTGTGAACAATATTTGAGAGTAATGGGTCTTTTGTGTACGTAGAAAATGTTTCAGATCTTTGAGTTCAGCTCATGCAAAATGGGAGCAAAACGGAAAGTGTTGCGTTTATATTTTTGTTCAGTGTATATGCTATGAGATTAAACAAACATTAAAAAATGTATATATGTATATGACAGATACTTCCACAGATGCCATCCATTGGACATCGGTCACTGAGAGGCTCAGAAGTCTACTTTTTTTTAAAATGTAACGGTTGTGATGAATACATCTGATGGAAGCCACCCATCAGATATAGGCTCCCATGTTAAAAAAAAAACAAGCAAACAAAAAAACACTTTACATATAAATGGTATACAGTTTTTTGATATTCGCCGATGGCCTATCCCTACGGTAGATCTGTGATGGATAACCTCCGGCACTCCAGCTGTGGTAAAACTACAACTCCCAAGATGTACACTTGCTTGGCTGTTCTCATAACTCCATAGAAATGAATAGAGCACGATGGGAGTCATAGTTTCACCACAGCTACAGTGCTGGAGGCAAGCGCGTACATACAGGGGTCGCAGCGGTCACAATTGCGACTGGCCGTCTGTGGACCCCTGCAGTAGCGCTGTATCCGTCCTGGGCCCAGTGTCGGGGCTCTCAGTGGGGTGCCAGAATGAGCGCTGACACCCATACGGTCTGCTTGGAAAGTTCTTGGTTTAATGTCATTCATGTGAATTTTGGAAAATCCTAAATGTAAAAGATACTGAATTAGTAGGATTATTTGATTATTCAGTCCTGGATTAGCGCGACCCGCTCGTCTTAGCCAAGTATGCATGTATGGGTATTTATAGGGTCCCTCCGAAACATCAAAAGATCCATATGAGCTCTAAACATAGCAACCCGGTTGGATCCTAGAAACCCCATTACTATATGAAACTCAATGCCGACGTCTCCTGAAATAAACTTTAACTGATGACACAATGGATGGGCTGGGGGTCATTATATACAGCAACAACGAGCATGCGCCAAATGACAGAAACACAATGCACAGATTTGTAATCCCAAGAGACTGGAAATAATCCGTTCACATCTAATTCGCCTGGGGATAAGAATGGTCTCTTCTGACACATTTTACATCTTAGAAGAGTTTGTCCCATCACTCAGTTTAAGTAGCTGACAGCGCTGAGGAGTTAATGCAGAAAATTGTCCAGGAATGTAAAGTAAAGATCCCAAGCGTAAGACGGGATCATTTCTCATGTGTCAGAAATAACTGAGGTGCACATTCACATGGGCAGGTTTTATGGACTCCTGCACTGTTCTGTTAACCCTTTCTGCTCAAATCTATAGCACAGGGTTTACAGGTATTTCCTTAGGTAACAAAATGTTATAGATTTATAGGTTGGTGGTATACAACTTAGGGCTCATGCACAGGAGCGTATTTTCTTTCCGCTTTTGTTCCGTTTTTTGTGCGGCCCATATGAGGAACTATTCACTTCAATGGGGCTGTAGAAAATACGGAAGTTACTCCGTGTGCATTCCGTTTCCGTTTGTCCACATAACCATTCCACAAAAAAGAAGTGCATGTCCTATCATTGTTCGCAAATCACGGTCCGAGGCCCCATTTAAGTCAATGGGTCTGCAAAGAACACGGAACACACATGGAACACATACGTATTTCATCCGTATTTTGTGGCTCCATACTGTAGAAATGCTATGCCCAGCCCATATTGCTCATGTGTTTGGTGATTAATAAGTTACTGTTTCCGTTTCCAATCCGCAAAAAAACGGATCACACACGGACATGTTTTGTGGAATAATGGAACGGAAGAGGACTTAAATCAGATTAAAAAAAACTCAGATGCGGAACAACGGATCCGTAAAAAAGGGACCGCAAAACAACAACGGTCGTGTCCTGTGTTGTAGGTTAGAAAATCCGCGGTACTAGCTGAGTTCTG
Organism: Bufotes viridis; assembly: GCA_033119425.1. Lineage (NCBI taxonomy): Eukaryota > Metazoa > Chordata > Amphibia > Anura > Bufonidae > Bufotes > Bufotes viridis. Next base: position 451,258,549 of record CM065591.1, read on the forward strand.
GTGCCTAAATGGCACTCTGCCACAAGGCACCAGTATAAGAAATGACACATGAAGATGGGGACACTGGGTCAGATTTCGTATTAGGGCCCGGGACTGAACGCTCCACTTGTGGAATGGCATATGCTGTACATTCGGAGTCTGATTGTATGCAGCAACCTGTTTATCCGCTGATGTTTGCTGTTAGAGATTAGCACAAAAAAGGGAGAGTCGAGCAGCTGTCATCTGTCAGCAGCTCTTTTATCAGATGCAGCTGTCAGAACCCACCCCTGCTGTCCAATAACATATACAGATTGGTATACTCCTCGAAAAGGCATCCTGGTGAGGTACTGTACCTCCTGCAGAACAGTCAATGGCCCCCTAGTCAGATACAGGGCAATTTATTTACCCTAACCATGTATCATGGGCGTAGCGGCTGGTAAAGGGTCCATGACCTTTAAAGAGGGTTTCCGGCGTTTAAATATTGATGATCTATCCTCAGGGTAGGTTATCAATATCTGATGGGTAGAGGTCACCAGCACTGATCAGCTGTCTAAAGAGACAGAGCACAAAAGCCTCTTTATAGGCCTGTGACGTGATGTTCATTGACGACATGCTCTTTGTGCATCTCAGTCATATTCTAGTGCAGGCATCCTCAAACTGCGGCCCTCCAGCTGTTGCAAAACTACATCTCCCAGCATCCCTGAAAAGCCTACAGGTATCAGCCTACAGCAGGTTTTTGTGGGAGTCGTAGTTTTACAACAGCTGGAGGGCCGCAGTTTGAGGATGCCTGTTCTAGTGAATGGGACTGAGATGCAATACCAAGCACTGCCACTATACAGTGTACGGCGCTGTGCTTGGTATAGTAAAAAGAGGCTGGAAGACTCCTCCGTCCCTTCAAATATCTGATTAGCTGGAAAGCAGTGACATGTATTCCCAGTGATCAGGTTATTGATGACCACCTAGAGGACAAGCCATCAATATTTAATTCCTGGAAAACCCCTTTGATGCCCAGGGTCACAGATCATTCTCAGTCAACCCTGGACTGCAAACGGAAGCAAAGAAAAGCCCAAAAGTTTTCGTTTAGTGAAATAAGTAAGACTGTTAACAGATGAGATATTAAAGGGGGTGTCTCATCCCGCCGTTACCAGCCGGGAAGCAGCAGCGCACTCCGGTTGCTCGGTTTCAGTATCTTTCATTGCCGTGAATGAGAGCTACTATACTAGCGTGGCACAACAAGCTATAGTGTCTCCCTAACTCAGAAACAGCATGGCTTGTTGTGCTGGAAGGTAGTCGGGAATGTGTCTCATCTCGCCTTAGTAACAGTGAGATGAGACAACCCCTTTAATATTTGGATCTCTTATTTAAAGGGGTTGTCCAGGCTGAACCTGGACATATCCCCATTTTCACCCAGGCAGCCCCACTGACTTGAGCATCGGAGCAGTTCATGCTCCGATGCTTTCCTTTGCCCTGCGCTGAATCTCGAAGTGCAAAGTCATTTTCTGGAGTTCCGTTGAAGAACTGGGCTCTCCTTAGGGCTGCCAGGCGGAGGCTTCCGCCTAGCAGTGAGCCTGGTGACGTCACAGGTAGTGATGGGTGGGCTTTAGCGCTGCCCTAGCCTGTAAAACGACTAGGGCAGCGCTAAAGCCCACCCATCAAAGCCGGTGACATCACCAAACACACTGGTGGGCGGAAGCCTCCACCCGGCAGTGTGTTATTGTAAATAAAAGAGCCCTTGCCCTGCGCTATCCAGGGCAAGAAAGAGCATCGGAGCATGAAATCAGGGGTGCTGCCTGGGTGAAATTATGGGTTCAGCTCTGAACCTGGACAACCCCTTTAAAGGGGTTGTCCAGTTTCATTATATGAACCACGTTTTTTCAAGTCCAAAAAATGCCAGCTAATTCTCAAAAATGACATTAGCAAAAAATACTTGTGTGCCCTGCATTTCATATTTCCCTTAGGGGTCGTTCACACGGTTGTTAACTTTAGAGGCTGTGGACCTGCTCTCGGCTTAGCTCCATTGAGAGGACACCACACCATGCCAAGAAGGGACACATCCATTCTTGACGCAGTCGCAGCTTTAAACTGCTGCCCCGCGATCTTTAGCACTGCTTTCCACTGAAAGCAATGGGGGGCAGACACCACAGGGCCGCTGGTGGAAAACCCATTTTTATATACTCGTACACAGAGTTTATAGTTATGGGAGGGGGGAGGAGCGACTGTAAAGAGTATCTTTTTTGCTCTTAAGAGGGTTTTCTAGTGAGAGAAAATTTGTTTTAAAAAGGGGTTAAAAAATAAAGAATCATTACTCACCCTCACTAACACCCCCCCCCCCCACCCTCCCATGGCAGTGCCGTTCCAAGGCTTAGGTCCCTGCTGCTTGTTCAGCCAAAAGCTTACTGAGGCGGGTGACCATTGTGACCAGAGATTGGCTGAATGGGCATTTCCAGCAATGTGTCTAGAGCCGGGAACAGGTAGTGGAGAGCAGTGGGGATAGGTGAGGGTGAGTAATGTTTCTTTTTTTAAGAATTTTAACCCTTTCTGGCCCAAATTTTCTCCCTTTAATGTTAGTCTCATGACTAACCTAATAAAAAAAATATGAAAATCAGACATCATATAGTACATGACAACCTCTTTCTAACAAAGCTAGAACCTGCCCTGTACCTCACATGGATCAAGAGATCTCCCCGTTCATTGCTCTGCTAGATTTATATCAAGCTGACAGCTCAGGGGGAGTGTATCTTCTGCTGCAGCTCAGGGGGCGTGTCTCAGCTCCTCCTATCACAGCTCAGGAGGCAGTGGAAGGATGAAACTGAGCATGTGCGGCCATCTCAGTGAGCCGGACAAAGAAATAAGAAAAAACAAACTGCAGGTGGCGCTATACAGATACATTTTATTGAATAACTTAGTGGCTAGGCTACATTTTTTATTACATGCAATTACAAAAGTATTCAGATCCAGGTGCTGGTTTGAAAACTGTAGAATATTTTTCATCGGACAACCTTTTTAAGAGCAAGAGAGACACTCTCTACAGCCACTCTTAACAAGAGATCCCACCTTCCTCTCCAATAACTCGATGTTATAATCGAGGCCTCTCTTCCGATGTGGAGAGTTTCTTTAAGTGAAGCCATAAGGGACAAGCGCAGCTATAACAATCATCTACCATCAAGGTACGTGCGTATTAAACATGCCAGTGGAAACTAAGATTGTAAAAACACCACAATCCTTTTTATGCCCTGTTGAAGTAAAGAAATGTATACAGAGACTGTGGGGCTTACCGGATGGAATTCAAGGGAAGTACGCACGCTAAACCTATACATTTTTTCCTGAAGATTGTTGCGTGCAAATATGCAAGTCATATTTATATTTGAAAAAGTTTATTTGTCATTTTCATACATTTTTTTTTTCATTTTTTCTAACGCTATATTTAAAGGGGTTGTCCGGGTTCAGAGTTGAACCCGGACATACCTCCATTTTCACCCAGGCAGCCCCCTGACCTGAGCAACTGAGCAGTTCATGCTCCGATGCTCTCCTTTGAAATAAGGCCCTAAGTCCTGAAACTTTAATTGCACTTTTACAAAACATTTGACATGTCAAAAGTTTTGACTGGTGGGGGTCCAGGTGCTGAGACCCTGAATGACTGGTTAGATGAAGGGGCAGAAATGCTCAGCAAAACATTGCCTATCCTCGCTAGTTGAAGAGGGGCTCAAAGAAAGTCTATATTGTTAGGAAGTCATCACTTCATGATCACTTGAAAAGGGAACTGCAGCGCACAGAGACTGGACAGGACCGATAAGACTGCACATTCTAAGGATCTATCTATCTATCTATCTATCTATCTATCTATCTATCTATCTATCTATCTATCTCTCCATCCTTCTAATGGACCCTGGGGCACATAACTAAACCATATGCATCACAGAACCTGCACACTCTTCTCTTGGGATAAGAAATGTTTGACTTTGACAGTCGCTATGAACCAAAGTTAAACACCACCACGAATCCTCAGTGCAGCAATGACAAGTCAAGGCCACTTAGGTGTGATTTATCGCCATTTACTTGGCTGCGATCATTCCAGTCTTATAGAGAAACCCTTTATAATGCTTATACTACTCACTATTACTAGGCATATCATCTGGCCTGTACTCTAATGCTCTAACTTTATGCTCTTATCGGTGCAGGCACAGTGCAGCCCGAGCCTATATCAGGCCGAAAACAAGCGTACTCCGCATGAACCAGTATGAAAACGAATTGGAGAAATGCAGCACCAGGTGAGCTTACATACATAGGGGCACATTTATCAAGAGCACCATTTTAGACGCCGGTCTTAATAAACCCCTAGCTGGCGGAGGATCCACCGAAGTTATGAAGAGGCGCCGGCCTCTCCATAACTTTGGCGCATCCAGCGCCAGTTCTAAATGTAAGACAGCTTTCGAGCTGTCTTACGTTTAGACCATTTTCTACACCTAAGACCCTTCCCTGCCCACGCCACGTCCACAATTTTAGACCTGGAGTGAGTGGAGCGAAGTTGTAGATAGCAGCGCAACTAACCGTTGCGCCACCGTCTGTGCCTGAAATACCCCTAATTTAGGTGTATTTCTGTATGATAAATGACCCCCATAGTGCCTGGTCCTGTTAAGTAAATGTTTGAGCTAGGGGATAGGTACAGAAAGAAGCGAAGCTGGAGAGCAACAATGACCCTCTTGCTGCGCTAAACTTCTAATCTGCATATTGCTAAAATCCGGAATATCTCTGCTAGTTACCTACTGAACCAGACTGGGACCATTGATTAGATGATTAAAGTGTGACAGCATGGTCCTGATTTATCATGCCTTCACTCCACAATTCTGGCTTGAAAAAGTTGCAAAATAGGGCTTTCCATAAACTGTTGCGACTTTTTGCAGTTTTACACCACTCACTCCAGTTCTGTAATGTAGGTGGAAAAGTGGGCATGGTTAGCTATGTTCATGAGTTTTCACTACAGATTTATCATCGAGACTTTTCTAGACAAAAGTGTTAGGTTTAAGGATAAGACACATTTATGAAACATGTGACATTTGATAAATGTGGTATAAAGTACTCCAAAACAGACTCAAGCAAAACTGACTTCAAATATTAACCCCCCCACCCCCATGAGTCTACAATATTAAACTTTTTCACAATATTCTAATTTTCTAGATTTGAAATACTGTATATCACTCGGTGTGTGATAAGTCTATAGAATATATTAGTTTCACTTTTTGAGTTCAATTACTGAAATAAATTAACTCTTCGATGATATTCTAATTTATTGAGATGTACCTGTATACAAACTCAACTTAGATGTTGCTCTGGTCAGATGCAAGCCTAAGATCCCAGTGCTTGGAGGTACGAGTGCTAACCACTGAGACAGCCAAAGGCTTGAAGATGTCTGCTGTGAATTGATTTAAACTACTATATGATGCAGACAAGACATCGACTTAAAATTAAATTGTCTACAGAGAATTGTCATTGTCTACTCATCTTTTTAGAAAACGACCAATCAATATTAATATCTGGAGGGTTGGTCTGAACTCACTTCTCTCAAAAATAAGCCATTACTTACTAATTGGTTTGGTTTTGACTGCTGAGACCCGCACTGATCCTGGTATTAAAGGGGCAGAAATGCTGCTTTAGTACTGCATCCCCTTCAAAACTTTTCCCAGCACAACAACGCTTTTGGCCATCAGCTGTGGAGGGAATTGAAGCACGAACCTCAGTAAAGCAGCATCTGAATATGAAATATACCGCTCGTGATGGAAATTAACTTTAGGCTTGAGCTACAAGACGATCTTGGCCGCAACACCCGTCCCATGACCAAAGAACACTGTGTCGCAGACTCGCAGTGCAGTTGAACTGAATGGGATTCAAATTGCTGTGACCTTGACCCCAAAATCGAAAAAAAATACAACACTGCTGGATTTTTGAATTCTGGGGTTGTGGCTTTGGCAACTTGCAAGTAGCACTGTAGCCCCATTCAGTTCAATGGCTGCACCGCTACTCTGCCATGTTTGGTCATGCGACTGGTATCGCAACCAAGATTGCCATGTAGCCTGACTCTAAATGTTAATTGACCTTTGGCTGGACTTACTTATCTAGTGTCCTGTAATGCAGAGATCTCCAGCATATGTCCTCTTCTGCTGGATAGCGCAGGTAAGTAAGACTTTGGCCAAGGAAAAAAACTGCCATATTTAGGGTTGGGTCAGGCAATGCCCGTGCAGAGTGATTACTGATTTATATTCATCTTCTTCTAGAAAGGAGAAATTCTGATAATGCAGAAGTGTAATATCTAAAATATTACAAAACCAGGAGTAGAACAGTGACAAAAATAACGTTCTGATTTCAGAAAGTTTGCTCTCATCTTACAAGTATAATATTTTATGCTTTTACGAGAGCGTTTGAGAATTTGGCACCTCTCCGGGTCCCATTAATAAAACAATTGCCCTCTCTCTCTCAGCCTCCACTTAGTTAGATATAGTAATTAATTAGTCTGCAGCATTAAACAAATACAGAAGTCCCATAAAAGCAGATGACTAAGTCTTGTACTAAATGCTTCATTAATCAAGGGGCAGGGGGGAAGCTCCATCGTTTATACGCGGAGCTTGCTTATCGGCAGGTAGAGCACTAGTTCAGGCATGCTAAGAATTCAAGTGCAGAATGGAAACGCTTAAAACAAAAGCAAACACGTTAAGCTTTTAACTGAAACATGCAGAAATCATTAATACAGTCCTCGGCTGTGCCACAATCACATACAAGACCTGGACTCTAGCAGACAGGCTGCATAGGACGAGTCTATAACATATATTCACCATATAGGAAGAGGAACACTAGGTAGTGAAATGTTAACGTTAACTTGTCCCTCTCCTTTCTGAAGTCAGCTGGACTCCCAGGTGTAGGTTTATGTTTGCGGAAAATTGCTTCCTTTGAAATTGTCCTGTTCTAAAAGTTGGCCTATGGAAAGGTGTGCATGATAAGAGAAGTTGTCCTCATTCTATGGATTATACACGTCTGGACTGTTCAGAAGGAAAAAAATGAGATAAGCTGCCCGAACATCCGTTCAAGCATGCCAAACAGGCTGGCTCCAGGTATATGTGGACTACTGGGCAATTTAGGTGTTGTCTCATCAGAAATAACCGATTTTGCTGAGGGAAGCCATGGTCAACCAGGCATTAGATTCTGATGTAGCATTACATGGTACCCACAAGATCAATATCCACTCTTGTCATCCAAGACATGTTGAATCCAGCAGGCCCCATGGCCTACTCCACCCTAAAGCTTGACCAACGCTGGTCCTGTGACAATTTGAAGTTCAGTTCAGTGGGCTCCTGGCATCTTCCCAGCTCTAGTGGCAATGTATGACTGCTTTTTTCTCACACATAATACATGGATAATAAAAACCCTAAGGGATCTATTGGATGTCTAGGGGCTACTACCTAAATTTGACTGGTATTAGAAAACTAGAACACATGGACAACATCTCCGCCACAGATAATTTAGTTATTAAAGTGGAATTTTGTGGGGCACGGGCTTTAATTAGGAATCTAAAATGGCCTTGTCTTATAGAGCAGTGGACTCCAACCTGTGTATCCCCACTAACATCTATGTCATCCATATGGAAAGACAAGATATGACAAGGGTAAAGTACAGGACTCCTAATCAGGCAGCCACACCGGAGAAGTTTCCCTGCTTCCAGCAGTATGAACACAAGTGGATGCACAGGTGTCAGAGAGGCGCAAAGAAAATATATTATTCTGTTTTTGAAAGAAAAGAAAATTTGGCTCTGAGCCATTTTTGGTCTTTTGACCTTTTCTCTCTTCCTTACCGACCAGGTGCAGAAGACATCTGCCATTTTACAGTCATATATGAAGATCATCTACATATCATTGAAAAAGGCTCCAAGGTATCTGCTAGTCCAGATCTAGTCTCTTGTGCTTATTAAAAAAAGGTATTATGGCTTTTGTAGTCAGAAATAATTATTAATGGGGGGGGGGGGGCACTAGATACAGTAAGTAAAGTGAAATATTTGTAAAGTGACTCCAAATCAGGGATGTAGTTATAGGGGGTACAGAGGAAAAGGACAAACGCGGGCACAGGGTCATCCAAAAGCCTCCCCACCATATAAGAAAACATAGGTCTTATAAATAGCGCATAAAAATGTAAGTCATGACCTGAATATGATAGAAATGTTGTGGAAAAACTTGAAGTGAGCAGTTCATGGGAAGAAACTCACCAACAGTTGAAACTCTTTTGTACGGAGGAATGGTCTAAGGTTCCTCCACGCCAATGTGCAGGACTAATCAACAATTACCAGAAACATTTAGGGGGTCAATTATTATCCAGGAAATCCGCCTATATTATTTGCTCCGTAATCTGCGACTTTTCCCTGCTCACGCTAGATCTAAAAATGTGGGCGCAGTGTGGGCAGGGAAGGGGAAGGCATAAAAAATGGTCTAAATGTAAGCTAGCAAGGAAGCTGGCTTACATTTAGATTGGCATTGGATGCGCCGAAGTTATGTAAAGGCCGGCGCCTCTTCGTAATTCCAGAGATCCACTATCAGATATAGGGTTTATTAAGAGCAGCGTCTAAAACACCAGTCCTAATAAATGACCCCCTTAGTTGCAGTTATTGCTGCATAAGGAGGTCACACTGGATACTGAAAGCAAAGGTTCACATACAGTCATGTGAAAAAATTAGGACACCCTTTGAAAGCATGTGGTTTTTTGTAACATTTTTAATAAATGGTTATTTCATCTCCGTTTCAACAATACAGAGAGATTAAAGTAATCCAACTAAACAAAGAAAACTGAAGAAAAGTCTTTTCAAGATCTTCTGTAAATGTCATTCTACAAAAATGCCTATTCTAACTGAGGAAAAAGATAGGACACCCTCACATGTATTCCCTCTTAAATTGGCTCAGATCTCACACAGGTATATCACACCAGGTGCACATAATTAGTAGATCGTTACTCTGCATGTTGAATGAGGCTTGCCCTATTTAAACCTCAGACATTTAGTTTGGTGTGCTCCTGACTGTTGAAGTGAGTGAGCACCATGGTGAGAGCAAAAGAGCTGTCAGAGGACTTCAGAAAAAGATTGTAGCAGCCTATGAGTCTGGGAAGGGATTTAAAAGATCTCAAAAGATTTTGAAATCAGCCATTCCACTGTCCGGAAGATAGTCTACAAGTGGAGGGCTTTCAAAACAACTGCCAACATGCCCAGGACTGGTCGCCCCAGCAAGTTCACCCCAAGAGCAGACCGCAAGATGCTAAAAGAGGTCTCCAAAAACCCTAAAGTGTCATCTCGAGAACTACAGCAGGCTCTGGCTACTGTTGATGTAGAAGTACATGCCTCTACAATCAGAAAGAGACTGTACAAGTTTAACTTGCATGGGAGGTGTGCAAGGAGGAAACCTTTGCTTTCAAGAGAAACATCGAGGCCAGACTGACATTTGCCAGAGATAAAGTTGACAAAGACCAGGACTTCTGGAATAATGTTCTTTGGACAGATGAGTCCAAAATTGAATTATTTGGACACAACAGCAGAGGACATGTTTAGGCGTAAACCAAACACAGCATTCCAAGAAAAGAACCTCATACCAACTGTGAAGCATGGAGGTGGAAGTGTCATGGTTTGGGGCTGCTTTGCTGCAGCAGGACCTGGTCAGCTCACCATCATAGAATCCACGATGAATTCTACTGTGTATCAGAAGGTGCTTGAAGAACATGTGAGACCATCAGTTAGAAAATTAAAGCTGAAGCGGAACTGGACCATGCAACATGACAATGACCCAAAACATACTAGTAAATCAACCAAAGATTGGCTGAAAAAGAAGAAATGGAGAGTCCTGGAATGGCCAAGTCAAAGTCCAGATTTGAATCCCATTGAGATGCTGTGGGGTGACTTGAAAAGGGCTGTACGTGCAAGAAACCCCTCAAACATCTCACAGCTGAAAAAGTTCTGCATTGAGGAGTGGGGTAAAATTTCCTCAGACCGATGTCGAAGACTGGTAGATGGCTACAAGAACCGTCTCACTGCAGTTATTTCAGCCAAAGGAGGTAACACTCGCTATTAGGGGCAAGGGTGTCCTATCTTTTTCCTCAGTTAGAATAGGCATTTTTGTAGAATGACATTTACAGAAGATCTTGAAAAGACTTTTCTTCAGTTTTCTTTGTTTAGTTGGATTACTTTAATCTCTCTGTATTGTTGAAACGGAGATGAAATAACCATTTATTAAAAATGTTACAAAAAACCACATGCTTTCAAAGGGTGTCCTAATTTTTTCACATGACTGTACTTTTGCCCACTGAAGAAGCTGCGGCGCTCAGGTGAGCTCTGCGGCCTAGTCCTAGGTCAGTGATGTAATGTTCATCAGTCATATGGTCTAGGTGCAGCTCAGTCCCGTTCAAATGGATGGGGCTGGGCTCTGATACCAAGCGCAGCCGCTATACAATGTACGGCGCTGTGTTTGGCAAGCTGCGTGGAAGCCGCTTCTTCACATAGCTGATGGGCAGTAGATGCCAAGTATCATACCCCCACCGATTAGATACTGATAGCCTATCCTGAGGATAAGTCATCATTAAACACTCGGATAACCCTTTTAAGTTCTTTTAACCCATTATATGGTCATTAAGGGGCTCTAGAGGGTGTGAGCACTGTAGATGCCATAAGAGCTGCCTAATCAGCATTAGTCATGACAAATGCAACTTTTTCGCTACTGAAAAAGTTGCAGATTTTCTGCACTGACCTCTACTGCGTTTCCGCTATGTGTGGGGTACCTGCACTTAGGTGCGGGTTTCAAAACAGAAAATCTGTGTGTTTTTTGTGTGGATGTCTGTGCATTTTCACATCAAATCAGCGCCAAAAATTGCATGTGTTACTTGCAGTTTTTGGTGTGAATTTAATGCAAATTTTCCGCAGATCTCACTCTTGCATTGAAAAGGGTGAAATCCATACAAAAAATATATATAAAATCGCACAAACAATTGACATGCTGCAAATTTCAAAATCCACATAGCGGGTCAATTTCCACACAGAAGTACAAAAAGTGTACGTGGTATTTCTGTAATTTCATTCACTTTGCTGGGACTGTATTATGCTGTAGTTTTTCTGCGTGAGAATCCATACGGAAAAACAGCACATACAGTGATCCGCGCCGTGTGCAGGTAGCCTTAGAGTCATGTGCCCAACAATAAAAAGGTCCCGGTTATTAGGGTCCAGTGTTCCTCTGGTGCAACGTGGCCCTCGTGTGTTTACTAACATCTGCTGTATTCAGGTCACAGTACAACTGAATACCTCGCTCTATCCCTCGCCTCTATTTTGAGATGGGTATTTGGCATTTCCAGGAAGGCCTCTTCTGGAGTCATGGAAAATAGGTCTGGAATGTAACAGCAATGCAGAAGCAGCAGAGCTTATTCTAATTTCTCAATCCATGGACCAAATATTTCATTTGCTCTATAAATGTCTAAATATCATCTACATGGTCAGACACGGCAGCATTCAAGGCAGGACACACACTGCCGTGAAAAATCATTTGCCTTCTTTATTCCATCTGTTTTTACATATTTATCACTCTTCATTGTTGTAGCATTAGGCCAGTGGTCTGTACCTTATTTGTTGAGATCTGGTGGCCCATACCCATGCTTCCTCCTGGCAGGTATGGCTGCCGATGCAGTCCGTGTCTCCTCTTGATCTTAAAGAAGCCAGTGTCCCTTAGGGTACATTTGAGCACCTTCCCCTGTGGGAAGGTACCGGAGCAATATGTTCTAGTAGTCTAGTGTCCTGCTAACGTGTGCCATTGTCTTGTTTTGTCTGTCCGTGTACAGACCTCTGCGTGTCTCTGGATTTGACTTCAACGCCTAGCCTCTCCATTACCTGTTCCTCGTAATGACTTTGTGCTGCCTAACCTGACCCTTGGACTGATTTTGCATGGCACAAACTCTGCCTGTCCTGACCTCGGCTTATCCCCTGACTTCAGTTTTGCTTGACTCCTTGATGTTTCGCACCAGTGTCTCTTGACCAAGTGGATCAGCAGCCTCTAAACTGAGGCTACTCCAGGAGCTAGTGGTGGATCCCCTGCAGTGGTGCCTAGATCCCTGTATAGGGGTTAAAGTGTGAAGACCACGAGGCTGCCAGGATAATGATATAAGGAGTAGCCCCAAGCCAAATCTGTTCAGTGGGCACAGCTGATCCACCTCCGCTACTGTAACAGGTCATCAATATCAGATCAGAAGGGGTTCAATATCAGATCAGAAGGGGTTCAATATCAGATCAGAGGGGTTCATGTAACCGATGTATGGTGGCATCACTGGTCTAGGAAGAGGCCACAGTGTTCAATGAAGCGCTATGGCCTCAGGTGATCGACAGGGGGAGTTGGACCCCTACCGATCTGATATTGATGATATATCCTGAGGATAGGTCATAAATATCTGTAGCCAGGAAAACCCCTTTTAGATATATTCCTTCATATTTACTATTGAAAAAACAAAAATTATAAAGATTGATGCAATGTAAGAGTCTACTATGTCAATCCCACACCAAGATTACCCGAATAATTATGTCCCTGCTCTGAACATAGTGGAGAGGTGACGGGCATCCATAGCTACGTATCTATTCAAATTCAAGTTTAATTTCTAAATATCATATGGACATACAAGGGAAGATTTATCAAAATTGGTGTAAAGTAGAACTAGCTTAGTTGTCCATAGCAACCAATCAGATTCCACCTTTTATTCTCCCAAGGAATGCTGAAAAATGAAAGGTGAAATCTAATTGGTTGCTATGGGCAACTAGGCCAGTTTTGCATTACACCAGTTTTGATAAATGTCCCCCACAGTAAATAATGTTTAAATGTCATAAAAACCTTTGACATATCATAGTGACAGGAGCTTAGACCCCCAAGCTATCGCTAACAGCAGGGGGCAGCAGATCTCAGCACGGCCTCTCCTAACTAGCTGTAGACGTGCTAATAAACGTATGTGTGAGGCAATCCGCATGATGGTCTACTTGCACCAATCACTCAGCAGATTATATAGCGGTCGGTGCCAGGTATTACAGAAGATACAAATGATATTCTCTTGAACACTGCATCTATAGAACAGTAATAAGAGATAAGCTAAGGGTTACATCATCAATCCACATGGACTACTGTTCCAAGTGTTACTCAAGCTGGAGAACAGCGTACAGACCATCCACAAAACAGCGTGATGCTGGCTGCTAGCTAAATGACAAAATATTACAAAATCCAAATTTACTATGACCCCTATGCCAGAAACTGGTTTAAGGATTTAGGTGCAAGTGGGGTTTCTTCGCCGCTCTTGGCACTTTCTAAACTGCTCATTTGCGTATGGAGGAAAAGTACCTTTTAACCAGAATGAAGCAACGTAATACTGAGGGCTCATGCACACGACCGTTGTTTTTGTCCGCATCCGAGCCACATTTTCACCATTCCACGGCCCCGCAAAAAAAATAGAACATGTCCTAATTTTGTCCCTTTTATAGACTAGGATCGGACAATTCTATAGAGGGCAGGACGCTCCCTTTTGCAAAATGCCAAACGCACACAGCCGGTATCCATGTTTAGCGGACCCGCCCTAAGTGAAAGGCATCATTACATTCATCTGAGCTAGACCTACAAGGCACTGGGGCAGATTTACTAATAGTGTCGTACTTTATACTGCATACAAACTTTTGTAAATTTGGAGTGTCTAAATTCTGCTTCAGATTCATGCTAGAAATGTGTCTGTATGCCCAAAAAACTATCTAATCTATGTTTACACCGCATATAAGTTGACATTGTTTTACTCCAAAAATGCACCACAATTTTTGCTAATTTTTGGCAAAATTGGGCTGGATTTAGGCCATGCCCATTAGTAAAACCACCCCCCTTGTCAGATGAGGCTGAAAAACCTTTGAAAAGTGTGTAAAACGGTTAGTAAATTTGATGCAAAGCATACACACTAGTTCTTTTGCTGCAAATTGAACCAAAAAACTGGCGCATTTTCATTAGAAATTCATTGGTTTCACAAATATAATGCTAATGTTTTCTTAATATAAGCTGTTCTCCAATGAAATGTGCGTACATTTATCATATAAAATGTCTCTAAGATATCCCCTGATCAGCAGTGGCCTACCTGCCGGATCACCCACGATCCTGAGAGAGCAGGGGAAACGAGGACCACCATAAACTATGATGAGATACATATCTTTTGTATTCCGTCCCAGCATAGTTCTTCCAGCTTTCTTTTGTGCCTTCTGATGGCTGGAAACAATCCAGAATTTTGCGATATACTTAATTAGTACATTATTAAGTAACCTTTAATTTCATTTGGACAAGTTGTGCAGGTGCGAGCGAGCATCTGGCAGGGTAGTTTACAGCCACACTTGGCTCACCCCCTTACACTGTGCCGTGCCAAGCAATGAATCATATGGTCTCCAAAGTGAATAAGCACAACCTTTCAAGCTTTTCTATTTTTTGGCAAGAGAATAAGCTGAGGTACACAGTAATTGTACTGTACAGTGACTATAAATGACAAAAAAAATCAATAATTTCAATTACATATCTGTAAAAAAAAAAATGACATGAAACTACGGCCATGACTGCAAGGAACCAAAACATACTCCAGAACACAGACATAAGAGGTCCCACTAAGTATTTTCGAGAACCTCTGTGCGCTCAGGAAAGAGTCCTTGAATTCTCTCAGTAATGTGTTTACTCTTGCAGGACTTGGATTCCTCCCAGGAACACAGGAATAAATGTTGGCAATGTTGAGCTTGTGCCAACATCTACCTGAGCCACGAAGGCTTTGATGTCGACTCGCGTTGTGGTCGAGAGGTGGAACAAAGTGACCAGGAAGAGATAAGCATTGTATGCAGACATGAAATAGCAGACTACAAATTGTTTGGGAGTATGACTGTCGCATCGCCGTGACACAGATAACTAACGGCTGGTCATCAATTACTTCCTTTATTTCGAAATGCTGCCTTATTACCAAATGACTGGCTCAATCTAGAACGCTAATATCACATTTAATACACAACAGTTCTGAAATAGCATACATAAAACATCAATCATATAAAAAACATACCTAATACAATAAATATCACAATATAAAATAATACATTTGGTCACGGCCGCTCTTCAAATTCGTGGTGCGGAGCTCTCGCACCACCATATATCAAGTGTAATTTGTGTAGTGAGATCTATTGCAAATTTTTTATTGTGATATTTATTTTATTAAGTATGTTTTTTATATGATTGATGTTTTATGTTTTGTATTTCAGAACTGTGATATTAACGTTATAGATTGAGCCAGTCATTTGGTAATATACTTTTTACTTAGTGGATTGAGCAGACTGGGCTTTTTTGCAACGGTGAGCACCCCATATCCTATACTGGTTTTTGTAAATGCTGCCTTAGCCAGCGAATGAGCATTCATTTTGAGATTTCTGGTCTGAACACAGCTGATGTTAGAACCTGGTGGGTATATAATGATACCTGTTCCTGCTGAAGAAGTCTGTCACAGATCATGTCTGCAAGAAATTCCTTCATCCGTGTCAATCTCTAAAGGTGCATTTAGATGCACCAACAATCGTCCAGATTATCGGGAATGACTGTTCTTGCGAACGGTCGTTCCTGATCATCTGGCTATCTAAATGTGTCGACGATCACCCGGTGATCGCACGAAACTCTTGTTCATTGGGTGATCCTGTTGCTCGTGAACGCACCACAATCATGGCTTCTGAGATGCAGATCGTGCTGTCTAAACAGTAATCTGCTGCTCAGAAGCCATAATCTTTTATGAGGATGAGGGATTGCTCCAGTGATCCCCCGTCCTCATACATTACAGGAGATTGCCGCATGTAAATGCGCAGTCTCCTTCACTGAACGAGCAGCCGACTGTCTGGAAGGAACACGTCCTTCACAACAATCAGCCGCTCAGTTGGCCCATCTGAATCCACCTTAACTGAGCAGCTGAAGGGCTTCTTCTCTCTTTAAAAGAGGTTCTTCAGCAGCTGCAGTGTCTATGACCCACCGAACATCATCATAAAGTTCAGTATTTTTGATCTTCTTTTCAAAGAGGATGAATGTGCCTCATATCATTAATCAATGCGGACAGGAAGCTCCCCCTTAAGATCCTTTAATAATATTCGAGGAATGGGTCGATTGATGGGAAGAAACCTTTCTGTGCTTCTTTATTACCACTAAGAGCTTATTTGCATAGCCTCTTCCCAGAATTCCAGAGGAGCGTTGTCTGGCCTATAAGATTCCTCTTGCCAATTAGGTGCTCTCCATAAGGAGATATAGTATCCCCTCAATCCTAACGCTAGGCCTCTCATCCAGTTAAGTACTCTCTGCTCTGCACTGAGAAGGGACAATCACCCCCCAAAACAGCTTTCTGCAGATGAGATCCTGAATTAGTTATTATCCAAGTCATGTCTCAAGGCCCATTTAAAAGGTTGAACATTGACTTATAGGATCGGTACCTAACATATGGTGGCATTAGAGGAGGAGCTTGCTAAGTGCTGATTTGCATACCCTCTTCTTATGCTTGTTCCCAAAAATTGGTCTGTGTATAGGTGCCGTCGATCACTAGACAAAGGAGCAAAACACTTGTTTGCTTTGTGATGGCATCTTTTATGTTTGACGTCAGCACATTACCCTGTGTAAATACGTGTTGTGCTGCTGACAATATGCAAAGTACAAGTATGTGAAAGGCCAACTGCCTTGAATATCATTAACTGTCACTCATTACTGGCCTGGCATCGAGTCGTTGAAGAGGACCTTTACTCTTGAAAAAGAAGTTGAGATGTCTATTATAAGGTGTATTAAAATGCTGAAGTACACTCCTTGGTGTCTTCTAATATTAATATAATTTACAATAGGGAGTTTGTTTTTCCAATTTATTCTGGTAGTGTGAGACAAAAGTTATATCATTCAGAAGAGATTGACCTCAGAACTAAAACAACTTTGACTCATCAAAGCTAAAATCCATTTGTCTTTCAGTAGAAGAAAGCAGATTGTGGATTCTAGGAGCCAACAGGGATCCAGAGCAGTCCGCTTTGGCTACCAATGGTAGCGCCACATGGGGGTCATAATACTGCATAAACCTGGTTTGCTCCAGTTATCTCTTGGTATTGCAGCTCTAAGTCCAAGGTTAGATATATGCAGAGCACCCGCCCTGGCAAGGCAGACCCCTGATCTGGAACCAAAACCTATCGCTAGACCTGACTGGTTTGCCCTGCACACTAAATATAGTTTTTTCTTACACGTTTCGCCTGTAATAACATATTCTTACCCAACATGGCGGCATAGGCTAAGTTAAAAATTATTCCTATTTATTCAGGTAGTGCGAGACATATAAGTGTAGATACCCGATGAAGTGGTATATGTTTCGACATACATTCATGGGCCAGCTCCCGAAGCCAACTTGGGAATTCTTGGCGAGCCAGCAATTTTTCCTGCAATGGCCACTAAAGAAATAATAAAATATTATTTGGTGGCCATTCATCTGAACCACTATTGTATATACTATACATGTAAAAAATGGCCGGTTTGAATCGGCCAACATGGAAGCAGCTCTCACAAAGTGGAGACCCAAGTGGTGGCAATGCTCCTGAGATAACTCTTTCAAGTAGAGTTGAGTAGACCCTCTGAGAAGATAGTCTTGTTGAGGCCCCAGAGGGATGCAGTTTATAGGAAGTAAATTACACTGCATTAATACATTTACAATAAAACAGAATACAAATGTTATATTCATTTTAATCCTATACAAAATGTATAAAGACTGGAAACATAGAATGGACTATCTATCGTACATATAGCTGATGAGGAGTCTGGGTGTATACAAGCGGATAAATCATATGATCCCTGAGTAACATCATCGCGTATGTCTGACTGAGTAATGTCTTACACGATTGTCAGATAAATATGACTATGGACAACAAGCCCGAACAGAGACCGGCAAAACGCCAAAGTCAGCCCTGGTGTCAGGTGGCGAAGCATGCTGGAGATGATTTTGGCCCTCAAGCACAGCTGCCTATCAACAGTCTTCTGCATGATGACTGAAATTCATTACTTTGCCCAGAGCTCAGTCCATAACAATATATTCTCAGCATGTAAATCATCAAAGTGCTCCTACCACCAGGGGATATACTGTAAATTAAGGCAAGGGTCATCTTTAAACAGCTGACAACAGCAGAAATCTTTACAGAACCCCAAGAAACCAGCAATAAAAATCCCATCTGGGAATGAGTACCTTTCCTGGCCCAGGGGTTATCTCCTTACCTGTTTATTGAAACTCATGTAGGCTAAAAACATATATTGCATGATAAGAAAAATGGGCAAAGAAATGTGTAGCTACAGTAATAATGTGGGTCATAAACAATGGACTTCTGATGCTTGGTTTCCCCTGCAGTAGCTTCAACCCCAAAAATACTGTCCCATTACTCAGGAAGACCTGTACTATGATCAGCTGGATGTAAGGTGGAAGTGAGAATGCGACTTCAAAATTAACTTGATCCTCTGACCTACCAGGTCTTCCTAAGGACAGTCAAACGTTATATTTGATCATACATTTTATTATTTATTATTCTCATATGAAAGTTGACATTGATATATCTTATATGGATCCTATATACATGGATTTATCTGCTGATAAAGACAAATTTACATGCATGTAGCTATAGGGGGTGAAGAGGTACCAGTTGGTTCCCGAGGAGGTCCAAAGTCCTTCTGCCACCTAAGTGGACACTGATAAGTATTAATGGTGGGGATTTTGTACTGGGGCCTGAAAGGCTCAGGTTACACCTAAAGTGATTCTGGATGGCTGTCTCAAAGAGCTTTCATGGTACATTATATACATTTCATTCAGTCCCATTGCCACAGGTGTATAAAATCCAGCCCCTAGCCATGCAGTCTACCTTTACAAACATTTGTGAAAGAATGGCTCGTTCTAAAGAGCTCACTGAATTCCAATGTAGCACTATAATAGGAGGCCCCCGTTGTAACAAGTCAGCTTGCAAAATTTCTTCCCTCCTACAGTAGATATTACACAATCAACAGTGAGTGGTATAAGGTAGGGCTGGGACGAAAATCAAAAAAGAAAACGAAACAGACATTCATCCTGATAAACCGACAGCACTTTGTGGACTCTACGGCAACTCCATCCTAACATCCGCCAGCCCTGAACTCTGTGCCCGGTCACATGACACTGACGTCATCAAATGTCCTCCTGAAGTTTAGCAATAACAGACTGTGGAACTGGTAGACAAGATTTACCGGAATGGGTTGTGGGCTGGCTGGGGGCTAGTTTACCAGCTGAGGGGGCAGCTGAGGTGTGTATTATGATGTTCTGCAGCAGCTGAGGTGTGTATTAGGAGGTTCTTCAGCAGTGAGGTATGTATTATGATATTCTGCAGCAGCTGAGGTGTGTATTATGATGTTCTGCAGCAGCTGAGGTGTGTATTAGGAGGTTCTGCAGCAGCTGAGGTGTGTATCTATCTATCTATCTATCTATCTATCTATCCATCTATCTATCATATCTATCATCTATGTATCTCTAATATCTATCTATCTATCGATCTATCTATCTATCTATCTATCTATCTATCTATCTATCTATCTATCTATCTATCTATCTATGCACTCTATCTATCTATCTATCTATCTATCTATCTATCTATCTATCTATCAATCATCTATGTACTCTATCTATCTATCTATCTATCCATCCATCATTCTATCTATATATCTATCTATCTATTCTACAGAGCCTATTGCTCTTTGTTATCACTACATTATAATTTCTTTTGTTCTCGGACCGCAGTCGCACCACACATTACATATTAACCCACACTCAACCTCCATCATCTTACATTCTCAACAGGTTTTTACTCACCAATTGATGCCAATGGCAAAAACACATTTTAATTTGTTCTAAAGAAATACGTTTCAACAACAAAAATATCTACTCCCCCTAAAACACGCCACAGACATGAATGTATTTGCTTCACACACAAGAATTATTATAATGTATTTTTCTCGTCAGCAGCTTTGGTTGGATGTAGTGAACCCCAGCAACCACCACAAGTTTACATTCCGTGTGCATCCTCCATATTAATTCAATCATTTTCGAAAATGACCAAAAATGTTCTGCACACACCATCCTGTAGATGACCATAAAAAAGCCCATCAAAAACACCAGGCCATAATATAAGCGATGGCGATTTAGATGCTAGGGTTAAAAACTGGAACTCATTGGCTGATCTGTCATCTGAAACAGGATAATTGTTCAATTTGTCCACACATATCCGTGTGCAGATTGGATAACATCTAACTATTCATCCTCTGCGAATAATAATCTGAATGTTTTTCTGGCTGTAGGACAGCCTAATAATGGGGTCAGAAGCTGAGTTATCTGTGGCCATCTTCATATAGTAATAAAAGGTAAGTCTACCCAAAATACATAATTAGCCTATTGCTTTAATAATTTATCCTTGGTTTACCTGCACAAGGATACTTAAAATTATATTCAGACATTCTTGAGTTTCAGCATGGGAACATTTGGGCCTCATTTAGGAGCTGAACAACCCAATGCACTGAACATGTGCCAAATTATAAAAAAAAACCTGTCCCCAGATCAGTCGTCCATGAACTTCTGCCCTGTTACAGTCCACTTCTGGTCCCCACCGGTCCAGAAGTGGCGTGGTCCCACATCCACTGAGGCCAACCAATCACTGGCTTCAGCAGTCACATGTGATAGCACTTGTCACTGCTGAGGCCAGTGAGGTCAAGGGACCAAGCCACTTCAAGTCCAAAAGGGATTGCATATGGTCAGAAAAGGGGCAACAGCATGGGAGCGGTGGGACTGCAGACTGCAGGTTTAGAGCATTGGGTTGGTCAACATATAGGCCGGACAACCCCTTAATGGCAATGGTTCTTAAACCTACAAAAGACTCATCAACAGGATCTAGGTTCTGTGGAAGATTCTGGTACCTGCTACACAGGGAAAGAGTCAAGTACACTAGATTTACTAAGTGTCCCCCAGTGTGTTACAATACTACATCTGGAAACCACGGTAGTAATTTTTACATACGTGTCAAGGGAAAAAAAACGTGACCAGTAGGATAAGACATTTTGCCAATTGGGTAAAATATTGCAATGGTGAAAAGCCAGGAAATGTGAAAAACATAAATGTATTCTGCAAAATCAGCGAATTTTTAATTATTACTACATCAATGGAGGCTAAATAGCGGGTACGATCAAAGTCACCACCATACACTGAATGTTTTTCTTCTAGATGTTTTTTTCTTGTAGGTTTTAGTATTGACTATATTCAATAACTTCAGTACATTGTCTATAAAATGGGCACTCACCGCTGTCTTCGACAGTAAAATGGAAAATATCACTAGTTGCGTTCTCCTTGTCTCGTAACACATAGCAGATTTTCATGTCGTCAATGTCCGCTGTAAGAAATCACATGTAGGGAATGAGTTACAAATTTGGTTTTCAGATAAAATGCTGTAAACACAAAACATACAAGAAAATGTAGAAATAATGTCATTCAAAAACTTTCATCAAGAAATAACGATAATAGGAAATATCCTTTCCCACCACAAGCGATCCCACCGATATCAGGTTTCCTTTCTCATATAACCACCTCAAAATGCACAGTGTACCTCTACTTCTAGGGAATGGCTGTTCTTATCCTAAGGAAGCAGAAAGGACGCGGTGCTTTGTAGGACGCCACAGGATGTCCATTCGAGCTACCCCAAAGTGCCCCTATGGATAAAACTATCTTACATTTGCCCTGAATGAAGCTGACGGGAGCAATAGAGAGCCAAAAAGAAAGGAAATTCGAGGGAGAAGGTATTAAGACTGGCGTTTTTATGCCACTCTTAATAACAACCCCCTCCCACCTGTGTACGATGTGCCAGAGGTAATCATTCTGGAGCATCTTCAGGAGGTCCATGAACCAAAAAATAAAATCTTTGCTAGCAAGAAGCTGGTGTAAATTTCAGGTGCAGGTCAATATTCTTGCACAGGTTTTGGTAAATGTGTTGGGCCACCGGTGACCCTACCCATCCCCTTTTTGGTGGCAGAGAAGGCGAAGAAATCGCAAATTTTGCCACACAAAGGCACTCATGACAACATATGTCTTCTGTATGCCACTAGTGCTAACTCTTGGTGGGGGTCGCAGCTACGACAACTAAAGCCCCACAGATGTTCGGTATAAATGGAGATGCGTTTAAACATCAAAGTCAAGCAATAGATCACATATTTGTCCTTTTTCAATCTTTTTTGTAATCTTTCCTTTTACGGACTTCAATGTGATTTGTAGGGGGAAAAAACTGGATGACAACCGATCAGATTTGTGGTGATGACAAGCACCAAGGATGTATAAACACAGATGAGAAAAAGACGAGGTTGACTGAAGTTGTGATGATACAGCTCGTCAATTTCCATCAGTGCTGTCAACTTTAAATGGAGCGGCAGGGTGCGGGCTCGACTTATTAGGTGGCAACAATAGCACCGCGTGCTTTGCAATTCTTGTAAAACATTATGGAATCCCAGACAAAACTCCTGAATGAATTTTATAACTCAGGTGTGAAGAAACCAAATCACTGGCCCTCATACACAATGGATTTATTGAACTTTTCGAACTTTTTGACTAATCTAATTGAATGCGTATGGAAAGCTCCTGACAGATGATGACAGGCAAGAGGAGGATCGGGCACGCTGAATTTTTTGTTCTCTCTCGAGATAAACCAGAGGTGTTCGACAGCGGCTTTCGCCTAATTGCCATTGAAAACACATACAGTACATGCTCAGCCAAGATGAGCGTCTATGTGTATCACATTTTACAGCCTAGGCCTGTGATGGCTAACCTCCGACACTCCAGCTGTGGTAAAACTACGACTTCCAAGATGCCCCCTTGCTTGGCTGTTCTCAGAACTCCATAGAAATTAATGGAGCATGCTGGGAGTTGTAGTTTCACCGCAGCTGGTGTGCCGGAGGTTAGCCATCACTGGCCTAGGCTATATGGAGACGTTTGTATTGATTCGATATATGGATTGACATATGGATTGATTTTTACAGCTGGAGACCAGAAGATAGCATCCAACTCAGAAGACCACAAGATCTTTATGTATCTTGTATCACATTTATTACATGTGATGCAATATTGATATACCTGGGTACGGCTTGAATACAGAAAAGAAGTAAATTAAGGGGACTATGTAACTTATATAGACCCTGTCGTACTACATATACCTTAAAATTACGGTAAGTCAATCTGTATGTGTGTCCTTTTTGACCTTGCAATTTTTGGAACTTTATCAGTGCCTGAGGAAAGTACTGTCATTGGGGAGTAAAGTTGGCCATATACAATGTTCTAAAGTTGGTTAACTTGAGCCAAACTATTGATTTAGCAGACCACTGACCGTCTGGAAGAAATTCGCCCCTTAGAGTAGCCGTACTCCTTTAACAGCTATCTCTCAGTCTCCCTAATACACATGCATGCCGAGCACGTATGAGTTTTCAATGCGGAGAAAGGAGAAAGCAGCTGCAAGACACTTCTGGGGGTGGCTTATAGTTATAGTTGGTAAGGCTGCAAAAAGGCACAGGTCAGTCAAGTTCAACCTATAATTCTACGAGGTTCATCTAGAGAAAAGCAAAAAAAAAAAAAACTAATGCGGTAGATGCCAACTGCCTAATATCAAGAAAGTCCTAACAAGAAAGGGAAACTCCTTCCTGATTCCAAATCTGCGCAGAATAAATCCCTGGATCATCGCTCCATCTCCAGAAATACAGTGCCTATAACCAATAAATTTACATTTTAGAAAGGCATCAAGGCCCTTCTTTGATCTACCAGGAGAACAAAAGGATTGGAAGATGAACGTCAATGCACCCATTCCTTCTCTCCCCCAATGGTCAATTATTCATGGTATCTTTTCAAAGATTTTGCCACGTATCTCTAATTACAATCTATAATAAGCTGATTGAAGCTGAAGAACCTCGTGACCCACTGTTTTTGCCACTGAAAGCTGCTTGTGAGTCCTAATAATGGAGCATTGCACAGTTTCCATTGAAATCAATAGACTATCTGTGGAATGCACAGATCAGCTGGATACTCCAGAGCAGGCATGCTCAACCTGCGGCCCTCCAGCTGTTGCGAAACTACAACTCCCATCATTCTCTGACAGCCTACAGCTATCATCTTACAGAATGGCATCATGGGAGTTGTAGTTTTACAACAGCTGGAGGGCCACAGGTTGAGCATGCCTGCTCCAGAGAATAGGCTGCTCTTTATAGGGGCTTCACTTGAATGGGAGCTGAGCTGCAGTGACCCAGCAAGGCCACTACACAAAGGATAGAGCTAGGGCTGAAACGATTACTCGATTGAATCGAGTAATTCGACACCAAAAAATCCTTGATGCAATTTTTTTGCATCGATGATTAGTTTGTGTCATGTGACCACAGAGCGGGAGTGAAGCGCTTGCTATTACTCACCGCTCCGTGGTCACCCGCACCACGCTACGCTGTATTCTGACAAATCGTCAGGTCATAGTGCACGTAAGCGCGCGCTATGACCCAATACTGTGTGACATCACTGCATCGTGTGGAGAAGAAGATGGAGGAGCTGTGGAGCAGCGTCCCTACAGGAAATGTAAGTACTGGCGCTGAGGACATGGCTAGGAGGGGGAGATGGTGGCACTGGGGGGCAAGCTGGTGGCACTGGGGGGCAGTTGGTGGCACTGGGGGGCAAGCTGGTGGCAGTGGGGGGGGGAGCCCCATGGTACTAGGGGGAGCCTGATGGCACTGGGTTGCAGCTGATGGCACTGGGATGGCCGTTGATTGCACTGGGGGGCAGATGGTGGCACTGGAGGGGCAGATGGTGGCACTGGAGGGGCAGATGGTGGCACTGGAGGGGCAGATGGTGGCACTGGGGGACAGCTGATGGCACTAGGGAGGAAGCTGATGGTACTAGAGGGGGCACCTGATGGCACTAGGGGGGCCTCTGATGGCA
The DNA here is from genome assembly GCA_033119425.1 of Bufotes viridis. Taxonomy (NCBI): domain Eukaryota; kingdom Metazoa; phylum Chordata; class Amphibia; order Anura; family Bufonidae; genus Bufotes; species Bufotes viridis. The sequence goes on from CM065591.1 coordinate 451,283,569, forward strand.
CTAGGGGGGCAGCTGATGGCACTAGGGAGGAAGCTGATGGCACTAGGGAGGAATTGATGGCACTAGGGAGGAACTGATGGCACTGGGGGACAGCTGATGGCACTAGAGGGGAAGCTGATGGCACTAGAGGGGCAGCTGATGGCACTGGGGGACAGCTGATGCACTAGGGAGGAAGCTGATGGCACTGGGGGACAGCTGATGGCACTGGGGGACAGCTGTTGGCACTAGAGGGGAAGCTGATGGCACTAGAGGGGCAGCTGATGGCACTGGGGGACAGCTGATGGCACTGGGGGACAGCTGATGGCACTGGGGGACAGCTGATGGCACTGGGGGACAGCTGATGGCACTAGGGAGGAAGCTGATGGCACTGGGGAGGAAGCTGATGGCACTGGGGGTCAGCTGATGGCACTGGGGGTCAGCTGATGGCACTGGGGGTCAGCTGATGACACTGGGGAGTTAGCTGATGGCACTGAGGAAGCAGCTAATGGCACTGGGGGGGAAGCTGATGGCACTGAGGGGGCAGCTGATGGCATGGAGGGCAGCTGATGGCACGGGGGGGATGATGAGTTTTTATAAATAAAAATGTTCTTTTAATTAGTTTTTTGTTATTAGAGTACTCAATTAATAGTTGGATTAATCGAAAGAATACTCAATTACAAAAATAGTTGATAGCTGCATCCCTAGACAGAGCTGTCTGCTTCTGGCTATGTTCACTGTGTTATATCAGGTGCCAGTGGCTGCTTAGGGCAGCTGTTCGTTGGGGGTGGCAGGTATTGGCCACATACCAATCTATTGATGACCTAGACTATCTCAATATCTAGAACCCGAAAAAACCCTTAAACCTGAAGTCTTATCTGTTTAATATGACTTCAGATTAAATTAATGTGTCATGGAGACTCTCAGTGCCTGCCGCTATCTGGCTATCCAGGCACCGCATCACTCACCTACCTTCTGGACAGGCCGCCAGACTCCTCTTTCCCATGCTGCAAGCTGCAGTGGGGCTGCTAGGTCTCTTTCTGTTTGTGTATTCACTGCACCTCACCCTGCAGCACTGCAAGGGTTAATTCCGCTTTTGCTCTGTGTTCAGCTGTTTAACTAATGAGCTCATCAGCTCTGTTATGGTGGGCTGTTTGTGCCACCTCTAGCCTAAGTAAGCCATTAGAGTCTTTTAGGGTCCTCTAGCTTGCTAAATCCTGTAAATGTGCCATAATCCGTTTGTCTGCCTGTGTACTGACTTTTCCTTGATTCCCGTATTACTTTCTGCCAAAATTGTGGTGCATTTTGGCACATTCTGACATGTGTTAGGCCTTTACCCTTTTCTGCTAAGCTATGCCCTCTTTTCGAGGAAGGTGAAATAATATTTACAACACATGATAAATGTGATGCAGAAAGGAAGCTGTGGCGCTCACTGGAGCTCCTCATAGTTCACCAAGTACCACACCGTCCATTGTATAGTGGCTGTGCTTGCTATTGGAGCTATGCCCCATTCACTTGACTGAGCTCCACCTAGGCTACGTGACCAATGAACGTGATGTCACAGGACCTAGGAAGAGGCCTAAGTGCTCATGGAGATCTGAGGCTTCTTTGTACAATATTAAATCCCAGAAAGCCACTTTAAACCTGAATTCTGGTGCATTTTGCTAATTAATTCTCCCCCACTGGGTCACCTACGCTACATTAGCTAAACCTGGGCTATATAGTAGACTTCTGCCTTAAAGGAGTATTCTCATCTTGTAAAGTAATTTCATAATTATGCAAGATCGGTGATGGCCTGACCCATAGGATTCCCTATAAGCCTGAGAATAGAGGGGTCCCAGTGCCGATTCAGCGTTCCCTTCATGGTTCATGGTTCCCTGAACAGCAGCATACTAGCCTCCCACTATGCCGGGAGCTGCAGCACACCCTTTTATGTGAATAGCACTGGCTGCAGTTCTCTGCACAGCTTGGTAAAGTGCAGTACAGGAGAGACTTAGAAAAGGACACAGCACTAAACCAGCGCTGTAGCCGCTCATTATCAGGATTGGTGGGGGGCCAAGAGATCAGACCACCACCGATTATAGGGTAATGGCGTGTGCCCTCACTTTATAAGGGGATGATCTTGTTAACATGACCCTCAATTGTTGCATGAGGTATAGTGATACCAACTGCACTGGCGATATTAGGAACTACAAACCTAATCCGACACTTATTTCACTAGCTAACCTGGCAGCACAGCTATAACTATTTTTTAAGGGGTAAAATGCCCTTGCCGACTAATTAAGCGAGAAGACTGAAAGTAGAGCATTCTGGATGATGTGGAAAAGGTTAAGCTGATAACATCTCATGTAGTCAACCCTATTGACTGTCCAACAATGAGTAGCCCTAAGCTAAAGTAAAAAGAACTGGTATATTGTATATAAGGAACCTTTTACATGATCTGAAGCTAGCTCATTGGGAGTGCAGACTGACGATGAAACGTGTAAGAGTTGTTACACAGGTCGATGCATCATTACTACGATCATTCTTCCCCCACACCCCATACATTATGTCACAACACACACCCTTCTTAGGCTATTTTGACATCTGCATTTTTTATTCAGGTTTTCAGACCCAGCAAAACCTGAATAAAACTGATCTGTTTCATTTAATACAACACTAAGCATCCTTTACGTTTGTATGCGGTTGTATTAAATTGAAATGGAACAAAATGGACCTGGCATTAAAATCATTGTAAGTCAATTGGTGATGGATCCATTTTTGTTGGTAACGAAAAAAACGGATCCGGCACCATTGACTTTACTGAAACAAAACGGAATTGATACATCCTGATAAGTTTTGTTCCCATTAACAATGAATGGGGACAAAACTGGAACGTTAAAGGGGTTATCCAACATCATACAACAGCCCCTACCATGTGCCGGGCCCCTCAGAGGTAATATACTTACCCCGCTCCTGGTCCCTGCACCGCCGCTGCTGCTTCTCCCTGTACACGGATTTAAACATCCAGTGTCGGGGTGGGGGGGGGGGGGTTGGAGCAGCCAATGGCAGGCGGGGACAGGGATGAGCCTCCCTAGCATCGTGGGTGACACTACTGTGGTTCGTCTCTGTCTGCCATTGGCTGCTCCCCCGAGATTGGATGTTTTCATCCGTGTTTAGGGAAAAGCAGCAGCGGCAGTGTGGGGACTAGGAGTGGCGCAGGGAGCGGGATAAGTATATTCCCGGGGAGCAGCCAATGGCAGGCGGGGACAGGGATGAGCCTCCCTAGCATCGTGGGTGACGCTACTGTGGCTCGTCTCTGTCTGCCATTGGCTGCTCCCCCGAGATTGGATGTTTTCATCCGTGTTTAGGGAAAAGCAGCAGCGGCAGTGTGGGGACTAGGAGTGGCGCAGGGAGCGGGATAAGTATATTCCCGGGGAGCAGCCAATGGCAGGCGGGGACAGGGATGAGCCTCCCTAGCATCGTGGGTGACGCTACTGTGGCTCGTCTCTGTCTGCCATTGGCTGCTCCCCCGAGATTGGATGTTTTCATCCGTGTTTAGGGAAAAGCAGCAGTGGCGGTGTGGGGACTAGGAGTGGCGCAGGGAGCGGGATAAGTATATTCCCTATGAGGTGGGGAGCCGTTGTATCATGTTGGATAACCTGTTTAATCTAGATTGTATTTAGATAAACAATAATTGTAGAGTCAATGGAGTGAGCAATACATATAACTCCAGCACTTGACGTCCAAGTGAGTTGTGCACCTGGACGTACAGTCACGTTGTGGGGATGGCATGGGTACAGCAGTTGGGCTCCAGCTGCAATGACTGAGATTACAGCTAGCTCTGATCCTGGCCGTGTAAAGGTGTTGTCCAGGATTAGAAAAACATGGCTGCTTTCATCCAAAAACAGCACCACACATGTCTACAAGTTGTGCGCGGTATCGCAGCTCTGTCCCCATTGACTCTAACGGAGCTGAGCTGCAATACCAGACACAACCCATGGACAGGTGGGGTGCTGTATTTGGAAGAAAGCAACAATTTCTTCTAATCCTGGACAACCCCTTTAAACCCACATGTATATACATGGCGATATGCTGCCAACAATGGATCATTAATGCCATATAAAAGATGTGAAGAAACGTTAGCTAGTTGTTGGTTCAATGGCGGCGTGTTGACAGGAAGCAATGATCAGGCCCATGTTAAATATATGTATTTCTTTACCTTTGTATTACAATTGTTATTTTTTTGATTAAAGGAGATCTGCAAGAATTTGCATGTATTTTTATTCTGCTTTTAGGTATATTTTATTCTTTGGTCATTATTGCTGACTGCAAACAATCCATCGAGAGAACAACCTACATCTTTCATACTGTACATCTCCCGTCTTTTACCAGTTCATATCTGGCACTGGTCTATATATCGCTGCACTGATTTACCAGCAGTTACATTGTTTCCTAGCACTGATATTCAGGTTTTAACGTAATCCTGCAGGCTACGCAGACCAGTCCAGGCTTGAGTCAGGGGAGCCAGATCACCTAACGGCAGCAGGTTCAAACTCATCTCCTGACTTGTGGCTCTTCCTAAGCACTGTCCTCCTGGAGCTTCTCCAGTAATAATGGAGTTAGGAATTGTTTGTTACAGGTTTGTTCAACCTGGGAGATCAAAAGCTGAAGATACATAAATGACATGCAGCAGATTGCAACACGGCTACATCCCCACCACTAAAATAACATTTTGTCAATCTTGTTAAGCAGTTAATATGAAGAGATTTATCGGGAGTTATTCCTAGACGTCTGGCACATACAGCCCTGGGGCAATTAGTAATACTGATTTATATTCTGCTGCTGGTACCACGGGGCAGTATCACAGCAGGACGCCCGCCGCCAGGCTGGGCTTTGAACTAGATCCGTTTGGCATTGGACAGTTCCGTCTGTCAGTGCCACAGACCTTTTGCTTTTCAAAGTGTTTTATGTTTTAATCGGCATGCAGCTGCTTATCTTTATCTAAATGCGGCCGGAATAAAGCAACTGCGGAAAGGTTCAAGGCGAAAGGTTTAAAATATGTTTCCCTTGAAATAAAACTGAAGAACGAAGCTCTGGTTTCGTCCTTTGTCACATTTTCTTTATCCATGTTAATTTAATCTGTTTTAGGAAAGATGGGTGACAACCAATAGGGCAATCTACTCGCTCCTCGTTTTTTACAACTCCCATACTTCAATGGAGATTGCTGTACGCAAGGGTGAAAGGGGTTCACTAGACTCACTGTCCCAATAAGGTTTAGGGGTGGGGAGTGCTCAGTGCATAGAGTTTAGGGTCCCAACAGGTGACGGCTAGGGAGCGCTAAGTGCAGAGAGATGAGGGTCTCAACAGGTGAGGGCTAGGGTGTTCTCAGTGCAGAGATTCGAGGGTCCCAACAGGTGAGGGCTAGGGTGTGCTCAGTGCAGAGAGGTGAGAGTCCCAATAGGAGAGTGCTGGGTAGCACTCAGTGCAGAGAGGTGGGGGTCCCAACAGGAGAGGGCTAGGGAGTGCTCAGTGCAGAGAGTCGAGGGTGCCAACAGGTGAGGGCTAGGGAGCGCTCAGTGCAGAGAGGTGGGGGTCCCAACAGGAGAGAACTAGGGAGTGCTCAGTGTAGAGAGGTGGGGGCCCCAACAGGAGAGAACTAGGGAGTGCTCAGTACAGAGAGGTGAGGGTCCCAACAGGAGAGAACTAGGGAGTGCTCAGTGCAGAAAAGTGAGGGTCCAACAGGAGAGTGCTGGGGAGCGCTCAGTGCAGAGAGGTGGGGGTCCCAACAAGAGAGAACTAGGATGTGCTCAGTGCAGAGAGTTGAGGGTCCCAACAGGAGAGGACTAGGGAGTGCTCTGTGCAGAGAGGTGAGGGTCCAAACAGGAGAGGACTAGGGAGTGCTCAGTACAGAGAGGTGAGGGTCCCAACAGGAGAGGACTAGGGAGTGCTCAGTACAGAGAGGTTAGGGTCCCAACAGGAGAGGGCTGGGGAGCGCTCAGTGCAGAAAGGTGAGTGTCCCAACAGGAGAGGACTAGGGAGTGCTCAGTGCAGAGAGGTGAGGGTCCCAGTAGGAGAGAGCTGGGGAGTGCTCAGTGCAGAGGAGTGAGGTCCCAGCAGGAGGGGGCTGGGGAGAGCTCAGTGCAGAAAGGTAAGGTTCATGTCAGGAGAGAACTAGGGAGTGCTCAGTGCAGAGACGTGAGGGTCCCAGCAGGAGAGAGCTGGGGAGTGCTCAGTGCAGAGAGGTGAGGGTCCCAGCAGGAGAGAGCTGGGGAGTGCTCAGTGCAGAGAGTGAAGGGTCCCAGCAGGAAAGAGCTGGGGAGTGCTCAGTGCAGAGAGGTGAGGGTCCCAGCAGTAGGGAGCTGGGGAGTGCTCAGTGCAGAGAGTCGAGGGTCCCAGCAGGAGAGAGCTGGGGAGTGCTCAGTGCAGAGAGGTGGGGGCCACCAGAAAAATTCATTGATAAACCAGGCACAATGTCTTGTAGTTCTAGCTCAGCTGAATGTAATGACACCTTTTGCTTAGTGACCTGTTGCTTCATTAAGGAGAAAACATTTTAAATCCATATGCAAATGAGAAGATACGTGCACCAAGGGTGGGCCCAAGCCAGTCTGTGCACCTTTGCTCCTCCTGCTTCCTCTGCCAGCCCCTCCCTCTCTTTCATGATTGACAGGGACAGGTTTCTGCATAATCATCTCATCTAGTCCCATAAAATCAGAAAGGAAAGGGAGGGGCTGGCAGAGGAACCAGGAGGAGGAAGGGTGCACAGAATGGATTGGGCCCGCCCTTGCTGCACTTATCTTTTAATTTGCATATAGATTTAAAATGTTTTCTCCAGAATGAAGCAACAGATCACTAAGCGAAAGGTGTCATTACATTCAGCCGAGCTAGAACTACAATGCATTGTTCCTTTAAAGGCACCCCCGCCGATCAGCTGGTTAATAGGGAAGACTGCGCTTGCATGGAGCGCGACCTTCCCTTCAACCAGCTGATCAGTGGGTGTTCCGGGTGTCGGACCCCCGCCGATCTGATATTGATGACCTGTCCTGAAGATACTAAAGTCAACATTAAAATCTTGGAAAACCCCTTTAAGAGTTGTAACGATCCTGGCAGCGGAAAGGTGTTCTCCTCCCGTGCGGTGCCCAGGGTAGATCTCTTCACTGAACGCTCCCAATCATACCCCTCTGGTCTAAGTGATGCTGTAGAAGTCTTGAACGTGAGCGTTGTCACTTAAGAGGGAGCATGCAGGGGGGCATTCAGTGCCAAGAGCCCTGGGCGCTGCATGTGATGAGATCTATCGTGGGCGTTTGCGATCCAGATGTAAGGAACATCTAAACATTGCTTTCTCAGTCCTGCCAGGAGTCTGACCATGCACATAGGTATGTGTACACTGCTCTCCTCGCATCGCCTTTAGCTCTGTCAGCAATTTTAAGGGGTCAATAATGCTGACACACTCCCTTGAACAGCTCTCACATGACACTTCAACCAGCTTTTCAGAAGTTCTGAATGTCAAATCTGCCTAATTATGTAGTTATGTGTGGATGAAGAAGCAGAGCAGACCTTCAGGAACCTGAAAAAGCTGGGTGAAAACCTAAGCAGGGCGTATGGTCACAGGTGGGGTTTTGGCAGCATTGCCTTCATGGATGTTTTTAACAGAAACAGCATAAAAATGCAGCATGTGAACATTCTCTAATAGTAGCCGTGTCATCCAGCTTGTGCATGCTTAGCTATGAGGTGGCTAAGGCTTCATGCACATAAAAGAGCCTTAAACGGATTCTGTCACGCCATTTGACCCTATAGAGCTGCGGACATGCATGGCTAGATCGCCGCTAGCATTTCCGCAATATAGTAGAATAGATCCGGGTGCTTTTATTTTCTTTAAAAAATTATTTTATTGATATGCAAATTAACCCGGGAAGGTGCCCAAGGGGCGATACTAACCTTTACTGGTGCCCAGCCACGCCCCCATGTGAAGGAGCCCAGCACCGCCTGCGTCCGCCGAATCTCCTCCTTGCTTCAGTGAGATCGCCGTAAATCTCGCGATGCGCATGCGCAGTTGCAACACAGTGTTCCTTCCCTGTGCTGGCATCAGCCTCAGGTAAGGGACAGCACATGCGCGATCTCGAGCATTGCGAGATTTACAGCAATCTCACTGAAGCAAGGACGAGATTCGGCGGACGCAGGCGGTGCTGGGCTTGTTCACATGGGGGCGTGGCTGGGCACCAGGAAGGTTAGTGCCGCCCCTTGGGCACCTTCCCGGGTTAATTTGCATATCAATAAAATCAGTTTTTAAAGAAAATAAAAGCACACATAGCTATGGGACAGGTATATTGCGGACATGCTAGCGGCGATCTAGCCGTGCATGTCCGCAGCTCTATAGGGTCAAATGCCGTGACAGAATCCCTTTAAAGAGGTTGTCTAGGCTACAGATATTTATGACCTATCCTCAGGATAAGTCATCAATGAAAGATCGTGGGGCCATCCAACATCCGGCACCCCACAATCAGCTATTTCAAGTGTATGGAGCAGGAGAAGAAGGCTCCTTAGGCCTTTTTCAGACGAACGGGTTTTTATTTGCGAGTGTACGGGCCGTTTTGTACTCCGTATGCCTTCCGTTTCCGTATTTCCGTTCAAAGACAGAACATGTCCTATTATTGTCCGCATCACAGACAAGAATAGTACTGTTCTATTAGGAGCCAAATGTTTAGTTCCGCAAAAAACGGAATGCACACGGATGTCATCCTTTTTTTTTTGCGGATCCGTTTTTGCGGACCGCAAAACCATACGGTCATGTACAATAGGCCTTACACTGTGTAGTTTCAAACACAGGTATGCTGAACATTTGAATGGGAGCTGAGCTGCAGTACCCCAGCGCGGCCACTACACAGTGTATGGCGCTGTCTGCCCCTAGCTATGTACACTGCATAGTTCCCGGCGCCATAGCAGCCTGAAACAGCTGATCATGGGGGTGTTGGGTGTCGGACCCCAACCCATTTGATACTGATGACCTATCCTGAGGCTAGGTCATCAATATCTATAGCCCGGAGAACCCCTTTAAAGGGCTACCATGAATGATACTGCTGCACTGCTTCCATTTACATAGTAGTGTTCACAACCACCACCCAGTGTATAATCTGTTCCATAGCGCAGCAGCCTGCTCAAACAGCTGATTGGTGGGGGTACCAACCTGATATTGATAATTTATCCCAATGATAGGCCATCAATATTACAGTTCTGGAACCCTATGTAAGGTGCTTCTACGCCTACAATGGCCGTCGGGTAAATGCTCAATCGGCTGACAGCTATTCTTCCCCACTCCCTGTTACACATGCACACTCGGAGTTTGTATTGTCCATGGAGAGGGGGGAGTAAGCTGTTGCCCCTGAGAAGCAAAGGACTGGGCGCTGAAATTTTATATGCCCGATCCTTCTTACCCCCAACATCATCTCCCAAGTCAACAACCTCCACATACATGATAGTCATCCGCTCCCACCAAAATCTGCCAGGTGGTAAGTGCATAGGCGCCTACACAGGAGGCTGTACGATGGCATACAACTCCCCCCGTGCCTCCATACTAGGAAGCTACAGGAACTTAAGGTGCCACCATATGGTGCTCTAGGCATCACTATATATTGGGGTTAGAAGCAATGCTGGAGCATGATATATAATTTTAATTATTGCGCAATCCAAAGGCCTCTACATAAGTTTTGCGCTTCCTTGAGCAGGCCATACAACAGACTTAACTCTGTGCCATGCCTCTTGCTGGTGTAGATTTAAAGGGGTTATTAAACCCCTATAATGCCCCCTAATGCCCGGGTCCCTTATACAGGTAATACTTAACCCACTACCCGGCTCCTGATGCCCGCACGACCGCTGCTGCACATCCAGCGATGGGGGAAGAAGCCAATAGCAGGCCGCGACAGTGGAGAGCCTCCCTAGCATCGTGGGTGACGTCAGGGTGGCTGGATGTTTTGATCCGCGTGACGGGGAGATGTAGCAGTGGCTGTGCAGGAATCAGGAGTGATGTGAGTGTCGGGGAGCGGGACAAGAATAACCTGTATGAGGGGCCCGGGCATTTTGGGAAGCATTATAGGTGTTGGATAACCCCTTTAAACTAATTTCAACCGGCGTGTAAAATGATGAAAGAGTCCCCGCTCATGCCATGCCCCCTTTTCTCACCACTTCAGAAAAGTGGCATGAGCAAGGACTCAGATTTTGCTACAAAAATGGCAGGCGCCAAAATGTGTGACTTTAATACACCACAATAGTGGTGTATATCACTTAATACATGTCCCCATAAAACCATATTTCAATCAGCTCAGCTCCTTCTGCTCCATAGCATGCTGCCTACAGATAGGACTGTAAAATGTAAGAGAAAGCTAATACACTATAACAACACCAAACATATCTGCATCGTTAAAAAAAACATAACATACTTTTACATAGTGTTAAATAGTGCTGTACTATAGATATATATCTGTAATGCTGCAATGTTAAGCAGAAACATAATACAAGCACAAATGATTAAAAAGTGAGATGACTAAATGGAACTAAATGGCAGTACAGTGATTACCTTGTGTGAACTGGTTGATGCTGTGGTTCCCCTTGTCTAAGTTGATAAGGAATCCATGACTGGGGCCTTGAGTAATTCGGATGTGGAGAGAGATGTGGGTGCTGTCCCTGTCTTCTGCTTTAAGGACCTTGTTAGTGATCAAGAAGCCCAAATGGCCAGTGCTCAGGATGCGCAGAGTTGGGGCCCCCTTATTTACTGCAATCTGCGGCACCCCATTATCCACAGCGATAATCCGAATCTTCATCATCTGGGGCTGCCGGGTCTCATAGACGGTGTCAGGAAAGACATAAAATTCAGTGTGGGTTCCATCAGTCACAGTGAAAGAGAAGCTGTCCTCGGTGGATTCAGTACCATCGTGTTTATAACTGATGAGGTTGTCATTGAGATCCTGTTTTGTAAAGGAGGTTACCGTTTTGCTATTGTTGAATAGGATCTTTCCGTGAACTGGCACCTGAGTGATGATGAACTTAAGCCGTTTATCTGGGGTATCTCTGTCCTCCACCGTAAGTTCAAAGGGGGTGATCAACTTATTCTCACTCTCTCTTACGGTCAGTTCATGGATGGTCAAAACAGGCTTCTTGTTATCAACATCAGTGATGGATATTCTGAATGTGCGGAAAACAGGATTATACCCATCAGTGACCTCAAATTCAAAGCTGTCCATCTTTACTTCATCATCGGATGTATGTGTGTAATAGATTTTATTACCAGCTAACAGCAGCTGGGTGAACGATGTGATGGGAACCCCTGGCAGATCTGTGCACTCCAAATGTCCACGTACAGGAGCCCTTGTGACGCTGAAGACTAAATGTTCATCAGGACTGTTGAGATCACTGGTGCTAAGCAAGTCAGTTGTAAGGGTTACCTTGCCTCCTTCTTTTAGAGATACCCCTTTGCTAATCACATCTGGGAACACCATATCAATGCCTCCGACAGTCACATAAAAATATCGGTCAATAAGAGGATTTATACCATCGGTAACATCAAATTTGAAGAGATCACGAATTCCCTCTTGGCCGAAGTGATGGTATTGTATTAATTCCCTGTCCACCTCATCCTGGGTGAAGTTCATACCTATTGTAATGTTTTCAAGTTCACCGTTTGGTCTTCTTCTTTGTAAGAGGCCTTGACCAGGCCCATAGCGTAATATATACGTCAAAGACTTGTCATCTGAGTCCAAATCTGTTGCTTTTAATACTTTATTATTAATCAGTTTTGTTTCTCCAATTTCAATCTCCAGCCCATCATTAATGGTCATTCTAGGAGTCTCATCATCCACAGGTATAATCATAATCAGAACGGTTTTGACCACTGAATGTTTTCCATCAGAAAGTTTTATCTCAAAGCTGTCTTCTTTGGTCTCAGAATCATCATGTTCATAAAGGATGGTGGAGCTTTCTTTGATGTCATCCAGGCTGAAGCTGTTAACTAGAACAGTGCCATTGGTTAGCTGGTTCACGATATGCCCATGTTTTGGTGGCTTTGTGATGTAAAAGATAAGGTCGTCTGGTGGGATGTCTACATCGGCCCCATTCAGTATTGGAATATCAATGACAAGGCTCATTCCCTCCATAACAACAAACTCCCTCATGAAGATCTCTGGCCTTTCATCATTGGCAGGTATGATAACAACTGGGAAGAAATGTCTTTGGGAAAGGTTTATGCCATCGGAACAGTGGAAAGTAAGTCTATCCTCTACAGGTTCTACACCTTTGTGGATGCTTTGAACATAATAAATATGTCCCAGTCTAATATCTTTCAATGTAAATGCACTAATAGATGTCCCAGCTCTAGATTTTTCAGAGCCTGGAGCTGGTGAAATATTTTCAAGATATCCAGACGTAGGCTGCACAACAATAGTGCAAAGGATGTCATCATTTGGAGTGTCTCTATCACTAGCTTTTAAATGGGAGGGCGTAATCACATTTTTTTCTCCTTCAATAACTGTGAACTGTTCATCCACAGATATAATTGGAGGCTGATTATCTAATGGAAGAATGGTCACCTGAACGCGAACTCCTGTCACTCTATTACCGCCAATAGTCCATTCTTCAGACATGTCAGATAATGTTAAATTGAACGAATCTTCCTTTTTCTGCAATCCAATTTCTCCAGAAGTGTGAGAATAGACAACACCACCATCGATGATATCTCTTTGAGAAAATCTTTCGGCCGGGATGCCATTGACCAGAATTACTCCAAGATGTGGTGGGTCTTCCACAATGAAGGTTAACATGAGATCATCTGTATCTGCGTCAGTGCCCTGGATAACATTCGATGTGATTTCCGCAGAGCTGCCTTCTAAAACATCTAAAAAGGAGCCAATGGTCCCTGAAGGTAGCATAAGTCTAGGCACCTCATCATCCACCAAGCGCACAGTGATTTTAATGATGATTGTAAGCACATGAACTCCATCGCTAACATCAAGGGTACAAGAATCACTGGTAGACTCCTCACCACTGTGCATGTAGCTTATCCTTCCACTACGAATGTCCTCCAGAAGAAATGTTTCACCAACATCCATTACAAGATTGGAATACATCACTTGACCATGCCTTGGAGATTGGGTCAGCGTGAAGGTAATTTTGTCTTTGCCTGTGTCCGCATCTGTGGCATCAAGCTCTGCTGGAGTGATAATGTGACTTCCTCTTTCAAAAACAGTAAATCCAGTGTTAACGATACTTGGGGGCTTGTTGTCCACGGGCTCCAAGAAAATAGTAAAATCCCCTTCGGCTATGTTCCCAGACATATCCTCTACGGTATAGTGAAACTGCACTACACGTGGAGTAATTCCAAGCTCCAAGTCGGGTGGTTTGTAGGCAATTTTGTGATGGTTTATCTGGGCTTGTGTAAACTCGGTAACAACCTGTTCTGGGTTTTCAGTTAGAACTATAAATCCCATCAGAACTGGGTTGTTTTCATCTGTATCAGTTGGGGGAATAGTCACTGTGTATTTGAGATCTCTGTCATCAGAATCCAAGTCAGTATATCGAAGAAATTTCCTTCTAAAATGGGTTAGATGATATTCCTGTACCACCATCCTAAGCGTGGTGCCCGGGTATAACTCTGGAGGCAAGTCATCAATAGGATTGATTTTTACAATGAATGTATGTTCACCAGACTGATTAGGAGAATCATTGTCATCTTGGACTCTAAAGACCAGCTGGTCCATGACCGGGACAGTGCTGTGCGGTCCAACATGCTTGTAATATAATTTACCATCTAATATGTCTTGTTGAGTCCACTCTTTTACTTCCTTTTCAAAAAGGTTCAGTTCAGGTAATAATTTCCACTCAGAAGGGTCTTGAGGTATCTCAGATTGACGCAATACCATTTGGCCAAGTACTGAGTAAGGTAAGTCCAGTATAAACCGTATGGTAGAGTCTTCTGAGTCAATATCTGTTGCACTCAACACAACTGGAGTCACAGGCGACACGTCTTTCTCTGAGATCATTAAACCTGTGTTGGCGTTGACTATAGGAGGCTCATCGTCAGTTGGCACCACTGTTATTGGGAAGAGGAACTCAACTTGGTGCTTTCCATCTGTCATACGGAAGATGATGTTGTCGCTGTAAGTGTCACTCCCGTCATGTTGATAAATGACTCTACCTTGGTCCAGATCAGAAGCCGTAAAAAATTTGGAGTTCTCAGGTGAACCGAGCAGGTACAGCTGCCCATGTCTCAGCCCATCCAGTACAGTCACCTTAACATCATCAAGGTTGTCCTCATCGCTGATTTGCAAATTCAGGGCACTTGACAGGGGCCGTGATTGCCCTTCAAACAGAAGCTGCCCAGTGTTGCGAGTAACCACGGGGGCAAGCGTATTCATCGGTTTAACAAGAATCATGAATGAGAAAGGCTCGGACACCGCTCCTTCAGTGTCCACCACCTCCAGTTCCACTTCAAAGATGCGTTCAGTGTCAGAGTCCTCAGGTGGCGGCTTGTAAGCAATCCTAAATTCCTGCAGGTCCCTCTGATAGAAGGAGGTAATGGGCAAGTTGCGGTCATCTGTACTTACGATTTGCCCCTGTTCTGGACCAAAGGTGGAAGTGATATTGAATATAAGATCCCCGGGGTCAGATTCCAAGTCCTCTGCGGCCAACATGTCGGGAGTGATGGCTGTCATGACAAACTGATTCACCTCCATCATCATCATGGCCACAAAGCTAGGCTTAGGCTGGGTGTTCTCCAGACCTTCCTTGATCCTAACCAGGATCTGAAAATGTTCTTGCTTTAGTAAATTCCCAACTTTATCATGCAACTCCACCAACATTGGGATGTAGTCCTTGTTGGGTGACTGGGTGGGGGCTGTGTGTTGGTAGCGCACCCCTTGTTGTAAGAACTCCCCACAGTCCACCATATGCCCAGCACTGTGCAGCACCCTTCCATACCTGGGCAGTCCAGCAAGGTCCAGCAGTGGGGTGATCCTGCACACCTCAAATGTCCTGTCATAAGTAAACTCCAGGATCTTCTTGTCTATGGGGTTACTGGTGCCCAGCAGCTTGTCCACAGTCAGTGGCATGTTCCTGGTGACCACCTCCAGCTGGGTGAACAGCACCTCCACCTCCATCATGAATGGGATGATCACCGTGCTGGTCTGGGTATCGTAGCGGAGCTGGAGCTTCACCCGGTCCCTGGAAGGACTTCGGGCTCCCAGGTGGGAGTACTTCACCTCCCGGGCCCCAAACTCGCAGGGGAACCTGTTAGGAGAAAGGAGTCCGGGTCCCTGGGAGAGCGGGTCATTGCTGAGGACGCTGATGTGACACTTGTCACCCGGCTGCACTTGTATCACCAGGTCTAGGACCGGGTCCAGGTAGACGGACCTCCCGAATGGCACCCTGATCCCATGGTTGGCCACCAGGATCTCCTCTTCCAAAGGTCCATAAGTCAAAGGGGCTCCTTCCAGCACCCCTCTGAGCGCCCCTGCGTCTCCGGCCAGCAGCAGCAGCAAGAGCCCCAGCGCTAGCGCCCGGCGCATGGTTGTGTCGCAAGGAAGTCGCAGCGTCTTGGACTCGTTCACTGGACTTGTGGGGTCATGGATCTCAGGCTGCAGTGTGAGCTGCCTCCCCCGAGCCTGCACGCCGGGCTTCTCCCTGTGAGGAGGGTGTCATCTCCTGGGAGTCCCAGTGCAACAAGTGGGAGGAGGCAGCGGAGCCCCGGAGGAGGCCATTGGTGCGGCAGCCTGCTGGGCTGTCCGTCATGTTGTCACCAGCAGCAGGTGACCTGCCGGGGGAGCTGTCCTACAGCAGGACTTGCTGGGCTCTGTAGTCCCACACTCTCTAGTAGACCTGGTTAATAGGGTGCACTACATGCAGCTGGGTCTGCGCTATGTAACTACTGTATTCAGCCTGAGCGGTGTTCACACCTCCACACAGATGATGCTGCGCTTTACTGAAAAACACAACTTTTTAGTGTTATTTTTTCTTGCCTAAAAACACAGCCGCTGGATATTTTTGCAACTTGTATAAGGCCCCTTTCACACAAGCGTGACGAAGAACCCTGTTCTTTCAACACTAGCGTTATTCTTTTCCGGTATTGAAATCCGGTAAAGGGTCTCAATACCAGAAAAAAACGCTTCTGTTTTGTCCCGATGCATTCTGAATGGAAAGCAATCAGTTCAGTATGCTTTAGGATGTCTTCCGTTCCGTCTCTTGTACGGTATTTGACTGGCCAAAATACCGCAGCTTGCTGCGGTATTCTTTCCGGTCAAAATTCCAAGACACTACCGCATTGAAATGTATTAATGCCGGATCCGGTACCAAGTGTAAAGGAAATTGCCGCATCACCATATCTAGTTTTCCGGTCTGAGCATGCGCAGTTCTTTCTAGGTTTGAAAAAATTAAATACCGGATCCGTTATTCCAGATGATACTGGAAAGACGGATCCGGTATTTCAATGAATAAGTCTAACGGATCTGGCAAAACAGCTTTCAGTTTGCATACGGTATGCCGGATCGGGCAGGCAGTTCTGCTGCCAGATCCGAACAACGCTAGTGTGAAAGTACACTCAGTCAGTTTTGTCTGCAATTGCGTTCAGTTGTTCATTTTTTTCCGTGCGGGTGCAATGCGTATTGATGCGTTTTTCACGCGCGTGGTTTGCAAAAGGTTTGCAAACATCTCCTAGCAACCATCAGGGAAAAACGCATCGCACCCACACTTGCCTCCGGATGCAATGCGTTTTTCACTGAAGCCCCTTTCACTTCTATGCCAGGGCTCAGTGAAAAACGCAGAATATAGAACATGCTGCGTTTTTCACGCAACACAGAAGTGATGCGTGAAAATAAAACACTCATGTACACAGACCCATTGAAATGAATGGGTCAGGATTCAGTGTGGGTGCAATGCATTCACGTCTCTCATTGCACCCGCACAGAAAACTCGCTCATGTAAAAGGGGCCTAAGGGCTCATGCACACGATCGTTGTTGTTTTGTGTTCCACAAGTTGAGGATCCGCAAAAAACACAGATACCAGCAGTCTGGGCCTTAATAGGACAGTTCTATCCTTAATGAGGACAATAATAGGACATGTTTTATCCCTTAGTGGAACAGACCTACGGACGCAGAATACACACAAAGCCATTTCCGTTTTTATTGCGACCCCATTGAAGTGAATAGTTCCACATACGAGCCGCAAATAAAAGCGGAACAGACACGTACAAAAAATAAGTTCCTGTGCATGAGCCCTAATGGACTTCATAAAATGGGGCAGGTTTATTAAAATGGGGCAGATTAATTCCTATCTCGGACATTGAGGGACAAACGGACATAGGACGCACACAGAGTCATTTCCGGGTTTTTTGGCGGCCACATTCAAGTGAATGGTTCCGCATACGGGCTGCAAAATAAATGGAACAGACACAGACAAAAAATAAGTTTGTGTGCATGAGCCCTAATGGACTTCATAAAATGGGGCAGATTTAATAAAGGGGTATTCCCATCTCGGACACTGAGGGTATATCGCTAGGATATGCAAATGAATGTCAGAGAGTTGCGGCGTGCGGGTACCACCTCTTGGACCCGCTTCTATCTCCAGAAGTAAAGGAGAGCAGCCGTGTGCGCCCACCTTCCGTTTACCGCTGTGGGCGTTCCAAAAATAGACGAGCGCCGGCTCCGCTGTATCCAGCAGTCCGGGAGAGGTGACTGGATATGTGGTCGCACATGTGCGGTGCGCTGTCCATTCACTTCTGTGGGACTGGCAAAAATAACCAAGCGTGCTATAACATAAGACGGTGTCTGGGTGTTTCATGCAAAGTATTTTTTTGGGAAAAGAGCAATTTTAAATTTTCTGTTTGCAAAAAAGCTGTGGCCAGATGTTTGCTGAAAGCAAATATTAATATATAAAGCTCACTATAAACAATGGGTTTTTGGTTTTCCACATTTGTATCCGTGGCACTATGCGCTAGGTTTGGTGATTTTTGAGACATTTTCCCAAAGGATTCTCTTCCGCTACAGAAAAGATTAGGGCTACATGGCGACACTGGTCACGTGACAGGATGAGTAGAGGTGATCCCATACTAATGAATGGGATCGCCGCGGCAGTCGCAAAAAATCCAGCCGCATTTCTATGGGATCACCGCTACTCAGCGATCCTGGCCACGACAGCTGTCACACGATCAGTGTCGCAGTGTTGCCCTAGCCCAGTGTTTCTCAACTCCAGTCCTCAGGGCCCACCTACAGGTCATGATTTGAGAATATCCCACAGAATGAGTACCTGAGGTGAGTCCTGATGCACTGACACTAATTATATCACCTGCTAAATACTAAGGAAATCCTGAAAACATGACCCGCAGGTGGGCCCTGAGGACTGGAATTGAGGAACACTGCCCTAGCCTAAATGTTAAAGTGCTGGCAGAACCTGGATATCTGCTATGTGAGTCATTTTACTAGGCTGTGTTCACACTGGTATCATGACTTTAGCCCCTTCCTAATGCAGCGATTTTCTGTTTTCGTTTTTTGGCCTACGGAGCTGCCTGTAGATACCATTGTGCATTTAGCATCATGTACAAAAGATAATGACGTTAACACTGCACATAAAACGACGACCACTGAATACATATATCTATAGGAACATCAATCCCTGTCACTACCACCTTCATGTCACTTCCAGAAGATGAAGATCCCAGTCCCTATTAGGTCATATTAGTTACAATAAGCTGCCTATAATGATCTACAAAGAGACTTGGACACATTTGGAGTCATTTATCAAACTGGTGTAAAGTAGAACTGGCTTAGTTGCCCATAGCAACCAATCAGATTCCACCTTTCATTTTCCAAAGGAGCTGTCCAAAATGAAAGGTGGAATCTGATTGGTTGCTATGGGCAACTAAGCCAGTCCTACTTTACACCAGTTTGATAAATGACCCCAATTGTTTCTCTAAAACTCACACAGAGTTGTCCTTCAACACTAAGAGGAGGAAAACTTCTAGGGAGTCATGGCTGAAGGACTGTCCCTTCCCTGGGCAATGGGGTAGAAAGCCAACAGGACAGCTTTATAGTTCTGATAGTTAGATGAACTATAATCTGTAGAGACATAGCTGCTAACAGGCCATTTCATCACAAAGCCTGTGCTACTTGTTTTCGTGATCTTTCTGGAAAAAAAAGTAAAAATTATGAAGATCAGACAACTCCCTTCCTATGAAGAATTTGTAAACATTATATGCCCTGGTTGGCCCTCCTGGGTATGCCCCAGATTATTATATGGGTACAGCCCTGTCAGGGGAAAGATTTGATGATTTTCCTCTGAAGCTCAGCAATCGTCTTAAAGGGTTATTCCCATCACAGACAATGGGGGCATATTGCTAGGATATGCCCCCATTGTATGATAGGTGCGGGTCCTGCGCACCTACAATGAGAACGGAACGGGGAAATAAACGGAGGGCGCAGCCGCACTCCATTAATTTCTATGGGGCCGCCGAAAATAGCTGAGCGCTGGCTCGGCTATTTCCGTCTGCCCCATAGAAATTAATGGGAGCAGGGGCTGCGTGTGTGTAGTGCGCTCCCATTCACTTCTATAGGAGCAGCGCTTGGTGGTGGACGGACCCCGGGAAATCCGGGGTCCTCCAGCCACAGCGCTCCCCGATTTCTTCTCCTTGTAGGTGCGGGTCCCAGAGGTGAGACCCGCACCGATCAGACAATAGGGGCATATCCTAGCCATATGCCCCAATTGTCTGTGATGGGGATACCCCTTTAAAGATCCGGCATATGTGTGTGCTTTATACAGATTCATAATAAGGCGTCCATATCCTAACTAAGGCACATACCCCTGTGTGCCCCTCATTTTCTAAGAAGGCATGTATAGGTTTTTTTTAATAATGAATTTAGACAGAATATATGAGAAAAAAATAATTCTTGTTGTATGTTCCACTACATGAAATATTACAGAGGTCTTCTTCTCCCTAGAGGCGCTGCTTCCAGTGGTGACTATGGTGCTAGATGATGAGACCGTACTACAACGCACAGGTTACCCCAAGGACTTTATTCTGCAGGGACTCTGTAAAAGGGCACATAGGATACATGCACAAAAAATACTCCATTATTGCCCCTTTATACACACTGATTTTGTCTTTATTAAACATTTTTAAATAAAAATCTAAATGAGCTTCATCTGAGGAAAACCATGACAAACTGCATGCAGTTTCTCCATCGCCATACTTTATGCGGTATTAACCATACCTGAAACGTGACCTACATTACTTCTTAAACTTTTAACGGATACAGGCCAGTTAACGTGTAATGAAGTGGGCGTGGACCCTGAATAGATCTGACTTAGGGCCACCCCTGCCTTCACCCTTTAACTCCTTTACAGGTATCGGGACACAGCTGCAGGCAAACCACCAGTCCGTTCCCTCTAGAAGTAGTCTCTTTTAAGTAACAGCTGAACCGGGCGGGTTAAGAGACACCAGTTCTAAGGACAAACCATGGTTGAGGAAAGCAGAGTTTGTTCAATCTGGTAAACAGGCGGAAGGTCAGGACAGATGGCAGAGGGTCAAGGCGGAAGTCAGGCAAAAGTCAGGGCAGACAACACGGGGCCAATCCGGTAAACAAGTAGAGATTAAGCATGGGAATTCAGGACAACATAATAGCGCACCTTCACAGAACTAGACAAGCTACTGTAAGACCCTATTGCTCAGGAACTGTGGGGGAAGGAAACTTAAATAACCCACAGAAGGCAGCCATTAGTTGGGGACAGGTCACACCATGTGTGCACTGACCTGAGCACTTTTTAAAAGCTGGAGAAGCGCACAGGTGCGTGCTGTAAAGAAACACAATAGAAACTAACAGGCAGGGAATGGAGATGGCCAAAAGAGACCTACAGCATGAGACCAGCAAATGTATGGGCTATGCCCTCCAGGAGGGAATAGGGAGATGCCGGCAGAGTAGTTGGAGAGTAGTTCCGGTGGCCATGTCTACCAGCACAGACTGCACATAACACAATGGTAATGATGCTTATGCTCTTCAAGCTCCTATAGGCCTCTACATATAGCTACTATTTGTGCAATACAATATACAATCAGTATTTAGCTTTTTTGTTTTTTACTACACTGCTAAAATGCTATCCTGAAAGAAATGAATAAATGTGTCTGCAGACATTAGACTGGGACCATTGGAGAGAGATGAACCAGGTCTGGTTGCCCCCCTCCCCTCCCCTCTATAGAAGAACTGCATTGATAACAATCAAGGCTGTGGTCAATGGGTCCAAGGGTCAATAAGAGGTAATAGGAGGCTCATGTTGATGATGATGACTACATTAAAGCGGTTGTCAGCAGGTGACCGCTGCAGCCAGTCTCTGGCCCCACAGGTCCCATGTTGTATACCACTGAGGTCAGTGATTGACTGCAGCGATCTCATGATGTATACCACTGAATTCAATGATTGACTGCAGTGATCTTATGCTGTATACCACTGAGATCACTGATTGGCAGCAGTGGCCACATGCTGTATACCACTCAAGTTAGTGATTGGCTGCAACGATCTCATGCTGTATACCACTGAGATCAGTGATTGGCAGCAGTGGCCACATGCTTTATACCACTGAAGTCAGTGATTGACTGCACCGATCTCATGCTGTATACCACTGAGTTCAGTGATTGGCTGCAGTGATCTTATGCTGTAGACCACTGAGATCAGTGATTGGCAGCAGTGGCCACATGCTGTATACAGCTACATTACCATTACAGCCTGTAAATGCAGACCAGAGGTGAGTACCAGAGCGCTGTGCTGGAGACTGTGGGGGATTAAGTGATGAGTTTCCAATTTTTTATTATTTTATCACATTTAGGGACACTTGGAAGATTTGTAAATAAGTTGCACAATCCCTATAAATAATTATTAATAAAATAATTTCTACCTTAACCAAACCAGCTAGACATACCGTATGAACCATTCCTTAAAGGGGAAGTCCACATTTCACCGCACTAATTCACAAGAGATCCTATCCATGGAAATACTTTATATATGTGCAGCCCAGAGGTAAAGCCTGGTAGATCCCTCCACATCAGAGCTGCACCTTCAACCAGGGAAAGTTCAATGACCACTTTGAGTATTACTGGAAGAAGTGGGGGAGGGAGCTATTGTAGCCAACCTGAATATATATTTAGTCCAATGTAGAATATTCTGGTGTGTTTTTCACTAAGCATCTCTGTATCCTAAAAATAGTCAAGTCCTTCATCTTTCTCTAGGGTCATAATCCCCTCTGCTCGGTCTGTTTTTGGAAATTGCTGCACATGCCGGTCATGTCATCCATAATTAAAATAAATTGTGAACCATGTCCTCAGTTGCTCTTGGCCGGTGCACCCAGGTTCAGGCCATAACCACCCATATGTGTGTATATTGTTTCTTCACTGCTTCAGCATCTACTCGACAGGTGACGACGGAGAAGCAAAGTACAATATCAGGTAGAAGCTGCAGAACAACCCAGGACAATGCTCATAACTGAGCACACGGTTCTGTATGTGGAGTCCAAGTTAATTATCACTTTGCCCATTTTTCCTTGTAAATAAGGGCCCTTTCACACTTGCGTTTGGAAGATCCGTCATAGAGTTCCGTTGTCGGGGCTCTATGCCGGAAAGACTTTGCTTCAGTTACAGATAATATAACCACATGCATCCGTTTGAACGGATCCGCTTGTATTTACTTTAATTATTTTTTAACATTGCCAAAACAGATCAGTTTTGAACTCCATTGAAAGTCAATGGAGGACGGATCAGTTTTCTATTGGCAGATTGACTTTCATTGGGGGTCATGACGGATCCGTTTTGCTTCGCGTCCCAGGACGGAAAGAATACCGCAGCATGCTAAGGTATTTTCTCCGTCCAAAGAACATTCATTGACTGAACTGAAGACATCCTGATGTGTACTGAACGGATTTCTCTCCTTTCAGAATGCATTAGGATATAACTGATCCGTATTCTTCCGGTATTGAGCCCCCAGAACTCTATGCCGGATCTTCCAAACGCAAGTGTGAAAGGGCCCTAAGAAAAAGATTATATGTTCACCTCTGACTCCACCTCAGTTCTTAGCGCTGCCGATGTGGTCCTCCTCCCTCTGCTTGTATATAACTGTACATCACGTGACGGCTGCAGCCAATCACTGTCCTCAGAGATATATAGCACATGATGGCTGAGGACAGTGATTAGTTGAAGCAATCGTGTCATATACCTCCATGCTACCGCTACAGCATGGTTGGGGGTCCTAAATGCCAGAATGTGCCAGCACAAATGTTGGTAAGTGTGCCCTGTACATATACATGTATGTGAAGTGAAGGGTACCGTATCGGGAACCAGGTTTGTCTATCATAGCCTATTAACCACTTCAGCCCCCCTAGCTTAAACACCCTTAATGACCAGGCCACTTTTTACAATTCTGCACTACACTACTTTCACCGTTTATTGCTCCGTCATACAACTTACCACCCAAATGAATTTTACCTCCTTTTCTTCTCACTAATAGAGCTTTCATTTGGTGGTATTTCATCGCTGCTGACATTTTTACTTTTTTTGCTGTTAATCAAAAATGACCAAAATGTTTGCAAAAAAATGACATTTTTCACTTTCTGTTGTAAATTTTTTTAAAAACTGCATTTCTATATAAATTTTTCTGGTTTGGGCCAATAGCATTTACAAACTATGGTGCAAAAAAGTGAATTTCGGCATTTTGAAGCAGCTCTGACTTTCTGAGCACCTGTCATGTTTCTTCAGGTGCTAGAATGCCAGGATAGTATAAATACCCCCCAAATGACACCATTTTAGAAAGAAGACACCCCAAAGTATTCGCGGAGGGGCATGGTGAGTTCATGTATCATTTCATTTTTTTTCACAAGTTAGCAGAAAGTGACACTTTCTGAGGAAAAAGAATAAAATAATAAAGTTTCAATTTCTGCTAACTTCTGGCAAAAAAAAATAAAATCTCCCACGGACTCACTATGCCCTTCAGTGAATACCTTGGGGTGTCTACTTTCCGAAATGGGGTCATTTGTGGGGTGTTTGTACTGTTCTGGCATTTTGGGCCGGGCTAAATTGTGAGCCGCCATGTAAAACCTAAAGGTACTCGTTGGAATTTGGGCCCCTTTGCGCACCCAGGCTGCAAAAAAGTGTCACTCATGTGGTATCGCCGTACTCAGGAGATGTAGGGCAATGAGTTTTGGGGTGTATTTTTACATATACCCATGTTGGGTGAGAGAAATATCTCTGTAAACTGACAACTTTGTATAAAAAAAATTAAAAAGTTGTCATTTACAGAGATATTTCTCACACCCAGCATGGGTATATGTAAAAATACACCCCAAAACACATTGCCCTACTTCTTCTGAGTACGGCAATACCACATGTGTGACACTTTTTTGCAGCCTGGGTGCGCAAAGGGGCCCAAATTCCAATGAGTACCTTTAGGATTTCACTGGGCATTTTTACGCATTTAGATTCCAGACTTCTTCTCACGCTTTAGAGACCCCTAAAATGCCAGGGCAGTATAAATACGCAACAAGTGACCCCATTTTGGAAAGAAGACACCCCAAGGTATTCCGTGAGGGGTATGGTGAGTTCATGTAAAATTTTATTTTTTGTCACAAGTTAGTGGAATATGAGACTTTGTAAAAAAAATAAAAAATATCAATTTCCGCTAACTTGTGCCAATTTTTTTTTTATTCTGTGAACTCGACATGCCCCTCACGGAATACCTTGGGGTGTCTTCTTTCCAAATGGGGTCACTTGTGGGGTTTTTATACTGCCCTGGCATTTTAGGGGCCCTAAAGCGTGAGAATCCAAATGCCCTGTGAAATCCTAAAGGTACTCATTGGAATTAAGGCCCCTTTGCGCATCTTGGCTGCAAAAAAGTGTCACTCATGTGGTATCGCCGTGCTCAGGAGAAGTAGGGCAATGTGTTTTGGGGTGTATTTTTACATATACCCATGCTGGGTGAGAGAAATATCTCTGTAAATTGACAACTTTGTATAAAAAAAATTTAAAAAGTTGTCGTTTACAGCGATATTTCTCACACAAAGTACGGGTATATGTAATAAATACACCCCAAAACTCATTGCCCTACTTCTCCTGAGTACGGCGATAACAACAGGTGTGCCACTTATTTGCAGCCAAGATGCGCAAAGGGGCCCAAATTACCATGAGTACCTTTAGGGTTTCACAGGGCATTTTTACGCATTTGGAATCTCACGCTTTAGGACCCCTAAAATGCCAGGGCAGTATAAATACCCCACATGTGACCCCATTTTGGAAAGAAGACACCCCAAGGTATTCCGTGAGGGGCATGGCGAGTTCACAGAAAAAAAAATTTTTGGGCACAAGTTAGCGGAAATTGATAGTTTTTTTTTTTTTTTTTTTTACAAAGTCTCATATTCCACTAACTTGTTACAAAAAATACAATTTTGCATGAACTCCCCATACCCCTCACGGAATACCGTGGGGTGTCTTCTTTCTAAAATGGGGTCACATGTGAGGTTTTTGTACTGCCCTGGCATTTTAGGGGTCTCCGCAATCATTACACGTATGGCCAGCATTAGGAGTTTCTGCGATTCTCCTTATATTAAGCATACGGGTAATAAGATTTTTTTTTTCCGTTCAGCCTCTGGGCTGAAAAAAATAAATAAAATGAACGGCACAGATTTCTTCATTCGCATCGATCAATGTGGATGAAAAAATCTCTAATCAGTGACTGCGGTGCGGTGGGCTGGGCGCTAGCTACCTAACAAGTGGCTAACTAACTGGCGGTGATAAGGGACCCTTATGCCCCATTCACACGTCCGCAATTCTGTTTGCGGAACGGAATTGCGGACCCATTCATTTCTATGGGGACAGACTTTGTCCCGCTCGGATCCGGAATTGCGGATCCGCACTTCCGGGTCTGCACTTCCGTTCCGCAAAAATATAGAACATGTCCTATTCTTGTCCGCAATTGCAGACAAGAAAAGGTATTTTCTATATAGTTCTGGCAATGTGCGGATCTGCAAAATGCGGAAAGCACATTGCTGGTGTCCGTGTTTTGTGGATCCGCAAAACACATATGGACATGTGAATGGAGCCTTACAGGGGGGTGATCAGTGACAGGGGAGTGATCAGGGAGTCTATATGGGGTGATCAGGGGTTAACAAGGGGTTAATAAGTGACAGGGGGGGAGTGTAGTGTGGTGCTTGGTGCTACTTTACATAGCTACCTGGTCCTCTGGTGGTCGATCCCAGCAAATGGGACCACCAGAGGACCAGGTAGCAGGTATATCAGACGCTGTTAACAAAACAGCGTCTGATATACCTCTTTGATGCGATGTATTTCACATCTACAGCCTGCCAGCGATTGATCATCGCTGGCAGGCTGCAGTATAACTTCCGATCTTCCAGCCGCTGTGAACGCGCGTGCGTTCACAGCAAATCTCGTCGCGAGATGACGCGCCGACGCGTCAAGGAGGAACAAACCTGCCGCCGCCTGGACGCATCCGTGCGTTAGGCGGTCGGCAGGCGGTTAAACAGGACCCTTTCCTCCTATAAGGGAAACCTGAAAAGATATCATGCAGTAACTATTAGCAGGTTGGGGGCAGCTGAAAGCAAGTTTGGGCCCAGGGTCCAGGCCCCTGACAGCAGGACCCCCTGTACTGCATCGATGGCAGTCTTGATTACAATTGTACAAGCAACACATGTTAAAGGGGTTTTCCAGGGGTAGAATATTGATGTATCCTCAGGATAGGTCATCAAGATCTGATCAGTCGGGATTAGACTCCGGCACCCCTCGCCCTAATCAGTTTGAAGAGGCTTTGGTGCTTTGATGAGCGCTGTGGCTTCTTCCTAGTCCAGTGATATCACCTTCATTGGTGACTGGGCCATCGAATGAGCTTAGGCTGCAATACCAAGTACAGCCACTATACAATGTACAACACTGTGCTTGGCATGCTGTGAGGAGGCTGCAGGACTCATTGGAGCACCGTGGCCTCTTCAAACAGCTGATCGGTGGGGGTACCAAGTGTCAGACCCCCACCGATCAGATATAGATGACCTATCATGAGAATGGGTCATCTATATTCGATACCTGGAAAACCCAATTAAGTTTTGTTAGCTAGTCAGTATTTAACATTCGAATAGGACCTTTCACGGGTCCTGACCTTACAATATAAGTACCTGGCACTGTAGGGCATTATTAGTGTTGAGCGCGAATATTCGCATTGTGAATTTTTATCGGTGAATATCAGCAGTTTGAGAATTTGTGAATATTTAGAATATAGTGATATATAGTCGTAAAAACGAATATTCGTCTATTTTTTTCATCTGAACCCATTACCTGCCTGCTTCTTGCTTGTATATCGTAGTCTGTAGTAAATTAGAATATTCTTCATTATTTCATTTATTTTAGCTTATGCGAAAAATCGGCAATGTAATATGCGCCTAATCGAGTAAGGGCGGGTTATAGGCAACTTTCCTATTGGGTTGGCTTGCTAGAATTCGCGAATATGTAAAGTAGAATATAGTGTGATATATCTTCTTAAAAACGAATATTCACCTTTTTTTTTTTCATCTGAACCTTTACATTACATTTACTAATGGGTTCAGATGAAAAAACTATACTGCACTATATTCTACATATTCGCGAATTTTAGCAAGCCAACCCAATAGGAAAGTTGCCTATATAACCAGCCCTTACCCGATTAACGCACATATTACGTTGCCAATTTTTCGCAATCAAAAGAAAACTCTCGAATACGAATATTGCCCCTGCCGCTCATCACTAGGCATTATTAGTAGATGTCATGTCTGTAATTTTTTTTCTGATATGCTGCTCCATTCCCCCGCTGTGCTCCACATTTTGGTTTTCTGTATGCTAATAGATAGCATCGGTATAGGGAGGAGGCGATGCCAGCTTTTCTCAGGAGGCGTCTTCTTCTCAATCACAGGGGAGCGGCCTCAGGCCTCACAGCCAGGGAGAAGGTACGTTTTTTTTTCTCCATGGCTGTGACACCCCTGAAAAAAGCTGGCGTCTCCATCTCCCTGTACTGATGATATCTAATAGCATACAGGCCACCAAAACCGAACAGGGGGCACAATGGGGCAACAGAGGGGTAACAAAAATGACAGCCATGACATCTACTAATAATGCCCTACAGTGCCAGGTTCTTATATTGTAACCATTGTATCTCCGACTGTAGGGTTAGGTTTTGCCATCTATAACCTGGTGTTTATTCCCCTTCATCTGGGTTTAAGGTTCCTAGGGTCAATTTTCCACCCCTTTGCAGTTCCTCTAAAGGTGGAGGTACTGCATAGGTTCATGTCAGTGCAACCTAGTAGCAAGTGGGATGGGAAGATCAGGTCTGACCCCCTCTACAGTGGCCCCAGAGCAGCTGCACAGATCGCCTCTCTGGTATGCATGCTTTTGTATGTGGTCAAGAAGAAAACAAACTATTTCATACAAAAATGACACATTTAGAAAAAACACATATAGTGGTATTAAAACTGCCCTAAAAAATAAAACTTTGCATTGAAAAAAAAAAAAAAAAAGTATTGGGACAAAAAATCTGAAAAGTCAGAAATAGACCATGCTGCAACCTAAGGAGCTGAACACCTGCAGAGCGTTCCCACAATGTGAATAGGAATTCATGATTTGTCATTACTCCACATGAAACACCTGACAAATGCCGTATTTCATGTATAAAATGTAGCCAGAATTCCGGAAAATAACGTTTTGTAGGAACCTGGCCCTAGAGGTTCTTTAGACGTTGTATGAAATGCTTTAATCTCCACATTTCTCTTTACTGAGTTGTATTTGAAAGCCTGAATATAGAAATATCGTTCCTAATCGGTGCACAGAGACAACAAATGGACATTATTGAAACCATTTATATTCCTTGTGTTTGTTTTGCCCTGGAATATGACACGATACAGACACATTTCTCAGGTTATACACGCTTGGCTGCACCTTCTGAGGATCTAATTAATTGTCATTTGGGATCACCGAGCTCTGCAGCGCCACCTAGAGGCAGGAATGCTGCATCCCATTAACTGCAATCCTGGAGATATGCCTCTGATTTATTTGCACACTGCTGGTTCAGAGGAGATTAAATCTAGTGTATACAGAAACATTACAATTACAAGGAAACTTTAGACAAAATGGAAAATAAAACCTCTTCAGGAGTCTTAAACTGTTGTCCATCTACTCAAGGATAAAGCCAGATCTCCCTGCCATTAGTAAAATAAGAATTGTGCCACACATCAAATGAACAAAACTGAGGCTTATTAGGCCGAGCCTACAAATCCTCTCATAGAGAAATACACAATACAGTAAGACGCAACTTAGTTGAAAGACTTGGTTTGGGTTCAGAGCCACAACTTAAACCTTCAGGACTCAGCATCTAACATCATTATTAATCTACCATGGTACCGTATACCAATGTACGTCTGCAGCACCCGGTAGAGCCATGTGTGCAATGTCTGCGTGTAAGAGCAACTGCAACAGATCTATCTATCTATCTATCTATCTATCTATCTATCTATCTATCACATATCTATCTATATATCAATCATCTAATATATTATCTATCTATCTACTATCTATTTATCTATCATCTAATATACTATCTATCTATCTATCTATCTATCTATCTCATATCTAGCTATCTATCTATCCATCCATCAATTTCTATGCATCTAATATCTATCTAATTCAAATTCATATAAGCTTTATTGGGAGTGCGACGGACTGAAGCCACTTGGCCGGGGTCCGCTCTTAGTGAGATGGATGATGAATATTGTTGTGACGCCAGTTGCACAGAGTCCCCCTAAGTAGGTGGTGATGGTGGTACCCAGTGTAGGAATGCCAGAGTGGTGTAAGGGTAGCCTATAATGTCCCTGTAGATATGGCTGTGCACGTGTCATGGTGCTCCTACCTAGATATCCTGGAACCCCAGGCGTTGTCGTCCGAATCAGAGCAAGGGATAGTTGATGAAGGGGATGATGAAATAAATTGAGTCCAGACTTATGTTGAAGTTGATAACAGCTTTACTTGAATAAACTTTCATCAGGAAACACTCTTCCAACTTTATCTTGGTTACCAGCAGGCTTTGCCATAAATTCTGGCAGCCAAACACATTTGGCTCTGCTACATCTATATCCTCTAGCTCTACTGTGATAAACAGGTTTAAATAGAAAACTTTTCCTTTGCTGCGGTATGCTGTACTTAGCTTTCTGTAGTCTGACTCTGGCTTTATCTTTATCTGTATCTTTCTCTTTGTCTTTATCTTTATCCAGGGTACCTTACTTCCTGGCTTCTGAGACTATTTTCTCTTGTTCCAGCAGAGTCAAAGGTACTCTGGCAGGCCTTGGCAGGACTCGTCCTGCTTCTTTCCCCCGAGCAGGGGATCCTCTGAACTGACCTTCCCTAACTAACTCCTCCCTTTCTAGAGAGAGCTAGAATGAAATAGAAGGTTCCACTCTAGGCAAACTAGCTCTGCCAAGCTTGCTGCCACCTGCTGGTTCACCAGGCACATTACATTTTAACATAGCAGTTACATGGAAATGGGAATACACATTTTGCAGGCCCTGAGAATTAATGCAGAGAATGACACGGAATCAATCATGTGAGATAGTGGAGAGGGGCGTTACAGGAGGACTAAATACATACATGCTGTCTGCAGTGCATCCCACAGATGCTGGAGGGTGCGTGGGGAAGGATCCATAGAGGGAACATGATGATCATGGTGGTCCCACAGATGCTCAATTAAGTTCACAGGAAATAAGGGGACCAGGATAGTACTTGAAAGTTTTGATCATGCTCTTCCAACCATTGTTGGACATTTCTAGCCATGTTAGGGTACTTTCACACTTGCGGCAGGACGGATCCGGCAGGCTATTTAGCCGCAAGTGGCCGTGCACTATAATGGGGCGGGGGGCGGAGCTACGACTAAAATTTCTGCATGTCCGACTTTTCAGTCCGGCGATCTTTGCCGTGCGCAGCCGTGCTCACCTGAGAGTTGGGATGGAGAATGGGGATAGGTACAAATTCATTATGGGAGTATAGATGTCCATAGGGGTTGGGTAGTTTTTCCAGATATGAGGATAGTTTGTACTCCATCTATAAGCTCTGGTATATTATGCTCCTCCAGACACTGATATATTCCTCTTCGTCCTTGTATGTTGTCTTTTGGGTTTCACATTTTGTCAGGCTCTACTGGTTGGTGGCTTGGTCAGACTTGGTTTGGGTTCTGCAGTGCTTCATTTCCTGGGGTCTTTTGGTGTAGCAACGCTTTGGGGTGGTAGAAGCTTGAACTGATGCTATTTAGATGGGCCTGGTATGATAGTGACCTCTTCTGGACAGCAAGTTATAGTAGAAATCTGCCCATCTCTGCTCAACAGGTGCTGTTTGAGGTGCTCTGATAGACTTGGAAAAGGTATTTGCAGAATTCCAGGTAGAATATTTTTGTTGGCCCAGAATCCCACTTTGACTAGTCTGGGTATGTATCCAGACTCCAGACTTCTCTGCCATACAGGATTGAGGCAATGATGTGATCAAAGATTTTAAACCAGACAGTCGCTGGTGATTTGATTGGGAGCCCACACAGGTGTGCCTTTCAGTTTCTGTAAGTGGACAGTTGAGTAGCAGGAAGGAAGGATGCTAGGCTGGTTTCAGGTTTCTCTTCTGGAACACCATGATGTGCGTTTCTTTGGATTGTTGGACAGATCCCATGTGGTGCTGAATTTCTTCAGGATTTACAGGTTGTCTTGAAGATCTTTCTCGGTTGATGATAGCAGCAGGAGGTTGTTTTCATACAGCAAAAATTTCACCTTGGTGTCATAGGGTGCGAGACGTGGTGCTGAGGAAGACTCCAGAGCCACTGCCAGCTCATTAATGTAGATGTTGAGGAGCCTTCGACTTGGATTGCAGCCCTGTCTGACCGTTTGGTCTGCTGGAAATCTTTTCTTGGTGTAGGAGCTTCTACTGACATCATACATTTTTTCCTCCTATTCTGTTTTCCAGAAGTTTCAGGAATAGGCCTGGATGCCACACTGAGTCAATGGCATTCTTAAAATCCACAAAACAGGCATAGATATTTCCATGCTCTTATTTGTGGACATGGCTTTTGATGAGGCTGTACAGAGCATAGATGTGGCCTGTGGTGCAGTGGTTTGACATGAAGCCTGCTTTGCTTTTGATGAGGATGATATTCTGGATGAGGAAGCTGAGGATCCTCTTATTCAGGGCACTGGTGAACAGCTTTCCAAGGTTCCTGCTGACACATATCCTTCGGTAGTTGGTTGGGTCATACCTGTCTCTGCTCTTGTATATGGGGATTTTGAGGCCTTGGGTCCAGCTCTGGGGGAAGTAGCCGGTACTCAGAACAACATTGAAGAGTTTTGCTGTTGTGGCCTGGATACTGGTGGGCTGTATTTTATCAAGGATATTTATTGTCTATAACAATGGGGATACAGGCCATCAAGAGGACTTTAGACACAAAAATATTAAAAAGGATATTTGTATGGAGACTGTTTACAGAGTTGTTTGGACATATTCTTTTATAGCATTATTTACTTTTATGTGGACTGTATTGAAGTATAGTCATGGTAAAGATGACGTCTGCCACAGAGAAAACATACTCCCTATTGGTCACTACTATATACTGACAGCCTACAATTGTCACAAAAATAACATCTTAAAACAACCAACTTTCACACTGGTGCTACTACCAAGTTTGTGGATAGTACTGCAGAGTAAACGCAGAAGACGAATATGTATAACTACTAATATACAATGGTATAACTGTGTAAACTATGCAAACAGGATCCAATAATCAGACAATCTACGAGTAATAAGGTACTGACGCACACTCTCACTTGGATGGAATTGTGAGAACACAGGAGATCATTAGAAACCCGAATAGAAGGAACGAACCCAATGGTAACTGGAAAAGTTAATGTTTGGTAATATGCAATGGATCCCGTTCTCCACTCTTGTCCACCAGTCTGTACCCCGAAATCTTGAATGTGTCGGCAAGTATTTATTTATTTTATGCACTTATATAGCGCTACTATATTCTGCAGCGCTTTACAGTCATTAGCATCAAGCTGTCCCCAATGGGGCTCACAATCTAAAATCCCTATGAGAATGTCTTTGCAGTGTGGGAGGAAACCGGAGAACTCAGAGGAAACCCATGAAAAACTCCATGCAGATGTTGTCTTTGGTCGGCTTTGAACCTAGGGCTGTAAGTCACCAGTCCTAACCACTGAGCCACTGTGCTGCATATAATGTTTAGGCCTGTGTGTGCCACTTCTCCAAGTCCTGATGATCTGTCAGAGAACTTACATTGACATCATATACTGACATCATTATTGCAACAAATGTTGATGTGGACCAAAAGAAGACCTACGCATTTCAGAAAAAAGGTACCTTTTCCGTTACCAGGTACTTCTCGCAGGGGTAACAATGTAATTGTCAATTTTCAATTCTCGAAAGCGAATAGTTCACCTCACTATTTAAACCTGCTGGGTCCATGGAGTTCACATGAAATATCTCTGCTCTGGTCATGGCTTTAATCAGGTCTCCCCATCTCCAATCCGTTTTTACCTTTTCCATGCCACACACTCGAGAACCTGCACATATATATATATATATATATATATATATATACTGTATATATACATATTTTGGTCCATTGGAAAGATTTTGTATCTTAAAACAGATATTTCTGTCTACCAAAAAGCGCGCTATTTACCAAAAAGTTTCCACCAGATGACGTAGTATACCACGTGGGACGCCACAAGTATACACGCATCAGGAAAGCGAAAGTCCGTGAGAAGAAAACACCAGCAAAGCTTATCGGCACTTACCGCTACACCTGGCCTGCAGAGCTTATCGGCACCGCCTTATCCCGCTGTCTGGATCCAACCCAGCGAGAGACGCAGAGAGACACTGGAGACATCCGGCCACCAACCAGGTGGCGAAGACACGGTAAAAACCGTATAAAACCATATATATTTATATGACTGTATAATATCCACCGCAACATTGAAAGAGACTGCGGTGAATTTTACTAATAGACATAATCTATATACCTCTGCATTGAACGAACTGTGGGACCGGGAACATTCAGGATTGAAGCACGTTCATATATACTTATTGAAAAATCTTTGAACAGGCCATTCACTACCAAAGACACCAATATTTGGAATAATCCATTATAGTTTCAGTTTCAGTTATTTTATTCAAATCCAGGCATTTGATACAAATAACATTGGATACAGCATTTGTTACAAATAGACCTTGCCACAGTAACATCTGATGTAACAGGACCCTCTATGGAAGTATATGTCAGCAACACTGCTTTTACCAACTAAAAATAAGGGTGCTTTTACATCAAATACCTCCTTATGTAGGGGACCTATACATTAACCCTACAATATGACCCAATGATAAGTACTGATGCTGACAGGTTACACTCATTAATTTAAGGACTGTGACATTTTGCTTGAATTTTGCTTGAAGGTTGTAATTTATACAAGACTTGCAATAGCAAGGACCAACTGTATAGAGTGGAGTCCACACATACCACCTATAGTCTACCCCTTTTGTGTGGCCACAATCGATATACTTGCTCCACTATAAGCAATATAACTGACTTTGTGTTATATATATATTTTTATATTTTTTATATATATTTTTTTATATTTTTTATATATTCTTAATAAACTCTCAGTGCAGTTACATATAGTAGAGTGCCCGTATTCATTTATCTTCTAATATATATATTTATCTTCTAAAATATATATATATAAGACGACCCCCTACTTTTCCTGTTAAAATATGGGGTTTGGGCTATACTCGCCGTATAAGGGTACTTTCACACTAGCGTTTTGGATTCCGTTTCAGGGCTCTCACAAACGGTCCAAAACGGATCAGTTAAGCCCCAATGCATTCTGAATGGATAAGGATCCGTTCAGAATGCATCAGTTCGGCTCCGTTCTGCCTCTATTCCGTTTTGGAGGCGGACACCAAAACGCAGCATGCAGCATTTTGGTGTCTGTCTGAAGAGGCGGAGCCTAACGGATCCGTTTTTTTTTACAATGTAAGGCTACATGCACACGACAGTTGTTTTTCTCGGCTTCCGTTTCAGTTTTTTTTGTGGATAGGACAGGAACCCATTCATTTCAATGGGTCAGCAAAAAAATGCTGACCGTTCATCAGTGTGTGTTCCGCGTCCGTTGTCCGTGTTTCCCTTCAGCAAAAAAAGTAGTGCATGTCCTACTTTTTTCTCATTTGCGGACGAGGATAGGCATTTATTACAGGGGATCTGTGAAAATAAAGGAATCCTCCAAAAAAAAATGATGGACCATCAGTTTTTTTTGCTGATCCCGATTTGCGGACAGCAAAAAAACACTGTCGTGTGCATATAGCCTTAGTCAATGGGGACGGATCCGTTGTCAGTGACCCAATATGGTGCATTTGAAAACGGATCCGTTCCCCATTGACTTTCAATGTAATTCAAAACGGATCGGTAGAGCGGCGCCCAGGGATAATAGTAGGTGCAGGGAGATCCATACATATCATTATCTAACAATCGTTGGACCAGTGAAAGGACCTCTTAAGTTTTAGCACGCAGTATACCGGCGTATAAGACGACCCCCGACTTTTGAGAAGATTTTCATGTGTTAAAAAGTAGTCTTATACGCCAGAAAATACAGTCATATAACACAATTTATTTATACGACAATAATCTACATAGGATAACATTTCACTCCATGGATTGCTTATGATCAGTTGGTAAAGTTTGCTTGTTTGTGTCATAGATCTTCCATTAAAGGGGTTGTATCACTTCAGTAAATGGAATTTATCATGTAGAGAAAATTACAAGGCACTTACTAATGTATTGTGATTGTCCATATTGCCTCCTTTGCTGACTGGATTCATTTTTCCATCACATTATACACTTCTCTTTTGCAGGGGTTACGGCCAGCCCTGCAGCGCATATACAAGGTGGCAGAGATGGGAGCTGCTGCGCATGCGTGCCTACCTGAGCTTCCACTGACACCAGGGAGGCCAGCACTTTTTCCCATAGTATGTGCTGGATGGCAGGGTGGTCGTAACCCCTGGATATGAGCAGTGCATAATGTGATTGGAAAATGAATCAAACCAGCAAAGGAGGCAATATGGACAATCACAATACATTAGTAAGTGCCTTATATTAACCTTCTCTACATGATAAATTCCATTTGCTGAAGTGAGACAGCCCTGTTTAATCCTCAGTAAAACACTGTAATGTATTGCAGTCAACAGGTGCTGGCAGTATCACACAGCCATCGGGCCAGCTGTCACTTTAACCCCCTGTGCACTGCAGAAGAGCCTCCACAAGGATGTCCCTCATGCACTTCTATAGAAGACTTTATTGTATGCAGAGGCCAGAACACGCTTCCTGGGTGGCATGCACTGGAAATTGCGTGTATCCTTACTGCAACATATAAGAACAAAAATAAAGATTTAAAGAGCTGTCAAAACAATGTCTGGCTAACAGAATTCTGCACAATGTTCTGCATGCCTCATGTTTTAATACAGCGTTTAAAATACCATGAGTAAAAGCCATGCATCCATCCATGTCAAAACTGATAGAAATCACATAAAGATCTTCATATGAAAAGGCAAACATGAAAGTGATAAGTTATCAAGCAAAGGTGGAGCTAGGGGTTCAAAATGGAGGGAGGGGGGCGTGGGTGGGGAGACACTACCAACGTCTAAGTTAGACCCCAACACATATAATATTACACCATGACCACTACCAATACCACTAAATATTGACTGATTAACCCCTTAAAGGCTATGTACACCTTCAGAGGCAATTTATTAATGATTGCATGTTACTCATGTTTGGCTAAAAAATAATTTTTTTTCAATTGGTCCTAATTAAAAATATTGAGCTGTTTTTCTAGCTGTGTGACTGGTACTTTTACTTTGTGCCGTCATCTAATAAACCTTATCTCTAAACTACTAAGGCTAGTTTCACACTAGTGGCAAGGAGCTGCGGCAGGCTGTTCAGGCGGGTGAACAGCCTGCCGGATTGGTGCTGCCGCTAGTGCACGCGTGGGGCCAAAGGTCCGCTCCGGCCCCATTGACTATAATGGGGGCGGGCCGGAGTTCCGCTACAGCATGGAAAACATGCCGAGAGGCGGCCGGAATAAAACTACAACATGTTGTACGCCACATTCTTATCAGTAAGATACGGGCTGAGCTTTAATGAGTGTTCATAGTGTCAGAGAGCATAGATAAGAAGCCCGTCTGCTCCTGGTCTGATGGAAAAGACAGAAAATTCAAAGGATGCTACTACAGCACGTCAGCTCTGTACAGAAAAAAAAGACTTCATATTATTTAATAAAGACCAATTTCAAAAATTATTTTTAGCTCAAAATGAGTACAATGCAATATTTTACAAAAATTGCCCCAAAGGTGTACATAGGCTTTAAGTACACAGCCAGTTTCACTTTAAGGACCGAGCCTTTGGAATGCTTTTACTCATCCAATCGATTCTGAGATTGTTCTCTCATGACACATTGTGTCGATATGTTTAACCTATATTTATAAAAAAATCTAAAATTTACAGTTTATTTAGAAAAATTCACAATTTTTTAAGTTTGAATTTCTGTGCTTTTAATACAGATACTGATACTTCACTAAATAGTTATTAACTAACATTAACCATATGTCTACTTAATGTTGGCTTTTTATTTTTTTAGGATGTTAAAAGGTTTAGAATTTTAGAAGCAATTTTTCGAATTTTCTATAAAAGTTCCAAAAGAGACTTTTTAATTGAGCA
The DNA here is from genome assembly GCA_033119425.1 of Bufotes viridis. Lineage (NCBI taxonomy): Eukaryota > Metazoa > Chordata > Amphibia > Anura > Bufonidae > Bufotes > Bufotes viridis. The sequence goes on from CM065591.1 coordinate 451,321,369, forward strand.
ATTCACGTCTGAAGTGACTTTGAGGGGCTTACATCACCGATAAATGACCTAAATTTAGAAAGTAGACCCCTCAAATTATTTAAAAAGGATGTTAGAATATTTGTTAACCTTTTAGGTGTTCCACAGGAATTAAAGCAAAATGGAGGTGAAATTAAAAACTGTCATTTTTTTTGCCGATTTTCCATATCAATTCCTTTTTTGTGTAACACAGCAAGGGGTAACAGCAAAACAAACCTCAATATTTATTACCCCAATTCTGCAGTTTACAGAAAAACCCCATATGTGGTCATAAACTGCTGTATAGACACACTGCAGGGCTCAGAAGAGAAGTGCCATAAGGCTTTTCGAGGGAGAATTTTACTGTAGTGGTTTTCAGACAAAATGTCACATTTGAAGAGACTCTGAGGTATTCATCAGTGAAAACCCCCCAAAAATTACCCCATATTGCAAACAGCACCCCTCAAGGAATTTATTTTGGGGTGTATAGTTAGTGCTTTGATCTTGAAGTAAGAAACACTTGGCTGTGAAAATGAAAAATGACATTATTTTCCAATATAAATGTTGATCATTTTTACAAGAGGTAACAGGATAAAAGCATCCCATAATTTGTTGCCCATTTCTCCTGAATGCGGCAACACCCCATATTGAGGCCTAGTTTGGTTATTTATACAGCACTGGCCAACAACAGCAGAGGCTCTGAGGTTAAACAAAAGAAGAAACCTCCAAGAAGTGACCCCATTTTAGAAACTACACCCTTCAAAGAATTTACCAAGGGGTGTAGTGAGCATTTTGACTCCACAGATGGTTTGCAAAAAATAATTCACAGCAGTTGGTACAAAGAAAAATGGAAATTTTTACACAGATGCCCAATGTAACAGCGGCTGCTGTGCGCCACTGTTCCACTGCTTACCTTCACGGTCCTGGGTGCTGCGTTCAGTGGTGATCTGATGCCAGTGTTTCCTTTCAGCCCTGGCCACAGCATGCTTGCTGCTTGTTTCCGGCAGCATTTTCTTAAGGGCCAGCGTGCGCCTGGACCAACTGCATCGTGTGCCTACCCTCCTCAAGAGGTAGTGACCTAGTGTTCCCCTCAGGAAAGTCTATCCCCACCATCAGGGGTACTGTGAAGATCGAGGGGTTGACTTAGACAACACCCTTAGAGGAGGTAGGACATGTGACACTGTGGGTTCACACCCGCTGGTTTGTGACACCCAATATATTGTGCCCATCATATGCCAGTGTGAAGTCAGCACTCTTATTATTATGCTGTGCTTCGTGGTTTTATAAACACCCTACATGTGGCCATAATTTTTTGTCTGGACATACAACATGCAATACCCCAGGCCCTGAGGGTATCTGCACATGTTTATATCATGTTATGATTGTTAATGTGATATTAATGTTAAGTACACCAGTATGCAGGGGTATGGTTGGCAGGGACTGGGTTAACCACCCTGATCCTCCCATCTTTGTAGGAGGGGCTGGTCCTGCTTCCTGCCAGGAGGGGAAGTTTTTAGTCTAGACAGTGTGGAGTGTGGAAGCAGGTCCTACTCCTAGGGTCTTAGGGACCAATAAGTGATCCAATTCTCTTGTGAGACCACTACTCCAGAGATACTGCAAGAACACCAGGATAACTGGAAAGCTCCAGTATGATAGAGACATTAGAGTGACCAGCAAGTCACACCCTAACATACCTTGCTGCAGGTGAGGGAATACAGTTCCATGACCTAAACAACATCTAGGCCAGATTTACTCCAAGTGTATTACACAGTGGACATCTATATCCAGAGAGTCACAGAGGGTGCGACCGGGCTTGCTGGGGTGGCGGTTTGAAGTTGGGTGCGGGGCCCGATCAAAAGTTGTCCCTAGGGCCTATAGAACTCTAGTTACGCCACTGACTGTACCTGCTGTGTTGCACAGTGCCCCCAAATACTATATTTTAGAAATAATGTAATCATTACAATTATATCCTCCAAAAGTAGCCCCTCTCCCCAAATAAAGCGTATACGTCACCTTTTGCCCCTTAATAAATAATTAAGCCTAAACAGTGACCCCCTGGGACAGTGAGTGGCTGTAGAATTTCGAGACTGATCCATCTTACTACCAGTCTAGGGGGGACTAATGGGAGCTGGAATGGAGGGACATTTTAAAAGAAAGAGCAGATTTTTGTTTAATTATCATTATTTTTTAACACAGTCCTCCCTACAGTCTGAGAATAATGTATACTGGACCATTGTGACTGCTCTCCTGGTTACTTCTTCCTTCAACACACCTGCCAGTAATCAGTGACTATTCTGGAGACCACAAATTTTGGATCAGACTGGAAAAACCCCATCCTTCCTTAAAGATAAGGAAATGGGAGAGACATTAGCTGCAGCAGTCCCCAATCACTTTCGGTCCAAATGGAACCGCTCAGAGAGGTGGTCCTGGAACCCCTTTGAGTTGCTCTTTCTTTCTATAAAACGAGAAATAATTATATGTATATATATATATATATATATATATATATATATATAGTAAAACAAAAAAAGCACTGCAGCACTCCAATCATGTAATTCAATGGTGCAAGTCCTCAAACCATAGCCGAATAATTTCCAAAGCAAATTTCTTTTAGGGGATTTCTTAGTAATGTAGAAGCAGTTCATCTGAAGTTTGGTGACCACCTAGCCTGGAGCGTTAGTGGTTTTCCACAACATTGATCAAAAATGTGTGAATTGCTCATAAATACCGCAAATCCTTCTTTCAAAAATAAACATGACACGCTGTAAGCCCCAAGAGTAGGGTGCACCCGGCAGCTGTGCACATTGTGATCTTTGGCATTCCAGCAACGTAATGCATTTATTAACCCTCGTAATGCCACTCTGGAATCAGTTTATACTACCACGGTGCACGCCACTGAGAACAAATGTGTCACAGTGGGAATATATTTCACTCTAATACAAAGAAAGTTTCTTCATCTCATATCCCTATCTTAGGTGTCCTTTTCTGACAGCTACCTTGTGTGAATAGTACTATATAATAGAAATTCAGGGCAATGGAACCCAACTTGGATCTATTTTTCATTATTTATTTTTATATACAATAAAATATCTAAAATGTCATCACAATATTTGCATTGTGTGAACACCCGAGTCAACTAGGCAGTATATAATGGGCTAAAAAAAAAAGATGTACAGTTAGACGTAGAGCACAGTTTTACATATGGCTGACTATTGGTCTACAACTTTTGGCTTTAAAGAGGTTGTCCGGGATTTTGATATTGAAGGCCTAACCTGAGGATAGGCCATCAATATCAGATTGACCGCAGTTCAACACTCCACACCCCGATCAATCAGATGTCTACTTTGGTGCCAGAAGTTGGATTTGGAACTACACATCTCCATCCATTGTGCAGTGGAAGGAGCTGGAAAATGCAGCGTAGTGCTTTGTGACTGGGGAGGGCCTTGTGTATCCAGTGTCCAGGATGGCCTTGTGTTTACTGAATACTATGAGTTTGCCTGTGAGCTCAATAGAGACAGTAACCGTAAACATGGGCGTAGGAAGCCCCAAAAATCTGGGGGGGACAGCACTTATGGGGCCCCTGTGTCCCCGCCCACCCTCAAGCCACACCCACATATCTCTCTGCCCCCCCCCCCCCAAGTGCCAAAAATCTCTCCCCCCCCCTTATGGGCCAAACACACACACACACACAAAACAAGACACCTGTACTTAACTCCATTCGTCACAGTGATGCAATGCAGGCCTCTTCCGGCCTGTGTCCTGCGCTGTACGGCTCACAGACAGCGCAATGACGTAATCGCGCCGCCTGTACCAACATCTGATAGGCTGCAGGCCTAGTGCCGGCAGACTATCAGAGGAGCAGGGAAGGGAGACGCCTCTCCCTCTCCTGCTCCGCAACACAGCCATCTGTATCGCTGTCCTGGGGACGGCGATACAGATGACTATGGAGATGAACGCTTCCACAATGGAAGCGTTCATCTCCCTGTGCCCCGCCACCGCCGCACACATTGCCCTGCGAAAGCTGGGGGGGATTTTTGCATACCTGTCCCCCCCACATTATTTCCTGGGGGGGGGGGCTTCCTACGCCCGTGACCGTAAAGTTGTGTGCCTAATAGAGACTGTAACTGCCAAGCTAAACCAATGGTTAATATTTGTAACCATTATGCCTTATGCCTCAGCTGCAGTTCAGTTTCTTTGAACTGTCCAGTGTTTCCCTTCATTACTGCACTATTCTTGAGTGAGGTATTTTGTCAGGGTCAAGGCTCACACATGAAAAACTGACCCTAATACATTTGGTGTAGTTAGAAGGATACTGGAACGGTGATACTGGAAATAGCTGATGAAACTGTGGTTTGGTTCCATCACCAATGGTATGAAACTTTGCAAGTTCATAACACTGGTGAGGAGAGATGCTGTCCATGAGTGTAGCTGACAAATAATATTGAGGACAGCACATATTAATGGGAAATGTGAGAGGATGCACCTGCATACGCTAATTAGAGCATCAGCACCCCTTACACAACAGTGCACTTGAACTCATCCCTTTTCGCTATGATACTGAACTACACTTATTGACAAAATCCACCAAGGAAGTTGTTGGAACGGAATTAAACTTTCTATGTGTGAATGTAATGACGATAGATGTCATTGGTTGCAATATTCGAGTAAAAGGAGAAGTTTATTAGGGAAAACTGTAAAATTTAAAGGAGGCTGTTGGACCACCTCTAGCTTGGATACAAGATGAGATACGGTTGGGCATGGAGGCATACAGGTTTCCCACAGATGTTACAGCTGGGCCTATAGATCCTGCATACTCATAGGTTGCTAAAGTTGGTGCCTCAGCTGGTCACATAAATGCTCGATTGGCAATAAATCTGACCAGTGTGCAGGCCAAGGAATTGTTACAATCTAGTGAAGACATTCCTGGGAAACACTTGTTGTGTGTGGATTACCCTTTATCCTGCTGAAAAATGTCAGTTGGAACTCCTGCCATGACAGGCAACACATGTGGCTTCAGGATGTCCTGTACAAATCGCTGAGCTACTTGTGTTCCTCGTGTCTCTACTAGGGGTGACCCACTGTCGTATGTGATGGCTCCCCAGATCATCACACCAGCAGTTGGGGCAGTGTGTTACTTGACAGCAAAGGCAGGATTGAAGGCTTCACCATCCATACTCAAACCCAACCATCGTCAGATCTCAAACAGAACCTGGATTCGTATATAATTCCAGTCCATAGTTCTCCAGGTTTCTCTTCATAATACCAAACAAACATGATGGTGGCTGGCTGTCAATGGCAGGACACATAATAGGTGCTGTGACATCAAACTTTCTTCTACTAAGTGCCTAGAAATGGTTTGGTCCGAGAAGGTGTGTAATGAAGGTGCCACCTGTGCCTGAATAGTGGACAACAACCGTATGGGAGCTGCTCGTACTTGTCAGTGGATGAAGTGATCCTCTCTACTGGTGGTCTGTCTGGCCCATAAGGAGCCTGTTTGCTGTGTGTATGCCCTCATGTAACCATTACTCCCAACACCTCCTGACAGCTAGGTAAGAATGTCCTAATTGATGAATACTTTAACGAAACTACCATACTCCTCAAAATCTGTCAACTGGGCAAAATATCTCTGAGTGCATTGTAGAGGCATGTCTAGCAGTCAATGATCTTTCAGCAAGAGGTACACTACCCAAAAGTAGCTTCTGCAAGACATTTTAATAGGGCAGCGGGGAAAGAATTTTTACTCCCCCTTGTGGAAAAACCCAGTGTTTAATTAGACCACACTTCTAATCATTTACGTATCTGCCTGAGACATAACAGCATGCCGAGTTTTACAGCAATCCAACATTTCTGTCTGGGTCTGTTATTTTTTGTCAGTGAGTTTTTCCGTGAAGTTAACTGGACACTAATGTCGTGCTTATACATTATGCTGATGTATTGTTAACATACTTTTATTTTGTAGGTTTGCATTGTATACTGGCCTGCATGGTGTCCTGGTGAGCGCTCACTCTCTAGCCATGTGTGTGTAAAACAACTGTGGAGCCCCAGTTATGGGTCTTCAACACAGTAAAAAGCCAGATATCCCTCAAAGGAAGGAAAACCAAGCAAAGGGGTGTCCCAATTACAGAATCACCAAATCCACCATATTAAGTGACCCCTATACCAAGATCCCACTCTTTTACAAGCTTTAAGGATGTGTCGGGCAAGACCTAAGCCAGTTATCCATCCACAGACAGCTGTTTCGGGGTGTTGCCCCTCATCAGTGTGGAGTGGGATTCTGGCTAACCAGGAGCAATGCCTTGGAGACTACTCAAACAAGACAATAGCTGATCTTAGGGAGACCAGCTACAGAAAACACTGTTGAGCCTCATTTAAGAGTCTCAACACAACAATCCAAAGTGCAAAGCTCCCTGGGAAACAGTAATATGCAAAATAAATGTGGAGCCCCAGTATTGGGTCTACAACTGGCTTAGGTCTTCCCCGTCACATCCTTAAAGCTTGTAAAAGAGCGGGATCTTAAAATAGGGGCCACTTAATATGGTGGATTTGGTGATCTCTGTAATGGAGACACCCCTTTGCTCGGTTTTCCTTCCTTTTGAGGGATATCTGGCTTTCACTGTGTTGAAGACCCATAGCTGGGGCTCCACATTTATTTTGCATATTGCTGTTTCCCAGGGAGCTTTGCACTTTGGATTGATGTGTTAAGACTCTTAAATGATGCTCCGCAGTGTTTTCTGTAGCTGGTCTCCCTGAGTGTCGCCATGTGTGTGGACATAGTAGTTTGGTGCCACATAGGCTTCATACTAAGTTGGAGTAAGAGTATTTAATGAGGTTTTGGCACAACTTGAGGAGCAGAATGTGCCTTTATCCTGAACCAGAGCAGCTGTATTTGCTTGAGCCTGCTGAAAGAGTGCACTGTGTCCAGAGATGGCCCTGTGTATCCTGCAAGTGGTTTTGGCCCACTTCTAGCATGTTCCTGAGATCAATATAGTGTTAAACCTGTGGTGGCCTGTTTTCACTAAACATCCTGAGTTGCTCTGTGAGCTCACCAGATAATATGTAACCATTAAGTTGCATGCCTAATATAGACTGTAACTGCAAAGCTGCCCATTAGGAAAACCTTTAGAGCTTATATTCAAACTCTATTAAAAGAGCTTAGAGGTGTACTAGCAAATCCATTAACAGATTTATTTAACCAATCACTGGTAACAGGTGTCGTCCCAGAAGATTGGAAATTAGCAAACGTTGTGCCAATTCACAAGAAAGGTAGTAGAGAGGAATCAGGCAACTATAGGCCAGTAAGCCTGACATCAATAGTGGGGAAATTAATGGAAACCATACTCAAGGAGAGGATTGTGGAACATCTAAAAACCCATGGGTTGATTGATAAAAAACAGCATGGGTTTACTTCAGGGAGATCATGTCAAACTAATCTTATTGACTTTTTTGATTGGGTGACTAAAATAATAGATGGCGAAGGTGCAGTAGACATCGCTTATCTGGACTTTAGTAAGGCTTTTGATACTGTCCCACATAGAAGGCTTATCAATAAACTGCAGTCTTTGAGCTTGAGCTCACATATTGTTGAATGGATTAGGCAGTGGCTGAAGGACAGAAAACAGAGGGTTGTAGTCAATGGAGTATATTCAGACCATGGTATTGTTACCAGTGGGGTACCTCAGGGATCTGTTCTGGGACCCATATTGTTTAATATCTTTATCAGCGAAATTGCAGAAGGCCTCAATGGTAAGGTGGGTCTTTTTGCTGATGACACAAAGATATGTAACAGGGTTGATGTTCCTGGAGGGATACACCAAATGGAAAAGGATTTAGGAAAACTAGAGGAATGGTCAAAAATCTGGCAACTAAAATTTAATGTCGATAAGTGCAAGATAATGCACCTGGGGCGTAAAAACCCAAGAGCAGAATATAAAATCAGTGATACAGTACTAGCCTCAGTATCTGAGGAAAGGGATTTAGGGGTCATTATATCAGACGACCTAAAGGTGGGCAGACAATGTCATAGAGCAGCAGGTAACGCCAGCAGAATGCTTGGGTGTATAGGGAGAGGCATTAACAGTAGAAAGAGGGAGGTGCTCGTGCCGCTCTACAGAGCACTAGGGAGACCTCATTTGGAGTATTGTGTGCAGTACTGGAGACCATATCTGCAGAAGGATATTGAAACTTTGGAGAGAGTTCAGAGAAGAGCTACTAAACTAGTACATGGATTGCAGGACAAAACTTACCAGGAAAGGTTAAAGGACCTTAACATGTATAGCTTGGAAGTAAGAAGAGACAGAGGGATATGATAGAAACTTTTAAATACATAAAGGGAATCATCACGGTAAAAGAGGAGAGAATATTTAAAAGAAGAAAAACTGCTACAAGAGGACATAGTTTTAAATTAGAGGGGCAAAGGTTTAAAAGTAATATAAGGAAGAATTACTTTACTGAGAGAGTAGTGGACGCATGGAATAGACTTCCTGCAGAAGTGGTAGCTGCAAATACAGTGAAGGAGTTTAAGCATGCATGGGATAGGCATAAGGCCATCCTTCATATAAGATAGGGCCTGGGGCTATCCATAGTATTCAGCATATTGGGCAGACTAGATGGGCCAAATGGTTCTTATCTGCCGACACATTCTATGTTTCTATGTTATTGCGTTAGAAAATTGCACACCTTTTTAATTTACAATGAACAAACTCTGTATGCTGAAACTGCCTGCTCAGGCAACCACAGGCCGCAGCAGTGATCTGCCTCATTCAGTGATGAGCAGGCAGACCAAGCCATTACCGGTCCCTAAACTAAGCTTCTTTGAGGTAAGATTGGCACGAGGGACTCCTCATGAGTACAAACTTTTTCAGGATTCCTATGCCATAATGAACTTGTAAATCTCTGGTCTAGATATTGTGGAAAGATAACATTTGGGACATTTTCTTCACTGTTACTGTGCTGCAACATCCTTGATACTGAAATTGATTGCTGAGCGATGTATCTATTGGTTTTATTGCGACTGATCATCCCTATTTCTCTCTGGGAGGGTCTTCGAACAGTGGTCTTTGTTGCTGCATGCCTGAATTACATTTCTTGCAAAGAATTTCCTTTACTCTGGATTTTTACAGAAGAAAGAGAAGATTAGCTGTGCGTTTTTGCCAGACATTACACCCCCTCTAACTAATAAAATGAATATACAGACAATTCCTGTAGCAGCTGTTTTTACAACACAATTTACATACTTCTCTTTCCACATCGTCCCATGCAAGATCACAGCAACAGAAGAAGACCTGCCAGTTCAGTGCAAGGGATAATGAATAGGACAGAATCAGTATGTATACATGCTCCCTAAGCTGAGACCATATTAGCAACTACTTATTCAACACAAGGAAAGATTTAGTAAGCATAATTCTACCAAAAAAGTAGTGTAGGTCCCATGCTCCAAATATATGATGTGTGTAAGGAAGGCAGGAGGTGGTATAAGACAATGAAACGTGTCTAACATGTCTAGTGAGTTGTGCCAAGTTATTTCCACATACACCATTTTGACAAATTTGGTGCAAATTGTGCATACATCTTACTACAATACCAAATAGATAATATCGGCGGCTACACCAAATAATTGCAAAATGGGACAAAGGTGCTCACCCAAATGGCTTCACCCAAAACCAAAAAGACCTAAATGCACAATGTAGTAGTAGGGGGCACACTTAACAAATGGAAGCTGAATACAATAATGAATACAATTTAATAGGTGAAATCACAATAAAAGCACCAATAAAATCAATGGATGAAGGCATAGACAATAATATAACATAAGTTCATATAGCAAATAAACGGCATTGGATCCAGAGTCCAGATTACGCTGCCTTAAAAAATTTGCATGGGCAACTATAGGAGTACCCAAAACACTGCCAATATCCGGTAATTCAAAGTTAGAGTCTTACTTAACACAGCTGGTGGTAATATAGCAGTAACAAATACCAAGTACCAATGTAAAACCGAAGAGATGTTACACCAGTATAATGTTAAGGGCAGTCACTTACATCACAGGCCGGTACTGATGCCCGCGCTGTACATATCACTTACTGCCAGTTTCCACTTGTATAAAACTCTTGCGGCTCTCACAAAGTCCTCTACCTAACCTCCTGTCCCGATACTGTGTCGGAGCGTGACCGCTATGTTGTGCCTCCTGACAACCACGGTATATTTTTCATCATGATGAATTTTTGTGGTTCCATGAAACTTAGGTGATGAACCTAGTTTTGCATATATACAGGAGAATAGGAGTTACCCTGTTATATGGCTAGGAACTTCAAATTGCTGCTATAAGAATTCAGGTCCAGTTTTTTGTCCTCTCCTAAATGCATGTAGAGTACCGAAAAAAAAGCCCACAATGCCCACTATAATTGACCACTGAAGAAGGGGGCTGACCCCCGAAATGCGTTTGGCCTGTGAACAATAGTGTGCCAATATCTCATGCACTTAAGAGACTTTGCATTGAATGGAAAATTGAGATGTCTTGTTCCTTTTCTACAATCAGTGTTCCGGACAGTCTGAAGCGACCCTGGGCACTAGGACCTACGCCACCCCCTCGACTGAGAAACGTTCCGCTTCCTCCAGGGTCACGTGGGACGCCGTGCTACGGCCCGATACTACGTGGGACAGTATGGGACTCGAATTTTCAAAATCACCACCTCCAGGAAAACTACGTGACAAGTCATCCGCTTTGACTTTCTTAACCCCAGGACGATAGGTGACAGTGAAATTGAATCTGGTGAAAAACAATGACCATCTGGCTTGTCTCGGGTTCAGTCGTTTGGACGACTCCAGGTAAGCCAGATTTTTGTGATCAGTGAACACCGTGATCGGATGAATCGCCTCTTCCAACCAATGACGCCACTCCTCAAATGCCAACTTAATGGCCAGTAACTCTCTGTTACCCACATCATAATTTCTCTCAGCAGGAGAGAGTTATTTATAGAAAAATGCACATGGTCGCCATTTACCAGGTGACGGGCCTTATGATAAAATTGCTCCTACCCCCACCTCAGAGGCATCCACTTCTACAATAAAAGGTTGTGATACATCTGAATGCACCAATATAGGGGCAGAAGAGAAGCATTCCTTAATCACAGAAAAGGCTCGCAATGCCGAATCAGACCACACTGAAACACCTGTCCCTTTCTTAGTGATGTCAGTTAAGGGTTTTACTATTGTCGAATAATCCTTAATACATTTTCGGTAATAGTTGGTGAACCCTAAAAACCGCATAAGGGCTTTCAGATTTTCGGGTCAATCCCAGTCCAATACAGCACGGACTTTCTCTGGATCCATTAGAAAACCCAAAGATGACAACAGGTAGCCCAAGAACTGTACCTCCTGTACAGCAAAAACACATGTCTCCAATTTTGCATACACTTAATTATCGCTTAGGATCTGTAACACCTGTCGCACATGAACCTGATGTGTTTCCACATCTGGAGAATAAAATACAATGTCATCTAAATACACAACTACAAACCGGAAGACCTATGTCTTTTTTTTAACAAAAAAACCCCTACTGCCACTGTAGATTTGGAAGGTCTTATATGTCCTTTGGCCAAACTCTCGGTAATATACTCTCTCATGGCCTGTTTTTCAGGTTCAGAAAGGTTATACAACCTAGATTTAGGCAATTTAGCTCTCGGAATAAGATTGATAGGACAATCATATTCCCGATGCGGAGGTAAATCCTGGCATCCACATCGCCAAAATCAGATATAAAAGAGGGTAAATTCTTGGTAGTTACAACAGAAAAAGATGTATTAAGAGTTTAAGACAATTATCAATGCAATAATCACCCCAATCCAGAATCTGCCTAGCTTGCCATTGATAGTTGGATTGTGCTTGATAAGCCACGGTAAACCCAAAACCACCGGTGCAGGGAGACCTTACAACAGAAAACATAAGTAAAATTTGTGATGAAAGTTACTAATACACTTGGAGACAACCCATGCATACGGACAAAATGAGCATCAATCAGGTTCACCACGGCCCCGCTGTCGATAAACACCTTAATCTGCACAGTCTTGGACTCTAGCACCATCTTGGCAGTCAGGAGAAATCAGGTACTACCAGTAAAAGACAAATGCAGTTTTTCTGACACTCTTCTCTCTCCTCCAAAAGTCAAATGAGAATGAAATGTCTTTTTCTCTCCTTTTGCCGTTGCATGTCTGGACATATATTGATAAAATGTCCCTTTTTCCGCAGAAAAAGCACACTCCCTTCCTATTACTAGTGGATCCAGGGGTAGCTCCCCTAACTGCATGGGTTCGTCTCCCGACCCAAACCTAGGAGTAGCTTCACCCAAAGTGTCAGAGGAAGTCCTGAGAAAGTGGGCCCTTCGATTTCTCTCTCAGGCGTCTATCAATATGTACAGCAAGAGACATAGCAGCTTCCAAAGACTCAGGATTCTCATGAAAGGCCAAAGCGTCCTTCAGCCTCTCAGATAATCCCTGACAGAACTGACTACGGAGAGCCAGATCGTTCCACTCAGTATCCATAGCCCACCTCCTAAACTCAGAGCAATAGATCTCCACAGAACAATATCCCTGATGCAGGCCGCGTAACTTGGTCTCGGGCAGGGAGGTCCAATCCGGGTCATCATAGATTAAACCTAAAGCTCTTAAAAATTAATCCACCGATCGGAGGGACTGTGATCAGGTCGGCAGAGAAAAAGCCCAAAACTGGGTGTCCCCTTTAAGCAATGAAATAATCACACTCACTCTCTGACCCTCATCCCCAGATGAGTGTGGATGTAACTTAAAATACAATTTGCACACTTGCCTGAACCAAATGAAATTATTACTTCCCCGAGGGCAACTTTAGGTTCAGAATGGGCCTGGTAACCACCACTAGGATCAGCCACCTGTGGTTTCTGAATCTGTGAGACGGTCGTGCGGAGGTCAGCTACCTCCAGAGACAGTCCCTACAGCTGTCCGGCCAGTGCAGCGATAGCATCCATGGCTGAACTGATACAGACAAGTAAAAATGACAGTTATTCGTCGGTTTATAATGTCACGGATGATGTGATGTCGGTGGGAAACTCTACACCGAGCACAGGAGGAAAGGGGACAGGAACTAGGCCTGGAAACTAGGGCAAAGGAGAAGGTCACTTCGTAGAACAACCCTAATCCAAGTCCTGACTAACTATCAGTATGAACTGACCTCGATGGTAGAAAAGTTCATTCACAGGAACCTAGAGCCCTAACACACCCTGTAGAGTCCTGGTATAGTGACAGGACTTGAGACAACCGATTCCTCCACTAGAAGGATGAACAGGAGTCTCCCTCAGGCCTAGATACAAAGGGAAATACAACAAACAAAATACAAATAGGAAAGACGACACTTAACTTCACATGGAGCAACGGCAGCATCAGTAGCTCAACCGACATCCATGAACCAGCTAGCCCAGAGTCCAGAAACTAAGGCCATAAACCGCACCCCCAGAAGGGGTAGCAGTAATAAATAGGGAAGTTAAATGACCAAACCAACAACACCTACAAGAGGTGTGGTCATTACCAAAACACCACAGACACAAATGATCCATAAGGAACAGTCAGATTAACCCACATGTTGCCAGTCTCTCTGATCTGGGAATGTCCGTGACAGGACCTGAAGCTAGCAGTTCATAGGAGGAAAGCCACCCAACATAACAGAGTTGAAGCTGTTTTGTATGGAGGAATAGCCTAAAATTCCCCCAATCCGATGTGCAGGACTAATTAACAATTATAGGCCTGACATCCTGCTTGTTGCTGCACAAGGGGTCACACCAGACCCCGAAAGCAAAAGTTTACATATTTTGGATCATTTTACTCAATAAATAAAAGACCTTGTCTTATATTTTTGACTCATTTGTATGATTTAGTTATCTTTATCTATTTTTAGGACTTGTCTGATGTAGTTTTAGGTCAAATCTATGCATAAATATAGAAAATTCTGAAGGGTTCACAAACTTTCAAGTACCACCAAATCTCACGCTCACTTTAGAAAAGAGGCACCGATTGACCATAATGCTGTGTGTATTGCTATATTGCTTTAAAACTTATATGGAAGTGATTGGTAGATTTTGGTTACTTGTGTGATAACCAGGTTTATTTTACTATTGTGTGAAGAATATTATGAGAAAAGAATGCAGACTGCACCTTCACTCCCTGTCTACTGAACCTTCATGAAGAATATCAAAGGAAGGTCAGAATGGAGATAGTCATAAATTCATTCACCCTTCTCCCATCACTTCACTTAAAAAATGTAAAATATTCACTGTCATCATAACAAAGTGTAGTATACACCTCACTCCACCACAACTGTCTTCACTTTAAACAGAAGGTCCTTTAAATGTATACGTTATGGATTATTTATCATAGGAAGAGATCAGGATTTCTACATGTAAAAGAAATTATGTAGCTGGATATATTATGCTTATGTCATGGGTTATTACAAGTACCAGTCCACTTGCAGTTTCATTTTGTCAAAATCTACAGCATTTGTATTTTGTATACACAGTCGAGTCACATTATCATGACTACCAGCTAATATCCAGAGTAACAGCCATGTTGGGAGTGAGAGATATTTGGAGACATGTTGACTGCAGTGAATCTCACAATTGCTTGAGGATGTGTGAGGGAGGATCCATACAGCAAACAATGCAATGTGACATGTCACCTGGGAAGATTCCATCCACCCTAGGGAAGAAAATCAGTATGTATGGGTGTGCATGATCTACAAGGATGGATTTATACTCCAATCAGTTAAGAGCGCCTTCCACATGGATGAGTGGGCCCAGAGAATGCCACAAAAAATTCCCCAGACCATAATGTTGCCACCACCATCTTGTGTTCTTCCAGCGGTGGTTTGTTCGCTGATGTTTCTCGCATGACATGCCGACGTCCATCCATTCATGAAACAAAAAAATTGATCGGAGAAGTAACCGACGTTCACCTCTCACATCAATAGCATGTGGTGCTCTACAGTTTCCATGATGCTTATTCGCAATAGTGCCATTTGTTCATACACTTTCACTACAGCAGCACGTGAACTGTTCCCAAATTCAGCAGTTTCAGGAATACCGCCACCCTTGGCCCGAAAGCTAATAATCATCTCTTTTTGATAAATTGCTCCTTTTATGTATGACACCAACGAGGGATACGTGTGAAGACAGTCTATTGGACAACTTAAATACCGACCTAGCATATATAATGCTCTTCCCCTCTGTAGTGCCCCCACAGAGACATTACTGAGACCTCTTGTGCCAGATCTCAGGCGATGTGATAACATGGTCACAAATACCTGCATTCTGAGAATGTCTATATCAGAGGAGACATCACTGGATATAACAGGTATGTATAACAGATGCTGTATTACTATATATATATATATATATATATATATATATATATAGAGAGAGAGAGAGAGAGAGAGAGAGAGAGAGAGAGAGAGAGAGCGAGAGAGAGCACTGCATGTAATGTCCATCCACATATATATTTAACAGCATAGGTGGACCAGCCACTCAGAGTGATGGTTAGCTAGCAAGTGGGGGTAAGTGACACTCTCAAGTTTCTCACTCTTACTAGAGGCCTAATGAGTGGATGGAGCAGTGACACCCACTAATCCCAAGGTATGAGCTACTATGCTAATGGACTCTTTGAGATAAAACTGTGAAGCACTCCAAAGCAGCAGGTTCTGAGAGAGCACAGAGGACAGTGGAGTACATGGGTGAACAGCAGCCAGCATGTTGTGTGTTTGCATCAAGTATTATGCCCTTAGTTCTACCAGAGAGGTTGTAGCCATGACATATAAAGCCTGACCAAAACAAACTACAAGGTTCTTGGTTGACAGTTCCATCTGCTATCTCTTTCTGTGGGCGAGTATACATGTTTGGGGTACCTAGATCACCCCCCTTATTATGAAGTTTGATGGGTTCCTAGTGTTTGCAGTTGTCTGATTTGTCACAGACTTTGGTGGAGCGAAAATCCTTTCTGAAAAGTGCTGAGCTGATAACGTGAATTTCTATGGACTCCCCTTTACGGACAACAATCCCAGTCTTCTTGGCTACATATGGCTTATAGAATGTAGGAAATGGAAGGTTGTTTGCAAATGTCATTATTAGGGTACTTTCACACTGGCGTTTTGGATTCCGTTTGTGAGATCCGTTTCAGGGCTCTCACAAACGGTCCAAAACGGATCAGTTAAGCCCCAATGCATTCTGAATGGATAAGGATCCGTTCAGAATGCATCAGTTCGGCTCCGTTCCGCCTCTATTCTGTTTTGGACGCGGACACCAAAATTCAGCATGCAGCATTTTGGTGTCCGTCTGAAGAGGCGGAGCCTAACGGATCTGTTTTTTTTTACAATGTAAGTCAATGGGGACAGATCCGTTTTCAATGACACAATATGGTGCATTTGAAAACGGATCTGTTCCCCATTGACTTTCAATGTAATTCAAAACGGATCCGTCATTTTTCTTTAAGCCTAATGCAAACGGATCCATTCTGAACGGATACAAACGTTTGCATTATAGGTGCGGATCCGTCTGTGCAAATAAACAGACGGATCCGCTAACGCTAGTGAAAGTACCCTTAGACTGGGAACACACCTAAGCGTTTCTGAATCGTGCGTATGACGCGGGATTTACTCGCGTTTTTGGATGCGCGTTTTTGTAACTAAGAAACGCGCATCATACGCGCGATTCAGTGATTCTCCCCTATTTCAGCATGGTCCATAGGCGCATTAAAACGCCCAAAAGAAGCTCATGCTGAAGCGACAGCGTTTGGTGTTTTTCAGCGCGTTCAAGCGCGCTGTAAAACGCCCAAATGTGAACCATGCCCATAGGGAAGCATGGCTTTCCACATGTTGTGCGTTTTACAGCGCGTTTGAACACGCTGAAAAATGCTTAGGTGTGTACCTAGGGTTAGAGATGAGCGAATTTATATTTTGAAATTCGTTCACACTTCGTTTGGTGGTAAAGGTGAATTGCGTTATGGATTCCATTACCACGGACCGTAACGCAATTCTATGACGGAATGCATAACGGAATGCCTTTAGAGGCATTCCGTTATTCATTCCGTCATAATAGAAGTCTATGGGCTGCAATCCATTATGCATTCCGTCATAGAATTGTGTTATGGTCTGTGGTAATGGAATCCATAACGCAATTCATCTTTCACCACCAAGCGAAGTGTGAACGAATTTCAAAGTTTGAAATTCGCTCATCTTAATTCATTATTATCGTGACTTGTGACATCAATGGTTGACGGCTAACTTGCTAATAATTTTTAATGTTTTTAAGAAAAAGTTAATGAAGAGATACCCTGCATGTACATTACTGTAGAGATCCACAATACATCACTCACAGAAGTCTGTGGGGCCTAACTGTACCACTGTATGTCTCAGATCAGTCTGGATCCATGATCCATTGGATGCCATAATACAAAATCAGTCTCTACTAGTAGTTTTGCAGGAATATTTCAGAGCACCCAGTGAGTGACCTTGACACCTGGAACCTCACCTAGTCTTAGACTAGACAGCTCAGTACCAGTTGTCACTAGGAGAAGATTAAAGACACCATTTTGCTGTGTTTTGTGTGAGAATAATGGTCTAATAGCTTCCTATAATTTAGTATGGAGTAGAAAGATCTACATTCACTAATAACAGTGCACTCTGCAAATTAGAGGCCCCTGTATTTAGGCTGTAATTTGCAAAACAAATGTTTGAACTGAACTTCCATAATGATACCTTCAGTGATTCGACACTTGAGCCATGTTGTCTATTCATCAACTCTTGAGGAAGGGGCATGTACACTCAACCCCTCAAACATTTTAAAAGGAACATTATAGACAACTATGAAGAAAATGAAGGAAGTCTCTTATCCCATAAAAACACCAGCCCGGTGTTTTAGTAGAAGATAGGACCTGTACAATATTTACAATGGACCGAAACATGTAGAAGGAAGCATATGTAAACACATACCATATATTTGGATCCATCTGCCCACTGAGTTCTTTTGTTAAAATGAGGATATATCTAGACATAAACCTCTCCAATGTATGTCACATAGATACACTTTTCAAATGATTGCCCCTAAATACCTAAGGAAACCTAACACAATATGCTTATAGAAATATTATTGGTCAAATGTGAACAGTGTGAACAGTGCTGCCTATCCAAGAGCAGGGCTGGACAAGTAGGAAGTGTCGGGCTACTGATACACAGTATGCATCAGATGGTCTGAGAAGCGATGATAAAAGAGGAGCCCAAGTATAGGCAGATGCATCTGTTTTTGATTGAAATATAAGAGTAATAGATGCTAATGGATCTCTTTAACTTCAATAGGTCTGTCAGGTTTCATTTTTTTATTTGGTAGAAAAGAATAGTAGACTGTTCTGTCCATTGAAAGCACAGAAACGTGACAGAATGGGTCTAAATTGATGGCACAAAAACCCTGTGTAAGAATGTTAACAGAAATGTTGAAAAACATAGACAAACACAATTGTGAAGCTAGAGAAAAATATCATTGTCCACCATGTGTTCACCCCGTCAAACAACACTCCCTCACTCCTGGCCCCATTGGATTATGGAGAATATTGAGGATAAGCCTAGAAGCATTTGAACTTTTAGGTTTTAAGTGGAATTAGGTTTCATTTGCATTCTTCCTAGAAAACATTAATGGCTCTGGAGATTTCTATTTTCTTGGCATCTTCAAAGAAAGTAGCTAATGGTGCCTTAGTTTACATAAGCTACTGCCTTATTATTAATATGTATCTCCTGAATGTAGGACAAGTGCGGCATGCACCTAGCGAAGCTTGTATAGTCTTCAATTCCCAGGTAGCACATGGCCATTTACCAGTATGAGAGATTTGCATGGTGGAGATTTGCACTAGGACCCACATTTTTAATGATTGCTGTCATACTAGATGATTGCCAGCTGTGCTGTCAAGTCACTGAGTGCATCCTAATCCTGTGATTAGTTTTCACTTAACCAAAGCACAAGGCATATCCTCCAAAGTATCCCTTTTAGTTATGTGTGGTGGTCTTTGATGTTCCACGTATTCTTCTTACAAACATAGCTCGTGCATGACTCTGATGTCTATTATAAACTGACAGCTCTGTACTTGGATCAGCCTGACACTTGGCTTTGGGTGAGAGTTCAGGTCTAGTATGATAAATTGTAGAGAGTGGTGGTGGAGGTATTGTGGCATGTGAAACAAGTTAGTGTGTGATCTATGAAGGAAATCTAAACCTAGATACCATACAAGCTCTCTCCACTAAGAAAAATTAATTGACTAAAAATCATTTGTGTCATACAATAACTTGCAGATAAAAATTCTGCATAGTCTTGTAAAAAAAAATTGGGCTAAAAACAAAAAGTATTAGTTTACTGATATAATAGATAAGTAGATGTAATAATAATGTCACCCAGCAACCTCAATGTAATGACAACTGTTGTTCTTGTTGAGTATGTTCATCAACTGAAGTGTTCGAAGACTTATCTGGAGGCAGCAGAGGTCATTTAAGAAGATATTCAGAATATGGTCTCTCAATGTCAATGGTACAACTTGCTTGAAAAGTAGGTCAATTACCTGGTGTCCAGTGGAGAGTGTAGACAGAGTTGGGACAAAGCATTTTGGTGACCTAGGCAGGTTACAAAAATAAATGACCCCGGACCAGATCTTCTAAATAAATAGAGACCCTGGATAAATATGTACCCCATATTAATATCTACCCCAGAATAAAAACAGCCCCTTTAAATAAATACATACCTCAGAAGAGATCCCAGAAGACAGACCCCATTAATAAATACAGACCCCTAAATAAATTCAGAACCTCTAGACAAATAAACCCCCAGACAATAACACAAAGAATCCCCACACTCTTCCTCTGTGGAGCTTTGTAGCTACAGTACATTCACTGTCTTCAAGACCTTCACAGATGCTCAATGTGACCACAGGTCCCTCGGCCGTAAGAGGTCTTGCACACATTTGTGCTATAGCGATTATTGTACATTGCAATTTTGTTTCAGTGTTATTGTGTTTTTTGCCATGGTCTGTGGCATAAATAGATTGGAAAACGTGATTGAAATTAAATCCTGGTAATTTTGAAGAAAAATGAATTCCCAGTGTTTGCTGCAAGGTAGCTCCCTAGGTGTCTACCCTTGCTTACCCCTGGTCCAGGCCTTGAGGGTAGATAGTAGGCCCAGTATCTAATGTGGATGTGTTTGCTGGTGTCCAATAGGAAGGAGGTATCTTGCTTTCTGGTAAGGAAAATGGTAGTTCATTACCTGATGTCCACTTGGAAAGTATTACCTGATGTCTACTAGAAAAATTGTATGGTGAAATGTTAGATAGATACGGTAAGGGTACTTTCACATTAGCGGCAGGGGAGTCCATCTGGCTGTTCCAGTGGGTGAACAGCCTGTCGGATCCGTCCTGCGGCCAGTTCACGTGTGCCCCGGACTGCCACTCAGTCCGCATTGACTAAAGGGAGGGCAGGGGCGAAGTTCCAGCGGCAGCGCGCGGCCGGTCTAAAAGTACGACATGCAATGGAGACAGAGTGGCAGTGTGGAAGCACGCGTGAACTAGCGGCAGGATGGATCCGACAGGCTGTTCACCTGCCAGAACAGCCTGACGGACTCCCTGCCGCTATTGTGAAACTACCCTAACACATGCTCAAAGTGGACGGAATGTTCATGGATAAACTGATGTCCAGCCAGTCTACCTTGTTTATACTTTCACTGACCGGGTGACATCATACAACATACAGGTGACCAGTCTGATGGATGCTTGGTGATGTCTGACAGTGACAGGTTTTGCTACATAATCTCAAGGGGAATTTTATTATAGAAGGCTCATTATGAAAGCATGAATAACAGGATTAAGAGACATTAATTATCCAAAAGCAATAAAAGCAGTCCCACTACAGAGCATATTTACTGTGAGCGAAGACATTTCACTAATATATTTACCTACTCCACAGCTGGATTACGTTTTAGTGGTTCCATGTGAGGCAGGTATTAGGATTAGAGACAGCTGTGACTTTTTAAATATATTGTTGTCACGTTCTGCATTTTGTTTAGAGCTGTTACATTCCAAGACTGAATCCCTGAGGGACTAAAAAACAGCTTCATAATAAAAACATGTAAGACTACATAAAAGCTGCTGTTCATGTAGCAATACTGTATATATATATAGAGAGAGAGAGTAAGGGATCGCTCTTTCTCAGGGGCTTGCAATCCCAGACTTCTCCTCTGACAACGAGGTTTAAGTCCACTAGGTGCTTTATTTCGGCACTTCAGCACCATCACACACATAAACATCGAAGATAAACACCTGCCCATCTGGGCTCTACCTAATACACGTGTTGTCTCTGCCCCACCTATAGGGCGCCGTTCACACGGGATTAGATCCAGCTTCCTCAGCCATATACGGTCCAGCAGCCTCCAGTCTGTGACCACACCAACACCCTTGGGGAGAAATGGTCCAGAAGTCCTCCCGACTCTGACCATGCGACCCTCTTTCCATAGACGTCGCTGGGCACCCCCAAACTTCATGCTTTACAAAGCCTCCTGGCTAAGACCACACAGAGCCTCTCAGGCTTCCTCAGCCTTTCTCCCTCTCTCTCATACACAGAGGGTTGTTTTATCCGTCCTCGATTACAGCAGGCCTCACCTGCGATCACCTCCGGCAAAAGACAATACATGTAGTGGAAGGATGTGGACTGGTAGATCCCACTACCAAACCAATCCCCCAGTCCACATGAAATCCAGCCCAAAACAACATCTAGACAAAACTGTCTCAGCAAACGACACTTTGCTGAAACCACTGCAGCTTTCTGGATTTCAGTTCTTTCACCTAGCTGAGGTATCTGGGTGGGATATACACGCCTCCCAGCACTTATACTGTACACATCACCACAATAGATAATGAATATTAGGATCAAATTAGGATCTTTTATTTTTAACAATTTGTTCAGTTTTTCTTCCACATCGTTTTGTTCTCTATTTTGTCCTGAGTTTCCCATGTTTCATCTGTATTTATGTACCAGTAATTTTTTTGTTATGGATGACAAAAGGGAAAATAACATACGTGAACTATGCACAGGACATGCATTTTTAAATTCAAATTAAAAAATTATTCTATGATCTTAAAATAGTACTGATATGGATCTCTTGGAACATGCTGCTTATTATCTCCTTCCTGACACCAGCTTTACATGCATGTCAGATGTCCCATCCTTAATGAAGGCGCCCGCTCAGGAGCTGACATCTGCCGGTAGAATCCGTGATTGGGGACAATAGACAATTGAGAACTTTTAAAACCTCAGATGCTGTGGTCAGTTGCTACCACGTCATGTGGGTGGTCATTTACCAGAAGCAGGATGCTCCCAGTGACCAAACAATTTCCTCATGACCAGATCGGTTTGCTATTGCAGCTCAGAGCCTTCTGAATCTTGAGGTAGGGCTAAATAGGAGCATAGTGATTTTACCATAGACTGCAATGGTAAATGAAAAATAAATAAATAAAAAATATATATAAATAAAAAGAAGTAAAAATTAAAATCAGCCCTTCCCCATTTTCATATTACATATGAAAATAAACAAAGCATTATTGGTATCACTGCATCCAAAAATGCCAAACTATGTAAAAAATTTGAACAAACAGTGATCAAAAAGTCATAAATACTCCAAAAAGGTATTCGTAAAAACTATAGATTGTCTCACACTTACACAACTCTTTAGATGGAAAGTAATGGGGGTCAAAATATGGTGATGATGCAAAGAAAAACATTTTTTAAGTATTAAAACATTAGAGATGAGCGAACACCTGGATGTTCGGGTTCGAGAGGTTCGGCCGAACTTCCGGAAAATGTCCGGGTTCGTGATCCGAACTCAACCCGAACTTCATCCCGAACCCGAACCCCATAGAAGTCAATGGGGACCCGAACTTTTGGGCACTAAAAAGCTTGTAAAAGACTCCCGGAAAGGGCTAGAGGGCTGCAAAATGTAGGTAAATCCCCTGCAAACAAATGTAGATAGGGAAATGAATTAAAATAAAATAAAATAAATAAAAATTAACCAATATCAATTGGAGAGAGGTCCCACAACAAGGAATCATGCGTCATATCATCCACCACTGGAGAAGGCCACTCTCATTTATTTGGGACCAGCACCCAGACAGAGGATACAGGTCCCACAGCAAGGAATCATGCTTCATATCAGCCACCACCGGAGAAGGCCACTCTCATGTATTTTGGACCAGCACCCAGACAGAGGATACAGGTCCCACAGCAAGGAATCATGCTTCATATCAACCACCACCGGAGAAGGCCACTCTCATGTATTTTGGACCAGCACCCAGACAGAGGATACAGGTCCCACAGCAAGGAATAAGGCGTCATATCAGCCACCACCGGAGAAGGCCACTCTCATTTATTTTGGACCAGCACCCAGACAGAGGATACAGGTCCCACATCAAAGAATCATGCGTCATATCAACCACCACCGGAGAAGGCCACTCTCATGTATTTTTGGACCAGCACCCAGACAGAGGAGAGGTCCCACATCAAGGAATCATGCGTCATATCAACCACCACCGGAGAAGGCCACTCTCATTTAGTTCGGACCAGCACCCAGACAGAGGAGAGAGGTCCCACATCAAGGAATCATGCGTCATATCAACCACCAACGGAGAAGGCCACTCTCATTTAGTTCGGACCAGCACCCAGACAGAGGAGAGAGGTCCCACATTACAATCAGTGTTCCGGACAGTCTGAGCTGACCCTGGGCACTAGGACCTACGCCACCCCCTCGACTGAGAAACGTTCCGCTTCCTCCAGGGTCACGTGGGACGCCGTGCTACGGCCCGATACTACGTGGGACAGTATGGGACTCGAATTTTCAAAATCACCACCTCCAGGAAAACTACGTGACAAGTCATCCGCTTTGACTTTCTTAACCCCAGGACGATAGGTGACAGTGAAATTGAATCTGGTGAAAAACAATGACCATCTGGCTTGTCTCGGGTTCAGTCGTTTGGACGACTCCAGGTAAGCCAGATTTTTGTGATCAGTGAACACCGTGATCGGATGAATCGCCTCTTCCAACCAATGACGCCACTCCTCAAATGCCAACTTAATGGCCAGTAACTCTCTGTTACCCACATCATAATTTCTCTCAGCAGGAGAGAGTTATTTATAGAAAAATGCACATGGTCGCCATTTACCAGGTGACGGGCCTTATGATAAAATTGCTCCTACCCCCACCTCAGAGGCATCCACTTCTACAATAAAGGTTGTGATACATCTGAATGCACCAATATAGGGGCAGAAGAGAAGCATTCCTTAATCACAGAAAAGGCTCGCAATGCCGAATCAGACCACACTGAAACACCTGTCCCTTTCTTAGTGATGTCAGTTAAGGGTTTTACTATTGTCGAATAATCCTTAATACATTTTCGGTAATAGTTGGTGAACCCTAAAAACCGCATAAGGGCTTTCAGATTTTCGGGTCAATCCCAGTCCAATACAGCACGGACTTTCTCTGGATCCATTAGAAAACCCAAAGATGACAACAGGTAGCCCAAGAACTGTACCTCCTGTACAGCAAAAACACATGTCTCCAATTTTGCATACACTTAATTATCGCTTAGGATCTGTAACACCTGTCGCACATGAACCTGATGTGTTTCCACATCTGGAGAATAAAATACAATGTCATCTAAATACACAACTACAAACCGGAAGACCTATGTCTTTTTTTTTAACAAAAAAAAACCCCCTACTGCCACTGTAGATTTGGAAGGTCTTATATGTCCTTTGGCCAAACTCTCGGTAATATACTCTCTCATGGCCTGTTTTTCAGGTTCAGAAAGGTTATACAACCTAGATTTAGGCAATTTAGCTCTCGGAATAAGATTGATAGGACAATCATATTCCCGATGCGGAGGTAAATCCTGGCATCCACATCGCCAAAATCAGATATAAAAGAGGGTAAATTCTTGGTAGTTACAACAGAAAAAGATGTATTAAGAGTTTAAGACAATTATCAATGCAATAATCACCCCAATCCAGAATCTGCCTAGCTTGCCATTGATAGTTGGATTGTGCTTGATAAGCCACGGTAAACCCAAAACCACCGGTGCAGGGAGACCTTACAACAGAAAACATAAGTAAAATTTGTGATGAAAGTTACTAATACACTTGGAGACAACCCATGCATACGGACAAAATGAGCATCAATCAGGTTCACCACGGCCCCGCTGTCGATAAACACCTTAATCTGCACAGTCTTGGACTCTAGCACCATCTTGGCAGTCAGGAGAAATCAGGTACTACCAGTAAAAGACAAATGCAGTTTTTCTGACACTCTTCTCTCTCCTCCAAAAGTCAAATGAGAATGAAATGTCTTTTTTCTCTCCTTTTGCCGTTGCATGTCTGGACATATATTGATAAAATGTCCCCTTTTTCCGCAGAAAAAGCACACTCCCTTCCTATTACTAGTGGATCCAGGGGTAGCTCCCCCTAACTGCATGGGTTCGTCTCCCGACCCAAACCTAGGAGTAGCTTCACCCAAAGTGTCAGAGGAAGTCCTGAGAAAGTGGGCCCTTCGATTTCTCTCTCAGGCGTCTATCAATATGTACAGCAAGAGACATAGCAGCTTCCAAAGACTCAGGATTCTCATGAAAGGCCAAAGCGTCCTTCAGCCTCTCAGATAATCCCTGACAGAACTGACTACGGAGAGCCAGATCGTTCCACTCAGTATCCATAGCCCACCTCCTAAACTCAGAGCAATAGATCTCCACAGAACAATATCCCTGATGCAGGCCGCGTAACTTGGTCTCGGGCAGGGAGGTCCAATCCGGGTCATCATAGATTAAACCTAAAGCTCTTAAAAATTAATCCACCGATCGGAGGGACTGTGATCAGGTCGGCAGAGAAAAAGCCCAAAACTGGGTGTCCCCTTTAAGCAATGAAATAATCACACTCACTCTCTGACCCTCATCCCCAGATGAGTGTGGATGTAACTTAAAATACAATTTGCACACTTGCCTGAACCAAATGAAATTATTACTTCCCCGAGGGCAACTTTAGGTTCAGAATGGGCCTGGTAACCACCACTAGGATCAGCCACCTGTGGTTTCTGAATCTGTGAGACGGTCGTGCGGAGGTCAGCTACCTCCAGAGACAGTCCCTACAGCTGTCCGGCCAGTGCAGCGATAGCATCCATGGCTGAACTGATACAGACAAGTAAAAATGACAGTTATTCGTCGGTTTATAATGTCACGGATGATGTGATGTCGGTGGGAAACTCTACACCGAGCACAGGAGGAAAGGGGACAGGAACTAGGCCTGGAAACTAGGGCAAAGGAGAAGGTCACTTCGTAGAACAACCCTAATCCAAGTCCTGACTAACTATCAGTATGAAC
Organism: Bufotes viridis; assembly: GCA_033119425.1. Taxonomy (NCBI): domain Eukaryota; kingdom Metazoa; phylum Chordata; class Amphibia; order Anura; family Bufonidae; genus Bufotes; species Bufotes viridis. The sequence goes on from CM065591.1 coordinate 451,347,816, forward strand.
TGACCTCGATGGTAGAAAAGTTCATTCACAGGAACCTAGAGCCCTAACACACCCTGTAGAGTCCTGGTATAGTGACAGGACTTGAGACAACCGATTCCTCCACTAGAAGGATGAACAGGAGTCTCCCTCAGGCCTAGATACAAAAGGGAAATACAACAAACAAAATACAAATAGGAAAGACGACACTTAACTTCACATGGAGCAACGGCAGCATCAGTAGCTCAACCGACATCCATGAACCAGCTAGCCCAGAGTCCAGAAACTAAGGCCATAAACCGCACCCCCAGAAGGGGTAGCAGTAATAAATAGGGGAAGTTAAATGACCAAACCAACAACACCTACAAGAGGTGTGGTCATTACCAAAACACCACAGACACAAATGATCCATAAGGAACAGTCAGATTAACCCACATGTTGCCAGTCTCTCTGATCTGGGAATGTCCGTGACAGGACCTGAAGCTAGCAGTTCATAGGAGGAAAGCCACCCAACATAACAGAGTTGAAGCTGTTTTGTATGGAGGAATAGTCTAAAATTCCCCCAATCCGATGTGCAGGACTAATTAACAATTATAGGCCTGACATCCTGCTTGTTGCTGCACAAGGGGTCACACCAGACCCGAAAGCAAAAGTTTACATATTTTGGATCATTTTACTCAATAAATAAAAGACCTTGTCTTATATTTTTGACTCATTTGTATGATTTAGTTATCTTTATCTATTTTTAGGACTTGTCTGATGTAGTTTTAGGTCAAATCTATGCATAAATATAGAAAATTCTGAAGGGTTCACAAACTTTCAAGTACCACCAAATCTCACGCTCACTTTAGAAAAGAGGCACCGATTGACCATAATGCTGTGTGTATTGCTATATTGCTTTAAAACTTATATGGAAGTGATTGGTAGATTTTGGTTACTTGTGTGATAACCAGGTTTATTTTACTATTGTGTGAAGAATATTATGAGAAAAGAATGCAGACTGCACCTTCACTCCCTGTCTACTGAACCTTCATGAAGAATATCAAAGGAAGGTCAGAATGGAGATAGTCATAAATTCATTCACCCTTCTCCCATCACTTCACTTAAAAATGTAAAATATTCACTGTCATCATAACAAAGTGTAGTATACACCTCACTCCACCACAACTGTCTTCACTTTAAACAGAAGGTCCTTTAAATGTATACGTTATGGATTATTTATCATAGGAAGAGATCAGGATTTCTACATGTAAAAGAAATTATGTAGCTGGATATATTATGCTTATGTCATGGGTTATTACAAGTACCAGTCCACTTGCAGTTTCATTTTGTCAAAATCTACAGCATTTGTATTTTGTATACACAGTCGAGTCACATTATCATGACTACCAGCTAATATCCAGAGTAACAGCCATGTTGGGAGTGAGAGATATTTGGAGACATGTTGACTGCAGTGAATCTCACAATTGCTTGAGGATGTGTGAGGGAGGATCCATACAGCAAACAATGCAATGTGACATGTCACCTGGGAAGATTCCATCCACCCTAGGGAAGAAAATCAGTATGTATGGGTGTGCATGATCTACAAGGATGGATTTATACTCCAATCAGTTAAGAGCGCCTTCCACATGGATGAGTGGGCCCAGAGAATGCCACAAAAATTCCCCAGACCATAATGTTGCCACCACCATCTTGTGTTCTTCCAGCGGTGGTTTGTTCGCTGATGTTTCTCGCATGACATGCCGACGTCCATCCATTCATGAAAACAAAAAAATTGATCGGAGAAGTAACCGACGTTCACCTCTCACATCAATAGCATGTGGTGCTCTACAGTTTCCATGATGCTTATTCGCAATAGTGCCATTTGTTCATACACTTTCACTACAGCAGCACGTGAACTGTTCCCAAATTCAGCAGTTTCAGGAATACCGCCACCCTTGGCCCGAAAGCTAATAATCATCTCTTTTTGATAAATTGCTCCTTTTATGTATGACACCAACGAGGGATACGTGTGAAGACAGTCTATTGGACAACTTAAATACCGACCTAGCATATATAATGCTCTTCCCTCTGTAGTGCCCCCACAGAGACATTACTGAGACCTCTTGTGCCAGATCTCAGGCGATGTGATAACATGGTCACAAATACCTGCATTCTGAGAATGTCTATATCAGAGGAGACATCACTGGATATAACAGGTATGTATAACAGATGCTGTACATTATATATATATATATATATATATATATATATATGAGAGAGAGGAGAGAGAGAGAGAGAGCGAGAGAGAGAGCGAGAGAGAGCACTGCATGTAATGTCCATCCACATATATATTTAACAGCATAGGTGGACCAGCCACTCAGAGTGATGGTTAGCTAGCAAGTGGGGGTAAGTGACACTCTCAAGTTTCTCACTCTTACTAGAGGCCTAATGAGTGGATGGAGCAGTGACACCCACTAATCCCAAGGTATGAGCTACTATGCTAATGGACTCTTTGAGATAAAACTGTGAAGCACTCCAAAGCAGCAGGTTCTGAGAGAGCACAGAGGACAGTGGAGTACATGGGTGAACAGCAGCCAGCATGTTGTGTGTTTGCATCAAGTATTATGCCCTTAGTTCTACCAGAGAGGTTGTAGCCATGACATATAAAGCCTGACCAAAACAAACTACAAGGTTCTTGGTTGACAGTTCCATCTGCTATCTCTTTCTGTGGGCGAGTATACATGTTTGGGGTACCTAGATCACCCCCCTTATTATGAAGTTTGATGGGTTCCTAGTGTTTGCAGTTGTCTGATTTGTCACAGACTTTGGTGGAGCGAAAATCCTTTCTGAAAAGTGCTGAGCTGATAACGTGAATTTCTATGGACTCCCCTTTACGGACAACAATCCCAGTCTTCTTGGCTACATATGGCTTATAGAATGTAGGAAATGGAAGGTTGTTTGCAAATGTCATTATTAGGGTACTTTCACACTGGCGTTTTGGATTCCGTTTGTGAGATCCGTTTCAGGGCTCTCACAAACGGTCCAAAACGGATCAGTTAAGCCCCAATGCATTCTGAATGGATAAGGATCCGTTCAGAATGCATCAGTTCGAACTCCGTTCCGCCTCTATTCTGTTTTGGACGCGGACACCAAAATTCAGCATGCAGCATTTTGGTGTCCGTCTGAAGAGGCGGAGCCTAACGGATCTGTTTTTTTTTACAATGTAAGTCAATGAGGACAGATCCGTTTTCAATGACACAATATGGTGCATTTGAAAGCGGATCTGTTCCCATTGACTTTCAATGTAATTCAAAGCGGATCCGTCATTTTTCTTTAAGCCTAATGCAAGCGGATCCATTCTGAACGGATACAAACGTTTGCATTATAGGTGCGGATCCGTCTGTGCAAATAAACAGACGGATCCGCACCAACGCAAGTGTGAAAGTACCCTTAGACTGGGAACACACCTAAGCGTTTCTGAATCGTGCGTATGACGCGGGATTTACTCGCGTTTTTGGATGCGCGTTTTTGTAACTAAGAAACGCGCATCATACGCGCGATTCAGTGATTCTCCCCTATTTCAGCATGGTCCATAGGCGCATTAAAACGCCCAAAAGAAGCTCATGCTGAAGCGACAGCGTTTGGTGTTTTTCAGCGCGTTCAAACGCGCTGTAAAACGCCCAAATGTGAACCATGCCCATAGGGAAGCATGGCTTTCCACATGTTGTGCGTTTTACAGCGCGTTTGAACACGCTGAAAAATGCTTAGGTGTGTACCTAGGGTTAGAGATGAGCGAATTTATATTTTGAAATTCGTTCACACTTCGTTTGGTGGTAAAAGGTGAATTGCGTTATAGATTCCATTACCACGGACCGTAACGCAATTCTATGACGGAATGCATAACGGAATGCCTTTAGAGGCATTCCGTTATTCATTCCGTCATAATAGAAGTCTATGGGCTGCAATCCATTATGCATTCCGTCATAGAATTGTGTTATGGTCTGTGGTAATGGAATCCATAACGCAATTCATCTTTCACCACCAAGCGAAGTGTGAACGAATTTCAAAGTTTGAAATTCGCTCATCTTAATTCATTATTATCGTGACTTGTGACATCAATGGTTGACGGCTAACTTGCTAATAATTTTTAATGTTTTTAAGAAAAAGTTAATGAAGAGATACCCTGCATGTACATTACTGTAGAGATCCACAATACATCACTCACAGAAGTCTGTGGGGCCTAACTGTACCACTGTATGTCTCAGATCAGTCTGGATCCATGATCCATTGGATGCCATAATACAAAATCAGTCTCTACTAGTAGTTTTGCAGGAATATTTCAGAGCACCCAGTGAGTGACCTTGACACCTGGAACCTCACCTAGTCTTAGACTAGACAGCTCAGTACCAGTTGTCACTAGGAGAAGATTAAAGACACCATTTTGCTGTGTTTTGTGTGAGAATAATGGTCTAATAGCTTCCTATAATTTAGTATGGAGTAGAAAGATCTACATTCACTAATAACAGTGCACTCTGCAAATTAGAGGCCCCTGTATTTAGGCTGTAATTTGCAAAACAAATGTTTGAACTGAACTTCCATAATGATACCTTCAGTGATTCGACACTTGAGCCATGTTGTCTATTCATCAACTCTTGAGGAAGGGGCATGTACACTCAACCCCTCAAACATTTTAAAAGGAACATTATAGACAACTATGAAGAAAATGAAGGAAGTCTCTTATCCCATAAAAACACCAGCCCGGTGTTTTAGTAGAAGATAGGACCTGTACAATATTTACAATGGACCGAAACATGTAGAAGGAAGCATATGTAAACACATACCATATATTTGGATCCATCTGCCCACTGAGTTCTTTTGTTAAAATGAGGATATATCTAGACATAAACCTCTCCAATGTATGTCACATAGATACACTTTTCAAATGATTGCCCCTAAATACCTAAGGAAACCTAACACAATATGCTTATAGAAATATTATTGGTCAAATGTGAACAGTGTGAACAGTGCTGCCTATCCAAGAGCAGGGCTGGACAAGTAGGAAGTGTCGGGCTACTGATACACAGTATGCATCAGATGGTCTGAGAAGCGATGATAAAAGAGGAGCCCAAGTATAGGCAGATGCATCTGTTTTTGATTGAAATATAAGAGTAATAGATGCTAATGGATCTCTTTAACTTCAATAGGTCTGTCAGGTTTCATTTTTTTATTTGGTAGAAAAGAATAGTAGACTGTTCTGTCCATTGAAAGCACAGAAACGTGACAGAATGGGTCTAAATTGATGGCACAAAAACCCTGTGTAAGAATGTTAACAGAAATGTTGAAAAACATAGACAAACACAATTGTGAAGCTAGAGAAAAATATCATTGTCCACCATGTGTTCACCCCGTCAAACAACACTCCCTCACTCCTGGCCCCATTGGATTATGGAGAATATTGAGGATAAGCCTAGAAGCATTTGAACTTTTAGGTTTTAAGTGGAATTAGGTTTCATTTGCATTCTTCCTAGAAAACATTAATGGCTCTGGAGATTTCTATTTTCTTGGCATCTTCAAAGAAAGTAGCTAATGGTGCCTTAGTTTACATAAGCTACTGCCTTATTATTAATATGTATCTCCTGAATGTAGGACAAGTGCGGCATGCACCTAGCGAAGCTTGTATAGTCTTCAATTCCCAGGTAGCACATGGCCATTTACCAGTATGAGAGATTTGCATGGTGGAGATTTGCACTAGGACCCACATTTTTAATGATTGCTGTCATACTAGATGATTGCCAGCTGTGCTGTCAAGTCACTGAGTGCATCCTAATCCTGTGATTAGTTTTCACTTAACCAAAGCACAAGGCATATCCTCCAAAGTATCCCTTTTAGTTATGTGTGGTGGTCTTTGATGTTCCACGTATTCTTCTTACAAACATAGCTCGTGCATGACTCTGATGTCTATTATAAACTGACAGCTCTGTACTTGGATCAGCCTGACACTTGGCTTTGGGTGAGAGTTCAGGTCTAGTATGATAAATTGTAGAGAGTGGTGGTGGAGGTATTGTGGCATGTGAAACAAGTTAGTGTGTGATCTATGAAGGAAATCTAAACCTAGATACCATACAAGCTCTCTCCACTAAGAAAAATTAATTGACTAAAAATCATTTGTGTCATACAATAACTTGCAGATAAAAATTCTGCATAGTCTTGTAAAAAAAAATTGGGCTAAAAACAAAAAGTATTAGTTTACTGATATAATAGATAAGTAGATGTAATAATAATGTCACCCAGCAACCTCAATGTAATGACAACTGTTGTTCTTGTTGAGTATGTTCATCAACTGAAGTGTTCGAAGACTTATCTGGAGGCAGCAGAGGTCATTTAAGAAGATATTCAGAATATGGTCTCTCAATGTCAATGGTACAACTTGCTTGAAAAGTAGGTCAATTACCTGGTGTCCAGTGGAGAGTGTAGACAGAGTTGGGACAAAGCATTTTGGTGACCTAGGCAGGTTACAAAAATAAATGACCCCGGACCAGATCTTCTAAATAAATAGAGACCCTGGATAAATATGTACCCCATATTAATATCTACCCCAGAATAAAAACAGCCCCTTTAAATAAATACATACCTCAGAAGAGATCCCAGAAGACAGACCCCATTAATAAATACAGACCCCTAAATAAATTCAGAACCTCTAGACAAATAAACCCCCAGACAATAACACAAAGAATCCCCACACTCTTCCTCTGTGGAGCTTTGTAGCTACAGTACATTCACTGTCTTCAAGACCTTCACAGATGCTCAATGTGACCACAGGTCCCTCGGCCGTAAGAGGTCTTGCACACATTTGTGCTATAGCGATTATTGTACATTGCAATTTTGTTTCAGTGTTATTGTGTTTTTTGCCATGGTCTGTGGCATAAATAGATTGGAAAACGTGATTGAAATTAAATCCTGGTAATTTTGAAGAAAAATGAATTCCCAGTGTTTGCTGCAAGGTAGCTCCCTAGGTGTCTACCCTTGCTTACCCCTGGTCCAGGCCTTGAGGGTAGATAGTAGGCCCAGTATCTAATGTGGATGTGTTTGCTGGTGTCCAATAGGAAGGAGGTATCTTGCTTTCTGGTAAGGAAAATGGTAGTTCATTACCTGATGTCCACTTGGAAAGTATTACCTGATGTCTACTAGAAAAATTGTATGGTGAAATGTTAGATAGATACGGTAAGGGTACTTTCACATTAGCGGCAGGGGAGTCCATCTGGCTGTTCCAGTGGGTGAACAGCCTGTCGGATCCGTCCTGCGGCCAGTTCACGTGTGCCCCGGACTGCCACTCAGTCCGCATTGACTAAAGGGAGGGCAGGGGCGAAGTTCCAGCGGCAGCGCGCGGCCGGTCTAAAAGTACGACATGCAATGGAGACAGAGTGGCAGTGTGGAAGCACGCGTGAACTAGCGGCAGGATGGATCCGACAGGCTGTTCACCTGCCAGAACAGCCTGACGGACTCCCTGCCGCTATTGTGAAACTACCCTAACACATGCTCAAAGTGGACGGAATGTTCATGGATAAACTGATGTCCAGCCAGTCTACCTTGTTTATACTTTCACTGACCGGGTGACATCATACAACATACAGGTGACCAGTCTGATGGATGCTTGGTGATGTCTGACAGTGACAGGTTTTGCTACATAATCTCAAGGGGAATTTTATTATAGAAGGCTCATTATGAAAGCATGAATAACAGGATTAAGAGACATTAATTATCCAAAAGCAATAAAAGCAGTCCCACTACAGAGCATATTTACTGTGAGCGAAGACATTTCACTAATATATTTACCTACTCCACAGCTGGATTACGTTTTAGTGGTTCCATGTGAGGCAGGTATTAGGATTAGAGACAGCTGTGACTTTTTTAAATATATTGTTGTCACGTTCTGCATTTTGTTTAGAGCTGTTACATTCCAAGACTGAATCCCTGAGGGACTAAAAAACAGCTTCATAATAAAAACATGTAAGACTACATAAAAGCTGCTGTTCATGTAGCAATACTGTATATATATATATAGAGAGAGAGAGTAAGGGATCGCTCTTTCTCAGGGGCTTGCAATCACAGACTTCTACTCTGACAACGGGGTTCAAATCCCAAAAGTGCTTTATTTTGGCACTTCAGCACCCACATAAACATCAAAAATAAACACCTGCCCATCTGGGCTCTACCTAATACACGTGTTGTCTCTACCTCACCTATAGAGTGCCGTTCACACGGGATTAGATCCGGCTTCCTCAGCCATATACATATAGCAGCCTCCAGGCTGTGACCACACCAGAACCCTTGGGGGGAGATGGTCCAGAAGTCCTCCTGACTCTGACGGTGCGACCCTCTTTCTGTACTTGTCGCTGGGCCCCCCAAACTTCAGGCTTTACAAAGCAACGTGGCCCCTCAGCCCTCCTGGCTGAGACCACACAGAGCCTCTCAGGCTTCCTCAGCCTTTCCTTGCCCCCAAGTCATACACAGAGGGTTGTTTTATCCCTCCTTGATTATAGCAGCAGGCCTCACTTGTGATCAGCTCTGGCAAAAGATAATACATGTAGTGGAAGGGTGTGGACTGGTAGATCCCACTACCAAACCTATTCCCCAGTCCACATGAAATCCAGCCTAGAACAACATCTAGACAAAACTGTCTCAGCAAACTACACTTTGCTGAAACCACTGCAGCTTTCTGGATTTCAGTTATCTCACCCAGCTGAGGTATCTGGGTGGGATATACACACCTCCCAGCACTTATACTGTACACATCGCCACAATAGATAATGAATATTAGGATCAAATTAGGATCTTTTATTTTTAACAATTTGTTCAGTTTTTCTTCCACATCGTTTTGTTCTCTATTTTGTCCTGAGTTTCCCATGTTTCATCTGTATTTATGTACCAGTAATTTTTTTGTTATGGATGACAAAAAGGGAAAATAACATACGTGAACTATGCACAGGACATGCATTTTTAAATTCAAATTAAAAAATTATTCTATGATCTTAAAATAGTACTGATATGGATCTCTTGGAACATGCTGCTTATTATCTCCTTCCTGACACCAGCTTTACATGCATGTCAGATGTCCCATCCTTAATGAAGGCGCCCGCTCAGGAGCTGACATCTGCCGGTAGAATCCGTGATTGGGGACAATAGACAATTGAGAACTTTTAAAACCTCAGATGCTGTGGTCAATTGCTACCACGTCATGTGGGTGGTCATTTACCAGAAGCAGGATGCTCCCAGTGACCAAACAATTTCCTCATGACCAGATCGGTTGCTATTGCAGCTCAGAGCCTTCTGAATCTTGAGGTAGGGCTAAATAGGAGCATAGTGATTTTACCATAGACTGCAATGGTAAATGAAAAATAAATAAATAAAAAATATATATAAATAAAAAGAAGTAAAAATTAAAATCAGCCCTTCCCCATTTTCATATTACATATGAAAATAAACAAAACATTATTGGTATCACTGCATCCAAAAATGCCAAACTATGTAAAAAATTTGAACAAACAGTGATCAAAAAGTCATAAATACTCCAAAAAGGTATTCGTAAAAACTATAGATTGTCTCACACTTACACAACTCTTTAGATGGAAAGTAATGGGGGTCAAAATATGGTGATGATGCAAAGAAAAACATTTTTTAAGTATTAAAACATTAGAGATGAGCGAACACCTGGATGTTCGGGTTCGAGAGGTTCGGCCGAACTTCCGGAAAATGTCCGGGTTCGTGATCCGAACTCAACCCGAACTTCATCCCGAACCGAACCCCATAGAAGTCAATGGGGACCCGAACTTTGGGCACTAAAAAGCTTGTAAAAGACTCCCGGAAAGGGCTAGAGGGCTGCAAAGGCAGCAAAATGTAGAGTAAATCCCCTGCAAACAAATGTAGATAGGGAAATGAATTAAAATAAAATAAAATAAATAAAAATTAACCAATATCAATTGGAGAGAGGTCCCACAGCAAGGAATCATGCGTCATATCATCCACCACTGGAGAAGGCCACTCTCATTTATTTGGGACCAGCACCCAGACAGAGGATACAGGTCCCACAGCAAGGAATCATGCTTCATATCAGCCACCACCGGAGAAGGCCACTCTCATGTATTTTGGACCAGCACCCAGACAGAGGATACAGGTCCCACAGCAAGGAATCATGCTTCATATCAACCACCACCGGAGAAGGCCACTCTCATGTATTTTGGACCAGCACCCAGACAGAGGATACAGGTCCCACAGCAAGGAATAAGGCGTCATATCAGCCACCACCGGAGAAGGCCACTCTCATTTATTTTGGACCAGCACCCAGACAGAGGATACAGGTCCCACATCAAGGAATCATACGTCATATCAACCACCACCGGAGAAGGCCACTCTCATGTATTTTGGACCAGCACCCAGACAGAGGAGAGAGGTCCCACATCAAGGAATCATGCGTCATATCAACCACCACCGGAGAAGGCCACTCTCATTTAGTTCGGACCAGCACCCAGACAGAGGAGACAGGTCCCACATCAAGGAATCATGCGTCATATCAACCACCAACGGAGAAGGCCACTCTCATTTAGTTCGGACCAGCACCCAGACAGAGGAGAGAGGTCCCACATCAAGGAATCATGCGTCATATCAACCACCACCGGAGAAGGCCACTCTCATTTATTTTGGACCAGCACCCAGACAGAGGAGAGAGGTCCCACATCAAGGAATCATGCGTCATATCAACCACCAACGGAGAAGGCCACTCTCATTTATTTTGGACCAGCACCCAGACAGAGGAGAGAGGTCCCACAGCAAGGAATCAGGCGTCATATCAACCCCCACCGGAGAAGGCCACTCTCATTTATTTTGGACCAGCACCCAGACAGAGGATACAGGTCCCACAGCAAGGAATCATGCGTCATATCAACCACCAACGGAGAAGGCCACTCTCATTTATTTTGGACCAGCACCCAGACAGAGGAGAGAGGTCCCACAGCAAGGAATAAGGCGTCATATCAACCACCACCGGAGAAGGCCACTCTCATTTATTTTGGACCAGCACCCAGACAGAGGAGATAGGTCCCACAGCAAGGAATCATGCCTCATATCAACCACCAACGGAGAAGGCCACTCTCATTTATTTCGGACCAGCACCCAGACAGAGGATACAGGTCCCACAGCAAGGAATCATGCGTCATATCAACCACCACCGGAGAAGGCCACTCTCATGTATTTTGGACCAGCACCCAGACAGAGGAGAGAGGTCCCACAGCAAGGAATCATGCGTCATATCAACCCCACCGGAGAAGGCCACTCTCATTTATTTTGGACCAGCACCCAGACAGAGGATACAGGTCCCACAGCAAGGAATCATGCGTCATATCATCCACCACTGGAGAAGGCCACTCTATTTATTTGGGACCAGCACCCAGACAGAGGATACAGGTCCCACAGCAAGGAATAAGGCGTCATATCACCCACCACTGGAGAAGGCCACTCTCATTTATTTTGGACCAGCACCCAGACAGAGGATACAGGTCCCACATCAAGGAATCATGCGTCATATCAACCACCACCGGAGAAGGCCACTCTCATTTATTTTGGACCAGCACCCAGACAGAGGATACAGGTCCCACATCAAGGAATCATGTGTCATATCAACCACCACCGGAGAAGGCCACTCTCATTTATTTTGGACCAGCAACCAGACAGAGGATACAGGTCCCACATCAAGGCATCATGCGTCATATCAACCACCACCGGAGAAGGCCACTCTCATTTAGTTCGGACCAGCACCCAGACAGAGGAAGAGGTCCCACATCAAGGAATAATGCGTCATATCAACCACCACCGGAGAAGGCCACTCTCATTTAGTTCGGACCAGCACCCAGACAGAGGAGAAGGTCCCACATCAAGGAATCATGCGTCATATCAACCACCACCGGAGAAGGCCACTCTCATTTATTTTGGACCAGCACCCAGACAGAGGATACAGGTCCCACATCAAGGAATCATGCGTCATATCAACCACCACCGGAGAAGGCCACTCTCATTTAGTTCGGACCAGCACCCAGACAGAGGAGAGAGGTCCCACATCAAGGAATCATGCGTCATATCAACCACCACCGGAGAAGGCCACTCTCATGTATTTTGGACCAGCACCCAGACAGAGGAGAGAGGTCCCACATCAAGGAATCATGCGTCATATCAACCCCCACCGGAGAAGGCCACTCTCATTTATTTTGGACCAGCACCCAGACAGAGGATACAGGTCCCACAGCAAGGAATCATGCGTCATATCAACCACCACCGGAGAAGGCCACTCTCATTTATTTTGGACCAGCACCCAGACAGAGGAGAGAGGTTTTCACAGCAGAGAATCAGGCATTTAGATCACCCACCACAGGAGTAGGCCACCATTTAATGGGACCCCGGCAACCATGTCAGATGGCACAATCATCAGCTTCACATCACCCAGCACAAGAGAAGGCCACTTTTAGAGACCTTGACCCCTGCAGCCACACGGAGGAGAGAGGTCCCACAGCAGAGAATCAGGCATTTATATCAGCCAGCACAGGAGAAGGCCGCTTTCAGTGACTTTGGCCCCCTGCACCCACACAGTGGAGACATGTCAGACAGCACAAGTATAGCATTCATATCACCCAGCACAGGAGAAGAACACTTTCATGTACTTTGGCCCCGGCACCCAGACAGAGGGAAGGTTCATTCAACTCTGGGTTGCACCCCAAGATCCTACTTAATTTCAAAAATTGATTTTTCAATGAAGAAGTGGCCAGGAGTACAAGACAACATGGTTTAAGGCAGTTATTAAGGACTACTCTGCACAAGGGAGGGTCAGGTCTTGTGGGATCCATGCCTGGTTCATTTTTATAAACGTCAGCTTGTCCACGTTGGCTGCGGACAGGCGGCTGCGTTTGTCAGTAATGACGCCCCCTGCCGTGCTGAATACACGTTCAGATAAAACGCTGGCCGCCGGGCAGGCCAGCACCTCCAAGGCATAACATGCTAATTCTGGCCACGTGGACAATTTGGAAACCCAGAAGTTGAATGGGGCCGAACCATCCGTCAGTACGTGGACTTGTGTGCAGATGTACTGTTCAACCATGTTAGTGAAATGTTGCCTCCTGCTAACACGTTCCGTATCAGGTGGTGGGGCAGTTAACTGTGGCGTGGAGACAAAACTTTTCCACATTTCTGCCATGCTAACCCTGCCCTCAGAGGAGCTGGCCATGACACTACTGCGTGGGCGACCTCTAGCTCCTCCTCTGCCTTGGCCTTCCACCTGTTCCCCTGTGACAGTTGGGAATGCTCTCAGGAGCGCGTCTACCAGTGTGCGCTTGTACTCGCGCATCTTCCTATCACGCTCCAGTGCAGGAAGTAAAGTGGGCACATTGTCTTTGTACCGTGGATCCAGCAGGGTGGCCACCCAGTAGTCAGCATTCACGTTAAAATGTGGGCAACTCTGCTGTCGTTGCGCAGGCACTGCAGCATGTAATCGCATCGTGTGCCAGGCTCCCCAGAGGTAAGGACAAGCTGTCCTCTGTGGAGCCATGGATCGTATCATGCCTCTGTATCCCCCAGCCACGCACCAGGGATGTGCCTGCGCTGTGCTGGGTGCCACCCGCTGTGAACCTGCTTCATCCTCATCCTCCTCCACCTCCTCCCTCATCCTCCTCGTCCTCCAGTAGTGGTCCCTGGCTGGCCACATTTGTACCTGCCCCTGCTGTTGCCAAAAAACCTCCCTCTGAGCCACTTCTAACAGACTGGCCTGAAAGTGCTAAAAACGACCTGTCATCCTCCTCCTCCTGGCCCTGGCCCACTTCTCTCTTCCATCATCCTAAGCGTTTTCTCTAGGAGACATATAGTTGGTATCATCTGCCGATAACAGTGGCATCGCCACTGGCCATGTTGGTGGCGTACTCGAAACAAGCGCAACAGGGCACACAGGTCTCGCATGGAGGCCCAATCATGGTGGTGAAGTGGTGCTGTTCCGCAGTGCGACTCGACCCGTGTGTGCTGCAGCCTGAAACTCCACTATGGCCTGCTGCTGCTCGCTACAGTCTCTCCAGCATGTGCAAGGTGGAGTTCCACCGGGTGGAGCACGTCGCATATTAGGCGGTGAGCGGGAAGGCCGAGAGTTCAGCTGTAAGCGCTGACAGGCGAGCAGCGGCAGGATGTGAGCGCCGGAAGCGCGCACGAGACGGCCCGCACTTTATGCAGCAGCTCTGACATGTCTGGAGTAGTTGTGAGATGAACTTTTGCACCACCAAATTCAGCACATGCCAGGCAAGGGATGATCACGTCAAACCGGCTAGTCCCAGAGCTGCCACGAGATTTCGCCCATTATCGCACACCACCAGGCCGGGCTTGAGGCCCACCGACAGCAACCACTGGTCGGTCTGTTGTTCAATACCCCGCCACAACTCCTGCGCGGTGTGGGGCCTGTCCCCCAAACATATGAGTTTCAGAATGGCCTGCTGGCGTTTACCCCGGGCTGTGCTGAAGTTGTTGGTGAAGGTGTGTGGCTGACTGGATGAGCTGGTGGAAGCAGAGGAGGAGGAGGAGGAAGCCGAGTAGTAGGAGGAGGCTACAGGAGGCAAAGAATGATGCCCTGTGATCCATGGCGGCGGAAGGGCGTGCGCCAAGGAACTCTCCGCCTGGGGGCCCAGCCGCCACTACATTTACCCAGTGTGCAGTTAAGGAGTGTAGCGTCCCTGGCGTGCTTACTGGTCCACGTATCTGTGGTTAGGTGGACCTTGCCATAAATAGCGTTGCGCAGTGCACACTTGATTTTTATCGGACACTTGCATGTGCAGGGAAGAACACGGCTGTCTTGGAGAAGTAGTGACGGCTGGGAACCACATACTTGGGGGACAGCCATGGCCATCAACTGTTTGAAGCTGTCTGTGTCCACCAGCCGGAATGACAGCATTTCAAAGGCCAGTAGTTTAGAAATGCTGGCATTCAGGCCAAGAGGCTTCGAGGGTGACTAGGTGGGAATTTGCGCTTCCTCTCATCTAAGGTTTGAGAGATGGAGAGCTGAGCACGCTGCTGTGTGAAATGAGTAGAGACGCTTCAGGTGACGGTGGCGGTGTCGGTGGCACATCCTCTGTTGCTGCTTTCGGCAGGTGGCAGCATTCCTCTCGAGGCGGAAGCCGAGGCAGCAGCATAGAGGAGCAGGGGAGCCTGAGCGGGTTCCTTGTTTTTAAGGTGTGTACTCCACTGCAGTTCATGCTTTGCATGTAGATGCCTGATCATGCAGGTGGTGCTCAGGTTAAGAACGTTAATGCCTCGCCTCAGGGTCTGATGGCACAGCGTGCAAACCAGTCTGGTCTTGTCCTCAGCACATTGTTTGAAGAAGTGCCATGCCAGGGAACTCCTTGAAGATGCCTTTGGGGTGCTGGGTCCCTGTTGGCGCTGGCCAATAGCAGGCAAACTCTCTGGACGGCGGCTGTTCTGCTTTTGCCCCCTGCTCCCTCTTTGGCTTCGCTGTCTCGGTCTCACCACTGCCTCTTCCTCTGAACTATTTAAAGGGAATCTGTCACCGGGATTTTGTGCATAGATCTGAAGACATGGGCTGCTAGATGGCCGCTAGCACATCCACAATATCCTGTCCCCATAGCTCTGTGTGCTTTTATTGTGTAAAAAAACTGATTTGATACATATGCAAATTAACCTGAGATGAGTCCTGTACGTGACTCATCTCAGGGACAGGACTCATCTCAGGTTCATTTGCATATGTATCAAATCAGTTTTTTTACACAAATAAAGCACACAGAGCTATGGAGACTGGATATTGCGGTTGTGCTAGCGGCCATCTAGCAGCCCATATCCCCAGCTCTATACCCAAAATCCCAGTGACAGGTTCCCTTTAAGTCAGCGGCACGACCTTCAGTTCATGTGGGGTCTAAGACCTCATCGTCCTCTGCATCGTCTTCCACCCAGTCTTCCTCCCTGACCTCCTCCTGTTCAGTCTGCACACTGCAATAAGACGCGGCAGTGGGCACCTGTGTTTCGTCATCATCAGACACTCGGTCACTCTGCTGTGGTGGTATTCCCATGTCCTCATCATCTGGATACATAAGTGGTTGTGCGTCAGTGCATGGAATGTCTTCCACCGCTGGGGAAGGGATAGGTGGACGCCCCTGGAAAACCGTGGGAGCAGAGTCTTCAAACAGAAGAAGAGACTGCTGCATAACTTGAGGCTCAGCCAGTTTCCCTGATATGCATGGGGGTGATGTGACAGACTGATGGGCTTGGTTTTCAGGTGCCACCTGTGCGCTTTCCGCAGAAGACTGGGCGGAAGACAATGTGGTGAAGCGTGCTGGAAGCACTGTCGGCCACCCAATCGACTAATGCCTGTACCTGCTCAGGCCTTACCATCCTCATAACGGCATTGGGCCCCACCAAATATCGCTGTAAATTCTGCCGGCTACTTGAGGAGTTGGTTCACTACTTTGTGCGCCTGAGGCCGAACGGCCACGTCCTCTGCCAGCAACAGAGGCTCCACGGACACCACCACGACCGCGTCCTCGTCCCTTAATAGAATGTTTCCTCATTGTTGCGATTCAACTCGCACCACAATAAAATATATTATTTTTTAGCCCCAAAATTCCCACACTGGAAGATATAATTCCTTTTTCCGGTATTAATTACAAGAAAACTTCTGCAAATTGGACACCAGAATTTTTAAAATGCTAGTTTTGGTACATAGATTCCCACACGGGGAGATATAATTCCTTTTTACAGGAGTAAAAACGTGAGGCCTAGTGTTTCTGGTCTAACAAACACCAGATTGATTAAATTGGCCTTATTTTCAGCAAAATTGCAACACTGGACAATAATGCCTTCTGGCGGTATTATTTACAAGAAAACTGCTGCAAAGTGGACATCAGATTTTTTAAAATGCTAGTTTTGGTACATAGTTTCCCACACGTGGAGATATAATTCCTTTTTACAGGAGTAAAAACGTGAGGCCTAGTGTTTCTGGTCTAACAAACACCAGATTGATTAAATTGGACCTTTTTTTCAGCAAAATTACAACACTGGACAATAATGCCTTCTGGCGGTATTATTTACAAGAAAACTGCTGCAAAGTGGACATCAGATTTTTTAAAATGATAGTTTTGGTACATAGTTTCCCACACGGGGAGATATAATTCCTTTTTACAGGAGTAAAAAACGTGAGGCCTAGTGTTTTTGGTCTACCAAACACCAGATTGATTAAATTGGCCTTTTTTTCACCAAAATTACAACACTGGACAATAATGCCTTTTGGCGGTATTAATTACAAGAAAACTGCTGCAAATTTGACATCAGAATTTTTTAAAATGCTAGTTTTGGTACATAGATTCCCACACGGGGAGATATAATTCCTTTTTACAGGAGTAAAAATGTGAGGCCTAGTGTTTCTGGTCTAACAAACACCAGATTGATTAAATTGGCCTTTTTTTCAGCAAAATTACAACACTGGACAATAATGCCTTTTGGCGGTATTATTTACAAGAAAACTGCTGCAAAGTGGACATCAGATCTTTTAAAATGCTAGTTTTTGGTACATAGTTTCCCACACGAGGAGATATAATTCCTTTTTACAGGAGTAAAACGTGAGGCCTAGTGTTTCTGGTCTAACAAACACCAGATTGATTAAATTGGCCTTTTTTTCAGCAAAATTACAACACTGGACAATAATGCCTTTTGGCGGTATTATTTACAAGAAAACTGCTGCAAAGTGGACATCAGAATTTTTAAAATGCTAGTTTTGGTACATAGTTTCCCACACGGGAGATATAATTCCTTTTACAGGAGTAAAAACGTGAGGCCTAGTGTTTCTGGTCTAACAAACACCAGATTGAATAAATTGGCCTTTTTTCAGCAAAATTACAACACTGGACAATAATGCCTTTTAGGCGGTATTATTTACAAGAAAACTGCTGCAAGTGGACATCAGATTTTTAAAATGATAGTTTTGGTACATAGTTTCCCACACGGGAGATATAATTCCTTTTACAGGAGTAAAACGTGAGGCCTAGTGTTTTTGGTCTACCAAACACCAGATTGATTAAGTTGGCCTTTTTCACCAAAGTTACAACACTGGACAATAATGCCTTTTGGTGGTATTAATTACAAGAAAACTGCTGCAAATTTGACATCAGAAATTTTTAAAATGCTAGTTTTGGTACATAGATTCCCACACGGGAGATATAATTCCTTTTACAGGAGTAAAAACGTGAGGCCTTGTGTTTCTGGTCTAACAAACACGCAGATTGATTAAATTGGCCTTTTTTTCAGCAAGAATTACAACACTGGACAATAATGCCTTTTGGCGGTATTATTTACAAGAATACTGCTGCAAATAGGACATCTGAAGTTTTAAAATGCTAGTTTGGGTACATAGATTCCCACAGGGAGATATAATTCCTTTTACAGGAGTAAAAACGTGAGGCCTAGTGTTTTGGTCTACCAAACACCAGATTGATTAAATTGGCCTTTTTTTCACCAAAGTACAACACTGGACAATAATGCCCTTTTGGCGGTATTAATTACAAAGAAAACTGCTGCAAATTTAACATCAGAATTTTTAAAATGCTAGTTTTGGTACATAGATTCCCACACGGGAGATATAATTCCTTTTAGAGGTGAAAACGTGAGGCCTAGTTTTTCTGGTGCTAACATACACCAGATTGATTAAATTGGCCTTTTTTCATCAAAATTACAACACTGGACAATAATGCCTTTAGGCGGTATTAATTACAAGAACACTGCTGCTAATTGGACACCAGATTTTTATAATGCTAGTTTGTGTACATAAATTCCCACACTGGAAGATATAATTCCTTTTTCGGTATTAATTACAAGAACACTGCTGCTAATTGGACACCAGAATTTTTATAATGCTAGTTTTGGTACATAGATTCCCACACGGAGATATAATTCCTTTTAGAGGAGTGAAAAGCGTGAGGCCTAGTTTTCTGGTCGAACAAACACCAGATTGATTAAATTGCCCTTTTTTTCACAAAATTACAACACTGGACAATAATGCCTTTTGGCGGTATTAATTACAAGAACACTGCTGCTAATTGGACACCAGATTTTTATAATGCTAGTTTGTGTACATAAATTCCCACACTGGAAGATATAATTCCTTTTCGTTTGATTAATTGCAAGAACAGTGCTGCATAATTGGACGCAAATTTTAGTATAATGACTAGTTTTGGTGCATAAGTTCCCTCTGGAAAGGATCTCAATTCCTTTTTCGGTATTGTTGTACATAGGTCGCTGCTGCTTGTTGGACACCAGAATTTTTATAATGCTGGTTTTGTTTTGCCAGTAGATTCCCACGCGGAGATATAGTCTTTTACAGGGAGTGGGCACGCGAGAGCCCTAGTGTTTCTGGTCTAGCAAACACCAGGGTGATTAGATCGGCCTTTTTCCTGCAAAGTACAACCACTGGGCTGATATAATGCCTTTTAGTGCGGTATGAATTACAAGAGAGGACTGCTGGCTTTGTTCAGAAGTCACCGAGATTTTTAAAATGCCTTAGTTTGCTAGATAAATTTCCCTACATCTGGAAAAATATTGCCTAAACCTTTGCACAGTATTAATTCCAACAGGAGTGCTTTCTTCAGTGCTTTCCTGGTCCAAGCAACTTGCAGAATAATTTTATTATTGCGGTGAAAGCTTTTTCTAATTTACTATTTGTGGCACATTAATAAGCATTCTGACCCGACAGATATTAAAGGACAAGTGGTGGCACTGGCGATAGCCTCAGCTGGAAGTTTCAGCACATTCATGGGATTTGCCTCTATATGTCTCATCAGCCAGAAAATAAGTTCGACTTTGACTGAGCAGCTGAGTCAGTCTTGTGTTGTTCTCGATTCGCGGGTACGTGGTTGCAACACTCTTTGGGCTTTGGCTTACAAACTTGCTCTGCGTGGCAGCAAGTGCTTTGGCGGCCTCCACAAATCCCCGAAAATGGCTTACCACTTGGATCAGCGCAGTCCCATGTGCCAGTAAAAATCGCTCTGGCCGAGTCTCCAGCAAAATAAGTGCCTTTCAGTTGAGCGGCTCACGGCTGAGATTGTTACTGTACTGCGCAGTGTAGAAATGTGGGGTCATTCAAATCATATCTTTGTCCCTGCCTGTCCCCGGCCCTCGCAGAAGCTGTCATGCCTCACACATAGTCAGAGCAGTGTGACGTGCGTGCGCCTTGCGCGACTCGGCTTAAGTGAGGCTGGGTCGCATGCTGCCTGGCCAATCTCACATATGCCATGGTAGTGAGCATGGCTAGTGATGAAGCTCTGGAGAAGCAGAAAATGTCAGCTTCAAAGCTGATTGGCACGCTATGCAGCCCACTTCAGAAAGCGGGAAGAAATGTCAGCCGAACACCAGGGCCGAGGCCGAACTTTGAAAATGTCATCAGGTTGGGTCGATGTTCTGAGGCACCCCAAAGTCGGTGCGATGGAACCAGGTGCAGTAACGAGGCTGGCCCAGCTCAGCCCTTCTAAAGCGCATAAGTCTGGCTTCACTTTGTAAGTTGGCTGCAGAGTAAAGGTATCCTCGTCAGTTTATAACTTCACTGGCCAGCCGCTGCGCTCGGATCGTCCAGGCGGCGCAGGGTTTGTTCTCCTGGACGCATCCGATGCGTCATCTCCTTGAGCGGGAATCTGCTGCTGTGGCAACGTGCACGTTGTGCACAGCTTGGCGGCTCTGCACGGTTACCACTGGCCTGCCAGCGATGATCAATCGCTGGCGGGCTCGTAAATATGCATAAATCGTTAGATCAAAGAGGTATATCAGGCAGCTGTTTTGTGGGCAGGCGTGCGAGTGCTAGCTGCTACCTGGTCCTCTGTGGTGGTCCCATTTGGTGCGGATGCGACCGCCAGAGGACCAGTGCTCAAAATACGCAAACAGTGCACCAAACATTTTCTTCACCCCACCCCCTCACTTTATAACCACTGTAGCACTATGGTAACCCCCTTGACGCTTTACAGCCCTAATATGAGGCTCCTGATCGCCCGCACTGTGCCGTGACCGCCTGTAAGGCTCTGTTCACATGTCCACTATCGTGTTTTGCGGATCCAGCGGATCCCGGATCCACAGATCACGTGCACGCGAGATCCGCCAAAGCTCAGGTTGCCGGGTCAATCGTGCTTTCCGCATTTGCAGATCAAGCACATTGCCAGAACTACTATAGAAAGCGCTTTTTCTTGTCCGCAATTGCGCACAAGAAAAGGACGCTGTATTCTGTATTTTGCTGAGCAGAATGCAGGTTCGTAAAGGTGCGGGATCCGCAATTCCGGATCAGCGGGACAAGGTCTGTCCCCATAAAGTAAATGGGTCCACAATTCCTAGTTCGCCAAAGCAGGGTGGCCATGGGCGTGTGACTGGGGCATAAGGGTCCTTATCACCGCCAGTTAGTTAGCTACTTGTTAGGAAGTTGGCATGCGCAGCCACACGCACCGCAGTCACTGATTTTGGCAGAAGAATTTTTTCATCACAAAGCCCCGGTCGATCGCGAATGAAAAAAATCTGTGCCGTTCATTTATTTTATTTTTTTTTTTCAGCCCAGGGGCAGAGACGTAAAAAAATCTCATTACCACCCGTGTGCTCAATATAAGGAGGAATGCAGCAAGCTCTGGCCAATGCTGGCCATACGTGTAGCCAATGATGCGGGTACCCTCCTGCCAGGGCAAATTGCAAAAGAACCTCACATGTGAGCCCCATTTTAGAAAGAAGACACCCGCTGGGTATTCCGTGAGGGTATGGTGAGTTCATGTAAAGTGTAGAGTGGAATATGAGACTTTGTAAAAAAAATATATATATCGGTGTCCGCCCAAATTGTAAATTTTTTTCTTCTGTGAGAACTCAGTTATGCCCTCTCTGGAGACCTTGGGGTGTCTTCTTTCCACAATGAAGGTCACTTGTGGAATTATTTATACTGCCCTGGCATTCAGAGTCCTAAAGAGTGAGAATCCAATCGCGTAAATACGCCTGTAATCCTAAAGGTACTCATTGGTTTTAGGGCCCTTCTTTTACATCTTTGCTGCAAGAGTGTCACTCATGTTGATATGTCGCCGTACTCAGGAGTGATTGTAATGTATTTTGGGGTGTGTGCACCCATATACCCATGCTGGGTGAGAGAAATATCTGTGTGTTAACTTTTAAAATTTTTTATACGGGGTTTGTCCATTTTAACGATATTTCTCACAAAGTATGGTATATGTAAAAACCACTAAACTACCTTCTCCTGGTGCGGCGGTATGGTGTGCTGCAGCATAATAACAAAGGGACAAATTCCCAACAGGTACCTTTAGCTTTTACATGGCTGCTCACAATTTGGCCCATGAAAATGCCAGAACAGGTACAATGCTACGCCACGTGTGACCCCATTTTTGGAAGAAGACACTTAGGTATTCACTGGGGGCATAGTGAGTCCACGTGGGAGATTTCATTTTTGTGAGGGTAGCAGAAATGGAAACTTTTATTATTTTTATTTTTCCTCAGAAAGTGTCATTTTCCGTAACTTGTGAAAAAATGAAACGTGACATGAACTCACCATGCCCCCTCCGCGAATGCTTTGGGGTGTCTTCTAAATGGTGTAATTGGGGGTATTTATACTCGCTGACATTCTAGCACCTGAAGAAACATGACAGGCGCTCAGAAAGTCAGAGCTGCTTCTAAAATGCCGGAAATTCACTTTTGCACCATAGTTTGTAAGCGCTATAACTTTTACCCAAACCAATAAATATACACTTATTGGATTTTTTATCAAAGACATAGTAGAACAATAAATTTAGCGAAAAATTTATATAGAAATGTAGTTTTTTAAAAAAATTTACAACAGAAAGTGAAAAATGTCATTTTTTGCAAAAATTTCGGTAATTTTGATTAATAGCAAAAAGTAAAAATGTCAGCAACAATGAAATACCACCAAATGAAAGCTCTATTAGTGAAGAAAAGGAGGTAAAATTCATTTGGGTGGTAAGTTGTATGACTGAGCAATAAACGGTGAAAGTAGTGTAGTGCAGGATTGTAAAAAGTGGCCTGGTCATTAAGGGTGTTTAAGCTAGGGGGCTGAAAACGGTTAAAATTACAGTGGACAATATAAAAATTAAAACAATGGCACAGTGGCATGTTTTCTCTACGCTGATATGGAATGATAAATGGTGCCTAGAAAGGCCACAACATCTGCAAAAGGAAAATGGCTTTTCATACAGGTATGTGAATGAAAAAATTCAAAAAGTTACAGAGGAAAATCTAAAATGAAAAAAAGGAAAAGGTTGTGTCAGAATGTGGGTGCAAAAGTTAACAAAAACCTCTACTGAAAATGTAGACATTCAATCCTAACTACCTGTTTCACATGAAGCTCCAACTTCTTGGGGTGCTCCTGACATATATTAAATGCTCACCTTGTATACCTCATGAAACTAACAATTTTTGTACTATCTTTTCTTTAGACCTCTGTGCTGTGTTATTCCTTGTAATATATTATGAATATATTTGCTACTAATTGCACCACATACCATTCCCTTTTCAAAGATGCAAGTGTTGGCATGAAGAATGATAATACTTGAATAATAGGATTATTCATACATTTCAAGAGGAGGACTCAGAGAGAATGACCATGCACTTCAACTACTTTGGGCGGAAGGGTTACGGAAATATTAACCTGTATGTGTGGCTGAAGGCTGTAAAAAATGCAAATTCTAATTTGGGTGTTGGTGTATACCTGTTACTGTGTTGGTCCACAGCTATTTAACAAAGATAATATATTTCCCTTAGGAGAAAGTGGATGTTTCAAAAAATAGATCGTGCTTTGGTCAATATTCTCTAATTTACAAAAGCAAAATTAAGTAAGTAGGAAAAACACTTTATAAAATCAATAAAGTAGAAATTAAGCTGTACTGTGGAAACAGTCCAGAGACTCCATGGTGGCGGTGAGTGATCTGTCCTTCAAAACTTATTGCTGTTTTTGCTGCAGGCTGTAATCTAGGAGATTTCTGATGAATAAATTCTTCGCTCTTATCCCTGACATAATATCTTTAGATGACATTATTTCTACCTAGCTATTTAAAATAATTTCCATCAAAAATATTTGGTGTTTCCTCCATTCACTGGTATTTTCAAATATACAGAAATTAGTGGACTGAAGTCCCATAGCAGAGAAAGCCAAAATCGTGGTGAGGTAGGATCGGGTCTGAGATATTCTATCAATATGCTATATGTAAATGTCTAGATGAGAATTCTCCTTTAAGTAAAAATTGACTGTGTTTAATTTAACATCTGCATTCAGGCGCGCACTTTGCTGGCAATGACACAATTCACACAACAAATTTTGGGATACTGTGGCCGGGTGAGTGTCTCTGGCTACCAACTTTCTCTGTCTTTGGTTCTTGTCCGTCTCTCACTTCTTTAAAATTGCCAACAACTTCACCCAGCCTGAAGTCACCTCTGGCATTTATAGGCATGAAACAGGCGGCACACTCACATCGGTGGCACCAAACTGACTTAGGATCCGTAGAGAATATTAACTCTCACTCTTTCAGGAATTCTTTTTGGCTGGGTCATGCTGGTGCACACAGCAGTGCCCACTCCCGGCCAGTCGGGGCAGCGCCAATACCCTCCTCCGCACTAATACACATCCAATAAGTGACTGAACTGTAGCCTAAACATCTTTCCACCATGGCACCCCCTTAAAAAAATACAAAAGATAAAACAGTTGAATAACCGATGCTTGGCATAAAAATCCTCATATGCAATCCGACAGCCATGTGCTAGTGGCGCGGGTCATCAATGCTGCTACGGAGTAGAGGTAGACATGATGGTGTCCACAACACTGGACAATAATGCCTTCTGGCGGTATTATTTACAAGAAAACTGCTGCAAAGTGGACATCAGATTTTTAAAATGCTAGTTTTGGTACATAGTTTCCCACACGTGGAGATATAATTCCTTTTACAGGAGTAAAAACGTGAGGCCTAGTGTTTCTGGTCTAACAAACACCAGATTGATTAAATTGGCCTTTTTTCAGCAAAATTACAACACTGGACAATAATGCCTTCTGGCGGTATTATTTACAAGAAAACTGCTGCAAAGTGGACATCAGATTTTTAAAATGATAGTTTTGGTACATAGTTTCCCACACGGGAGATATAATTCCTTTTACAGGAGTAAAAACGTGAGGCCTAGTGTTTTTGGTCTACCAAACACCAGATTGATTAAATTGGCCTTTTTTCACCAAAATTACAACACTGGACAATAATGCCTTTGGCGGTATTAATTACAAGAAAACTGCTGCAAATTTGACATCAGAATTTTTAAAATGCTAGTTTTGGTACATAGATTCCCACACGGGAGATATAATTCCTTTTACAGGAGTAAAAACGTGAGGCCTAGTGTTTCTGGTCTAACAAACACCAGATTGATTAAATTGGCCTTTTTTCAGCAAAATTACAACACTGGACAATAATGCCTTTGGCGGTATTATTTACAAGAAAACTGCTGCAAAGTGGACATCAGAATTTTTAAAATGCTAGTTTTGGTACATAGTTTCCCACACGGGAGATATAATTCCTTTTACAGGAGTAAAACGTGAGGCCTAGTGTTTCTGGTCTAACAAACACCAGATTGATTAAATTGGCCTTTTTTTCAGCAAAATTACAACACTGGACAATAATGCCTTTTGGCGGTATTATTTACAAGAAAACTGCTGCAAAGTGGACATCAGATTTTTAAAATGCTAGTTTTGGTACATAGTTTCCCACACGGGAGATATAATTCCTTTTACAGGAGTAAAAACGTGAGGCCTAGTGTTTCTGGTCTAACAAACACCAGATTGATTAAATTGGCCTTTTTTCACCAAAATTACAACACTGGACAATAATGCCTTTTGGCGGTATTAATTACAAGAAAACTGCTGCAAATTTGACATCAGAATTTTTAAAATGCTAGTTTTGGTACATAGATTCCCACACGGGAGATATAATTCCTTTTACAGGAGTAAAAACGTGAGGCCTTGTGTTTCTGGTCTAACAAACACCAGATTGATTAAATTGGCCTTTTTTCAGCAAAATTACAACACTGGACAATAATGCCTTTTGGCGGTATTATTTACAAGAATACTGCTGCAAATAGGACATCTGAAGTTTTAAAATGCTAGTTTGGGTACATAGATTCCCACACGGGAGATATAATTCCTTTTACAGGAGTAAAAACGTGAGGCCTAGTGTTTTTGGTCTACCAAACACCAGATTGATTAAATTGGCCTTTTTTTCACCAAAATTACAACACTGGACAATAATGCCTTTTGGCGGTATTAATTACAAGAAAACTGCTGCAAATTTAACATCAGAATTTTTTAAAATGCTAGTTTTGGTACATAGATTCCCACACGGGGAGATATAATTCCTTTTTAGAGGAGTGAAAACGTGAGGCCTAGTTTTTCTGGTGTAACATACACCAGATTGATTAAATTGGCCTTTTTTTCACCAAAATTACAACACAGGACAATAATGCCTTTTGGCGGTATTAATTACAAGAACACTGCTGCTAATTGGACACCAGATTTTTTATAATGCTAGTTTGTGTACATAAATTCCCACACTGGAAGATATAATTCCTTTTTCCGGTATTAATTACAAGAACACTGCTGCTAATTGGACACCAGATTTTTTATAATGCTAGTTTTGGTACATAGATTCCCACACGGGAGATATAATTCCTTTTAGAGGAGTGAAAACGTGAGGCCTAGTTTTTCTGGTCGAACAAACACCAGATTGATTAAATTGCCCTTTTTTCACCAAAATTACAACACTGGACAATAATGCCTTTTGGCGGTATTAATTACAAGAACACTGCTGCTAATTGGACACCAGATTTTTATAATGCTAGTTTGTGTACATAAATTCCCACACTGGAAGATATAATTCCTTTTCCGGTATTAATTACAAGAACACTGCTGCTAATTGGACACCAAATTTTTATAATGCTAGTTTTGGTACATAAATTCCCACACTGGAAGATATAATTCCTTTTTCCGGTATTAATTACAAGAACACTGCTGCTAATTGGACACCAGAATTTTTATAATGCTAGTTTTGGTACATAGATTCCCACACGGGAGATATAATTCCTTTTACAGGAGTGAAAACGTGAGGCCTAGTGTTTCTGGTCTAACAAACACCAGATTGATTAAATTGGCCTTTTTTCACCAAAATTACAACACTGGACGATATAATGCCTTTTGGCGGTATTAATTACAAGAGGACTGCTGGTATTTCAGAACACCGGAATTTTTAAAATGCTAGTTTTGCTAGATAAATTTCCCACACTGGGAAAAATATTGCCTAAGCCTTTTACAGTATTAATTACAACAGGAGTGCTTCTTCTGGTCTAACACCAGAATAATTTTATTATTACGGTGAAAGCTTTTTCTAATTTATATTTGTGGCACATAAAAAAAAAAATATTTCTGGCTGACAGTATTGGACAAAGTAGTGGCACTGGCTAGCCTAGCTGGAACAGCACATTCATGGGATTTGCTATCCTATATATCTCATCAGCCAGAAAAAAATTGACTTTGACTGAGCAGCTGAATCGCTGTTGTTCTGATTCACAGGTGTAAATTTTTAACTTCTTTGGAGCTTTGGCTTACACTCTGTGGCAGCAAGTGCTGGCGCACCACAAGTCCCAAAATGGCCACCGCCGGTCAGCCCAGTTACATGTGCCAGTAAAAATCGCTCTGGCCAGTCTCAACAAAATAGTGACTTTCAGTGAACAGCTCAGCTGAGTTGTTCTGATGCACAGGTGTAGAAATGTAGATCATTCAATCACTTCTTTATCCCTGCCTATCTCGCCCTCACAGAAGCTGCATCCTCTCCCTACACTAGTCAGAGCAGTGTGACGTGCGGCGCTACGTGACTCCAGCTTAAATAGAGGCTGGGTCACATGCTGCACTTGGCCAATCACAGCCATGCCATTAGTAGGCATGGCTGTGATGGGCTCTTAGGGCAAGAAGTAAAACGCTAGCTGATTGGCCGCTATGCAGCCCTTCAGAAAGCGGGAAGAAATCGACGAACACCAGACCCGAAACCGAACTTTTTTGAAAATGTCCGGGTTTGGGTCCGTGTTACGGACACCCCAAAATTCGGTACGAACCCGAACGATGCTCGAACTGTTCGCTCAACACTATAAAACATATAAATCTGGCTTCACTGTAATTGTACAGAATAAAGGTAATCTGTCAGTTTTAACTTCTTGCCGACCGCCTAACTCACGGATGCGTCCAGGCGGCGGCAAGTTTGTTCCTCCTGGACGCATCCGTGCGTCATCTCGCGAGAGGCGAGATCTGCTGTGAACGCGTGCACGCGCGCGCGTTCACAGCAGAGCGCGGCTCTGCAGTTATACTACAGCCTGCCAGCGATGATCAATCGCTGGCAGGCTGTAAATGTAAAATAAATTAGATCAAAGAGGTATATCAGACGCTGTTTTGTGAACAGCGTCTGATATAGCTGCTACCTGGTCCTCTGGTGGTCCCATTTGCTGGGATCGACCACCAGAGGACCAGGTAACTATGTAAAGTTGCACCAAACAGTACACTAACCCCACCCCCACCCCCTCACTTTATAACCACTATTAACCCCTTGTTAACCCCTGATCACCCAATATAGACTCCCTGATCACCCACCTGTCACTGATCACCCCCTGTAAGGCTCTATTCACATGTCCATATGTGTTTTGCGGATCCGCGGATCCACGGATCCACAGATCCGTGCCGCGGATCCGCAAAACTCGGACACGGTCAATGTGCTTTCCGCATTTTGCAGATCCGCACATTGCCAGAACTATATAGAAAACGCTTTTTCTTGTCCGCAATTGCGCACAAGAAAAGGGCATGTTCTATATTTTTGCGGAACGGAAATGCAGATTCGTAAGTGCGGATCCGCAATTCCGGATCCGAGCGGGACAAAGTCTGTCCCCATAGAAATAAATGGGTCCACAATTCCGTTCCGCAAACAGAATTGCGGACGTGTGAATGGGGCATAAGGGTCCCTTATCACCGCCAGTTAGTTAGCTACTTGTTAGGAAGTTGGCGCCCAGCCCACCGCACCGCAGTCACTGATTTTGGCAGAGATTTTTTCATCCACATTGATCGATGCGAATGAAAAAATCTGTGCCGTTCATTTATTTATTTTTTTCAGCCCAGAGGCAGAACGTAAAAAAAAAAATCTCATTACCCGTATGCTCAATATAAGGAGAATCGCAGAAACTCCTAATGCTGGCCATACGTGTAATGATTGCGGAGACCCTCAAATGCCAGGGCAGTGCAAAAACCTCACATGTGACCCCATTTTAGAAAGAAGACACCCCAAGGTATTCCGTGAGGGGTATGGTGAGTTCATGTAAAATTTAGTGGAATATGAGACTTTGTAAAAAAAAAAATATATATATCAATTTCCGCCAAATTGCCAAATTTTTTTTTCTGTGAACTCGTCATACCCCTCACAGAATACCTTGGGGTGTCTTCTTTCCACAATGGGGTCACTTGTGGGGTATTTATACTGCCCTGGCATTTTAGGGGTCCTAAAGCGTGAGAATCCAAATGCGTAAAAATGCCCTGTGAAATCCTAAAGGTACTCATTGGTTTTAGGGCCCCTTTGCGCATCTTTGCTGCAAAAAAGTGTCACTCATGTGGTATCGCCGTACTCAGGAGAAGTAGGGCAATGTATTTTGGGGTGTATTTTTACATATACCCATGCTGGGTGAGAGAAATATCTCTGTAAATGACAACTTTTTAAATTTTTTATACAAAGTTGTCAATTTACAGCGATATTTCTCACACAAAGTATGGGTATATGTAAAATACACCCTAAAACACATTGCCCTACTCCTCCTGAGTACGGCGATACCACATGAGTGACACTTTTTGCAGCCTGGTGCGCAAAGGGGCCCAAATTCCAACGAGTACCTTTAGCTTTTACATGGCTGCTCACAATTTAGCCCCGCCCAAAATGCCAGAACAGTAAACACACCTCACAAGTGACCCCATTTTGAAAGAAGACACCCCAAGGTATTCACTGAGGGGCATAGTGAGTCCGTGGGAGATTTCATTTTTTGCCAGAAGTTAGCAGAAATGGAAACTTTATTATTTTTATTTTTTTCCTCAGAAAGTGTCATTTTCCGCTAACTTGTGAAAAAAAATGAAATGATACATGAACTCACTATGCCCCTCCGCGAATACTTTGGGGTGTCTTCTTTCTAAAATGGTGTCATTTGGGGGGTATTTATACTTTCCTGACATTCTAGCACCTGAAGAAACATGACAGGCGCTCAGAAAGTCAGAGCTGCTTCAAAATGCCGAAATTTACCTTTTTGCACCATAGTTTGTAAACGCTATAACTTTTACCCAAACCAATAAATATACACTTATTGTATTTTTTTTTATCAAAGACATGTAGAACAATAAAGTTTGTGAAAAATTTATATAGAAATGTAGTGTAAAAAAAAAAAAATTACAACAGAAAGTGAAAAATGTCATTTTTTTGCAAA
The DNA here is from genome assembly GCA_033119425.1 of Bufotes viridis. NCBI lineage: Eukaryota > Metazoa > Chordata > Amphibia > Anura > Bufonidae > Bufotes > Bufotes viridis. The sequence goes on from CM065591.1 coordinate 451,378,356, forward strand.
AATTTCGGTAATTTTTGATTAATAGCAAAAAAAGTAAAAATGTCAGCAACAATGAAATACCACCAAATGAAAGCTCTATTAGTGAGAAGAAAAGGAGGTAAAATTCATTTGGGTGGTAAGTTGTATGACGGAGCAATAAACGGTGAAAGTAGTGTAGTGCAGAATTGTAAAAAAGTGGTCTGGTCATTAAGGGTGTTGAAGCGGTTAAAGTACAGTGGACAATATAAAAAGAAGACTAAACAATGGCACAATTGCATGTTTTTTTCCTCACTACATGATATGGAATATTAAATGGTGCCACTAGAAAGTACAACTTATCCTGCAAAAAGTAAGCCCTCATACAGGTATGTGAATGAAAAAATTCAAAAAAGTTACAGAGGAAAATCTAAAATGAAAAAAAGGAAAAGGTTGTGTCAGGTATGGGTGCAAAAAGTTAACAAAAACCTCTACTGAAAATGTAGACATTCAATCCTAACTACCTGTTTCACATGAAGCTCCAGCTTCTTGGGTGCTCCTGACATATGCATTTAAATATATACTTGTATACCTCATGAAATAACAATTTTGTACTATCTTTTCTTAGACCTCTGTGCTGTGTTATTCCTTGTAATAAATGTATGAATATATTTACTACTAGATGCCTACTACCATTCCCTTTTTCAAAGATGCAAGTGTTGACATGAAGAATGATAATGCCCAGATATCAAGTTATTCATACATTTCCAAGAGGAGGACTCGAAGAGGAATGGCTCCATTACCCTTCACTACTTTGGGCGGAAGGGGACTACAGAAATATTAACTGTATGTGGCACAAATTGTAAAATGCAAATTCTAGTCCCAGGTGTTGAGCCATACCTATTGCACTGTGTTGGTCACAGCTATTTAACAAAGATAATATATTTCCCTTAGGAAAATTGGATGTTTCAAAAATAGATCGTGCTTTGGTCAATATTCTCTAATTTACAAAAGCAAAATTTAATTAAAGTGGAAAAACCTTTTATAAAATCAATAAAGTAGAAATTAGCTGTACATGGAAACAGTCCAGAGACTCCATGGTGGCGGTGATGAATCTGTCCTTCAAAACATTGCTGTTTTTTACTGCAGGCTGTAATCTAGGAGATTTCCTGATGAATAAATTCTTATCACCATCCCTGACATAATATCTTTAGATGACATTAATTTCTACCTAGCTATTTAAAATAATTTCCATCAAAATATTTGGTGTTTCCTCCATTCACTGGTATAAAACTTCCAAATATACAGTAGTGGACTGAAGTCCCATAGCAGGAGAAAAGCCACGTGTGTTGAGGTAGGATCAGGTCTGAGATATTCTATCAATATGCTATATGTAAATGTCTAGATGAGAATTCTCCTTTAAGTAAAGAATTGACTGTGTTTAATTTAACATCTTATTCAGGCGCGCACTTTGCTGGCAATGAGAGGCACAATTCACACAACCAATTTTGGGGATACTGCAGCGGTGAGTCTCTTGTTAGCTGCCAACTTTCTCTGGCTCTTTAGTTCTTGTCCGTCTCTCACTTCTTTAAAATTGCCAACAACTTCACCCAGCCTGAGTCCACCACCTCTGGCATTTATAGGCAAAACAGGCGGCACACTCATCGGTGGCACACCCAAACTGACTTAGCGGATCCGTAGGGAATATTAATATCCACTCACTGGAATTCTTTTGGCTGGGTCATGTGGTACACACAGCAAGTGCCCACTCCGGCCAGTCAGGGCAGCGCCAATACCCTCCTCCGCACTAATACACATCAATAAGGCGGCTGAACAACCCAGCCTAAAACATCTTTCCACCATGGCACCCCTTAAAAAATACAAGAATAAAACAGTTGAATAACCATTAACTTGGCATAAAAATCCTCATATGCAATCCGACAACCATGTGCTAGTGACGCAGGTCATCAATGCTGCTACGGAGTAGAAGGTAAACATGATGGTGTCCACTGGAGCATGGAGGTTCTATGTGGTCACCTTTGGTGGAGAGACCTGTTGTTGCACGGGAACCTGAACTCATTCTGACTGTGCCTAATGTAGTCAAAGCTTGCAGAGAGTGCTCAGTCGGGAGTCTGACAAAAGGATAATTATAATGGGGAAACTGGTTTCTTCATAATTTCCCTGTACAAACACATACAGGTAGTTGCATGAACCTCATGTTAGTGACTGAACTTACAAGGTGGATGTGAGTTGCTATGAGCATGGTCCACCCAATGGAATATTAAAGGAGAATTGTAAGCGGAAGTTGCTCCACAATTTTGGGAGTATAAATAAGACACTGATAGGCCAAAGAGAGAAAACTGCTGGTAAGGCCAAAAATTCAAGAAAGTAGGGGTGCATGCTTTGCATTTCTGTCCAAAAATCAAAGGGGCTGTAAAAATTGCAACCCCTGTTTGTTTCAGCTTTAACTAAAGGTAATGGATTATAACAAATTTTACCCATGAGCATGGCTATTAGCAATACTAAAGATGTGTGAATGATAAACGTAAAAATGATGCCAGGGGCAGGTATGTCATGTGAAATAATATTCTTGTTTGCATTATGTATACCTGGTTTATTTTACTATTCACCTTACAGTAAAGATTTGCTGCCCCCTTCCCCCATTCTTAAAGAACCATAGGCTGGAGGAGTTCTCATAAAGGATTATTTGTAAGGAGTCCACAGACATTGCTATAGATATTACACAGTGGAAAGAAGAGGACGCAGCGTATTAAATATTATTTTATTACAAGGTCTTATGAGAAGCTGTAATAATAGGCACTGTGTGTATTTTTATCACTTACAGAAGTGCACACAGATGGTACAATATTCATAATGGCAGCTGCTGTCGATATTCATCTTTTAGGCACGCGGGATCATACGCATACTTCAGCTTTGTTTCTGATGCTATATATAAAACCGCATACAGGCCAGTGGAACATGTATGCAGAATGCACATCATTTTTCAGGGAGAGGGATCTCAGCACTATCCTTCACAGTTTCAATTTCAAGCCATAATCTACAGTAGAATATTTAACTACAATCCTGTATGACTATCATCTGTCGTCAGAGCATCATTTGTGCAGTAAATCAGGCATGTCAAATACGATCTACCCCAAGGCACAGAGTCATCTCAGGCATTCTTGTGACGCCAGTAGACGGAGTGGTGAAAGAAGCCAAGGGGAACTTGTTTTCCTTACTTTCAATTTTTTTAGGATTACTACATTTTCAACACCATGAAAGATGAATCTCTGAAGTTACTGGTTTCCAAACTGTTTCAGTCCAAGGAACTAAAAACCTGCTAGAGACCCCACTGTGGAACCTTAACCCCTTGTACATATGGGCAACACATCATCAGACTGCCTCAGCTATTTGATATCGCTGCTGTGGACCAGGGCTAGCCACACAGTAAAGGAGTCAATGAGGATTGGTGGTGTAACTATGGAGATGCCAAAATCCAGCAGAGTTGTATTATAGTATATCATTATAGCATAGCTATAATTTTCAAAGTGGCATATGTCCATTAAAACTGCCCCTCAGGTGTTGGCCATTAAAAGTAGCCACAGAGACTCTAGCCTAGGACCTGTTTGGGAACAGCAGACAATGGATTTGAGGCCCTAGTTTATTTAAAGGATTACTATTAGAGAGGAGCAAATCGAATCCCACGAAGTGGGAATTGGATCCAAATTTCAGGATAAATTCGATTCTGCCTCGAAGCCAAATTTCCTTTTGTATTGTGTCAGCGAATCGATTCAACCTTAGGTAGTATAAAACAACAAAAAAATCATACTTACCTCCTCCATTTGCTCGTGACGGGCTACCAGCCGCCATCTTGATTGGAGATCTCACCCGAAATCCAGTGCGCAGTGACTTATGATGTCACCGCACCGGCCGGCTTGATGAAGTAATCTCGTGCCGCGCAAGATTTTGCGCGAGATCTTCAAGCAAGATGGCGGCTGGCCTGTCGCGAGCAAATGGAGGCAGTAAGTTTCATTGAATCCTTTTAATGTTAATTTTACACAGTTTTTACACTCAGATGCTGCAATCATGTATGAACGCAGCATCTGAGGGGTACAATGACGAGGGGTGGTGCTATCGTAGCTCCCTATCATTGCACCCGCTACTTACAAAAAAATGCGCTTTGTGATGAAGTAATTCGTCACAAAGCTAATTTTTTTTGTAAAATTCAGCGAATCAGCTGAATCCAACATTTCAAAAATTCGCTCATCTCTAATCACTATATCAACATGTATAATAAGCAGAAATTATCTTTCAGACAGTATGTAAACGTAAATGAAATGCAATGGATGTGGACCCTCTGTGCCACAGAATGGATTTGACTTAGGGCTATTCCTGAGGGCATTGTCAATGTGGTCCCTTATTCACCCTTTCACCTCCATACAGGGATCTGGAGTTCATTGCAGGGGGTCACCTCTAGAAGTAGTCTCAGAGGCTGCTGTCCCACATGGCTCAAGAGACACCGGTGTGTGGGAGAAGCACGGTCAATCAAGACAGGCAGAGTTCATGCAATATGGTAAAATAGGCAGTAGGTCAGGGCAGGCGGCACAAGTTTGATTCAGTAGTCAGGCCGAGATGTCCAGAACACCCAATAGCGGCACACCTTTTCAGGAATTAGATAAGCTAGGAACCCTATTGCTCGGGCACCTTCCCATAGAGGAAGGTGTCATATATACCCAGGGAACGTTGTTATGGGCTGGAGACAGATTAGGCTGTAGTCTCAGAGGCTGCTGTCCAACATGGGTCAAGAGACACCAGTGTGGGAGAAGCACGGTCAATCAAGACAGGTAGAGTTCATGCAATATGGTAAAATAGGCAGTAGGTCAGGGCAGGCGGCACAGGGTTGATACAGTAGTCAGACACGAGATGTCAGAACACCCAATAGCGGCACACCTTTTCAGGAATTAGATAAGCTAGGAACCCTATTACTCGGGCACCTTCCCATAGAGGAAGGTGTCATATATGCCCCAGGAACGTTGTTATAGGCTGGAGACAGATTAGGCTGTGCATGCAGGAGCATGCACACGCCAGAGCAGGAGGAAGGAGGTGGGGACATACGTGTGTGGCAGGGAATGTATCGCAGTAGAAGGGATGAGTACTTCATTGAGTGAGACTGTTTGGAGAAGGGAGATGCCCGCAGACATTGACTTACAGCAAACGTTCCTGTAGGTTCTCATCACATGTCAGACCAAGAGGAACTAGCTGGAGACATCCATTAATGGTGGGGAACATATATCAGTGGGAGGGATAAGTACTCCACTGGCTGTGACTGCTGGAAGAGGGGAGATGCTGGAGGACTAGTGATGAGTGGCAGGGCAATATTCGGAATTCGCAATATTTTGCGAATATTTGGTAGAATATTCAGCATATATTCACGAATTTATGGTTATTTTCTTGATTGCGAAAATCGGCAATGTAATATGTACGTAATGCGCGCGCAATACAGGCATGGGTCAACTTTGCTACATTTTTCAAGCTGCTAGAAGTTTCCTGAGACTGGAGAAAATGGTTTGCATGGCAGAACATTAAAATAGCTTTATATGCAGACAAAGTGCTCCAATATATTCGCGATTGCGCAAATTGGCAATAAATGATGTGCATATTTTTGCTCAATACGTGCAACTTCACATTTTAGCAGGTCTGACTACATATTAGTGATTGGTGCACTAAGTATTGCTGTGAACTTGTGACATCACAGCACTATGTCTGTATCGTATGTATGTGTGGACAGCAGAACCTACACTATATCACTATCTAACCTACACAGACTATCTCCCACTAACTCTCTGTATTATATATATAAGCTAACTAACTATGTAATGTAATGTGACATAGCAAAGCACTGAGCACAGCAAGGACACTGCTGTCTCTCTCAGAACTGCAAAAATACTGCATACAATGGCTGCTGGGGAGGTTCTTATATAGTAAGGGGTAGGCAACTTTCCTATTGGTTGCTAGGGATATTGCTAAGATCAGACAAAGACATTGCAGCCTTCTCATTGGCCCACAAGCAAAAGGGAGGTTACTGATGAAAAAATGTAGAAAATGTATTCCAAAATGCGAATATATATCACTATATTCTAAATATTCACAAATTCTCAAAGTTGCGATATTCACAATTAAATTCGCGATTCGATTATTCGCGGTCCAACACTATGGAGGACATGGACCTACAGTAACTGTACCTGCAGGTTCTTAGAACTTGAGATATGTGATAAAATACTGATCATAGGGGCAATCATTTTTCTGGATTTCCTGCCTGTAATTGTATTGAAGAACGCTACAGTCAGTCTGACATATTATATCTAATTGCACCCATACAGTATAGGTAGAATACTGTTTTCTGACCAGTAGATCTCTCTCCCAGGCTTTTTGAAACCTCATGAAGTATAAGGCAAGACATCAAGCCATTGATGGCAGCTATCTGCATGACTTATCATGCAAGGTTATCATTCTAGACAACAGTGCCAAAAATGTTTAACTGCCAGTGGATGCAAATCTAATGTTAGGCATGAAAGTCTTTCCAAGCAATTTAATGACCGCTCCATCACTGACTAAAAATTCCAACTGGGCAGATCAACTGATCCAAACTGATCGGAATTTGTCTTACCCTTTTGTGTTCCAATAAAGTTTAGACAGTTGGAGCAAATTGTCTAAATTTCCTTTTCAGATGTCTGAAATCTCAAATGTATATCTAGCTTTAAAAGATGTAGCATATACTTATCTATTAGGTCATATAAACAGGCAGTTACCATTAGGGTGGTTTCACAAATAGCATTTAGTTTTTAAATGTGCATTTTTGTGGCAGGAAAGGAAGTGGAAGGAAAAAAACATTGCATCAAAAAATAAAGTAGCCTTTTTTAAACAAAAATCCAATGCGTGAAACAAGCCTTACAAAAATTTAGAGCTGGAATTTGCATTAGTACAACAGCCCTGTCACTTGGTATTATGAAAATTGGTTGACCCTGTTTTGTAGTCATTGCAGGAAAATGTATAACAGTACGTTTCATAAACTTTTAGTTTTCCAATACTAATGTAGTGAAATTCTAATTATTATAATTATATAAGTCCCTCCAGCTAAAAAAAAAGAAAAAAAAAATTGGGGACCTCTGCTCTCCAGTTTGCAGCCCCAAGCAAGGTGAAATTCCTGAGATGTAGTCAGTATACGTGTATGTGTTATATTACATGCCTTGCACTGTTAAGATGAGTGTTACAGTAAAGTTACACAGCAGTCATTAATACTGCATTCAGTACTGGCAAAATGCCCATTATGGTACTAAGTAGGGATGAGCGACTCAACTCGGATGAAACATCCAAAGTCGATTGGCATAAAACTTTGTTCTAATACTATACGGAGCAGGAGCTTTCTACAATATTAGAATGTGTTCGCTCCAATGAGCCGAAGTTAGTTGCTATGCGAAGTCTCACAAGACTTCGCACAATAACTTCATAATTTAATTTGTACTGTAAAAACAATTTCTCGAACTCGGATTCGGTTCCAAGTGGTACCTTTGAACTGAACCCAAGCAATAACTTTGTCTCACCGAGTCAATACATTCTAATACTGTACGGAGCTCCTGCTTCAGTACACTATTAGAACAAAGTTTTATGCGAATCGACTTCGGATGTTTCTTCGGATCTTACTAAGCATGATTATATGGTAATGTATAATAATATGCAAACCATTAGAAAAAGTGATGTGGTGTTAAACAGGCAGGATATGCTCAAACCCATATGCAGTTGTGCATGTATATAGGGAGCACATCCTGCACTTGTAGTCCGTTGCTGATGGCAATCAACAGCAAAAAAATGCATTCAATGGAAGATGCCAGCAACGGACTACAAGTACAACAATAACCATCCTACATAAGGTAATGATTATGTGAAGGTGGAGAACAATCAAAAACTTAACAATAGCAAAGACAGGTACACTCTGTGGTAATACTAAACCTTCACACTGATGTTAGAATTGAGAGGTTAGTTCGACATATTCTACTAGGAGGACATGGCTAAGCTCGGGCACAGTGCCAAGGTCTCTCAAGTAGCCCGAGGCCCTACCACTCACCTACCTGTGCCGTATGGGTGATACCAGGGGCCAGTGGGCGAGTCACGGGAGGATAAGGCCTGGGAAGCTGTTTGTTAGTCAGGCCTTATCCTCCTATAATTTCACCCATTGGCCCCTGGTACGCCCATACGGCACAGGTAGGTGAGTGGTAGGGCCTCGGGCTACTTGAGAGACCTTGACGCGATGGTCGTGCTTAAGACATGTCCTCCTAGTAGGATATGTCGAACTAACCTCTCAATTTTAACATCAGTGTGAGGGTTTAGTATTACCGCAGAGTGCACCATTGACAATGAATGGGGACAAAATGGAAGCCTTTTTCTGGAAAATCCGGAAAATATTAAAGCTAGTGTGAAAGTAGCCTTAGATCATTTGCAGAGTATAGAGCACGGGTAGTCCAGTATAAACAGATGAGTACACTTAGACAATACCCTTAGAAGGAGGTAGGGCACATGGCACAGTGGGTTCACTGAAGTGTGAACTTGGCCTTACACTTCTGGCGAGTTCAGCTTGGGGGCCCAAGCTTAATTCTTGCACCAGGGCCCATGAGCCTTTAGCTACGCCCTGGAATTTAAACTTGCTTAGAGACAATCCAGGAGACTTCTATTCTCAAATTATTATGGGTGATAAAACATTGGTCCACCACTATGATCCTGAGACCAAATAGGAGTTGATGCAATGGAAGCACAAGGGGTCACCAAACCCCAAAAATGTGTGTGCAGCAGTCAGCTGGAAAGATCATGGCAACAGTTTTTAGGATACAGAAGGCATTTTATTATTAGAATTCATGCCACACAATACAGCAATTACTGGAGACACCTATGCTTCAACAATGAAGGCATTACGTGAGACAATCAAAGAAAAACATTGTGGGAAGTTGTCGGCAGTATGTTGCTGCTTCAGAACAATGTGCCAGCCCACAGGTCTTGTAAATCTAAAGCTTGTATCAGGGAATGCAGCTTCATGGAGCTTAACCATCCACCCCAAAGTCCAGACCTGACTTCTAGTGATTACTTTCTCTTTCGTAACATGAAGAAATGCAGTAAGAAGTCTTCTATTCTGAGGGCATCTGATCACTTGAGGCAGAGTGGAATAAGTGTGCTAAAGTCAAGAGGGATTACACTAAAAGTAGTCAGTTCAATTTTCTCAGAAAGTGTTGTTTTGATTATCAGGTAGATAACTTATCGAGCACCCCTTGTGACACCAAGACAACAGGTGTGCTGCCTAGGCATAATGGTAGTACCACACACACAGATGGAAATATCAGGTTTAGGTAGGTTCATAGATGGTAGTTCAGTTTTTGAAAGATTCATTTTTTGATAGAAAGAGGGCAGTCACTGGTGATCTGTAGTACAGCAAGAGTTATGTAATGGGAAGAAGTGTATAGATGGGTCATTAGCATACAGATGGTACTGAAACCAAATCTACTGATAGTTTGTCTGATAGGGGCTGTGCAGAGAGAAAAGAGCAAGAAGGAGAGGAGAAGTGGAGTCAGCAAATGACACATTTAAAGAGTGGCCAGAGACAGGGGCATAACTATAGAGGAAGCAGGGAAGCGGCTGCTTTGGGGCCCTGACCCAGAAGGGGCCCATCCAGGAGGAGGAAGACTAAAACATTTTGTCAGGGCCCCTCAACAGTATTACACAATGAAATTATATCCAGTGGCAGTATAGGCAGTGTAGGAAATGGATGGAACAGCTGCCGGGCCTGGTCTGAGAGAGCGATCTTTACTAGCCACAGAAATGGGGCGCACGAAAGGAAGGGGTTGCAAAAAGTTACTGGGGAGGGGGCACATTCAAAAATTTTCTGTGGGGCCCAGTTATTTCTAGGTACGCCACTGGCCAGAGATACTGTATAGGGGAAAAAACAGGAGAGAGTATCCTTAAGACCATAGATTGGAGCATATCGAGAAGTAGTCGGTGGTCTACAATGTCAAATGCTGCAGAGAGAGAGTTTAGGGTATGGAAAACAGATTGTAAGGAGTTAAGGAGAGAGTTAGCAGAGATATAGGGGATGAGTCAAGAGTAGACCAGGTGTTCCATAAGTTTAGAGATAAAGGGAGATTAGAAATTGGTCTGTAGTTAGTTGTGCAGAATAGGTCAAGAGATGCCTTTTTCAATAACAGGGTTATGACAGAATGTTTGAAAAAGGAGGGAAGATACCAGAAGAGAACGATATAGGTTGAACATTTTAGGTCAGTAATGACAGCCAAGGAGACAGACTGGAGGAGGTGTGAGGGAATAAGGTTGGTAGTGCAGGTAGTGGTTAGAGAAGAAGAGGAGCCTGGAGACTTCTTCATCTGTGACTGGGTCAAATGTAGAAACACAATCAGTAGAGGTGTGGGAGGTAAGGGGTTTGATGACGCTTGGAGACTGGGAGATAAATTAATGCTGAATGTTTTCAATTTTCTCTTATATTTAAAACATATTTTTATTGAAAGCACTTATATATGATATTACATCACAAAATCGGAAATCTAATGAGTCAAGTGACATTTTTAACATACAGTTTCGAGTTAGCATGTAAAATATGCGCATGAACAAACGTATACGAAGTGGGAGAGGGAAGGAGGCGGGGGGTATAGTAAGGTAGGGGTAATCCTAAATTGCAGAGAAGACTTCTCTAAACCACAAAACTCACGCCATGATCTCCATATCCTTGTGAATTTGGCTGTACGTCTGGTTTCCCATCCGGCAACCTGTTCCAACATGTAGATGTCATCACATTTTGCTAGCTAATTGGCCAATGCGGGGGTAAAATCTTTCTGCCAGTGCGAAGCATTAAGGATTCTAGCTAATCCCAGAATCTGTGTTAACAGAATATTTGTATGGACTGGGCATTCGATTTGATCAGTTAAACTTAATAGGCACAATTGTGGAGAAGGGGTGATTGTGACCTCACAGACACGGGAGAGGACCTGACACACCTTGTTCCAGAAGGGTTGGATAGCCTCGACAGCTCCACCAAATATGTATATAGGAGCCTATCTCCGTCTCGTATCTCCAACACAACTGGCTGACCTCTGGGTAAATCTTGTGCAGAGTCTCAGGGGTGTAATACCAGCGAGTAAGGACCTCATAATAGTTCTCTTGTAATCTGACACATGTTGAGATTCTGGGGGTCAAAGGGATACTTGTAGATCATCTTCCCATTTTTTAACATAGTCAAAGGTTGCCGGCCTAGCCTGGGAAAAAGTGTATAAGTTGGTAATAACAGGCACTCAGTCACCGGGAACTGTTCCAAGGACAAATATGTATTACATCCAATTTCATATAGACATACTGTATCAATTATACAAAAATAAAAATAATGAATAATAAAAATTAAAAATAGTAAATAAAAAACATATAAAATGTACCCAATTGAAATCAACAATAAGATGGTATTATGTTTTCTTGTCCAACTCAGTATAGGTTGCAAAGATTTCCCTTATGGCTGGGGAGGACGGGAACCCATCCCATCAAATATCCATATTATTATTAAACCCAAAAGAGGAAGCCATTAGTATTCTTGTTGTCTAGCAAATGTGTGCATCAGAAGATCCTCTTTTCAAAGGAGAATCGCACAGAAAATGATATTATGTTTTCCTGTCCACCTCAGTTTAGGTATGCTGTAGGTGAATCCCATAAGCTGAGAAGGACAGGAATCCACTACATAAGATGTCCGCACTGTTGTTAAATCCAGAAAAGGAGGCTATTATTACTCCTTATTATTTCTAGTTCACATAGTAAAAATATATACCAAGAAATATCCTTTTAAAGGAAAATCAATATTCAATGATTATCGATATCGCACAGTAATGTTGTTACTTCATGACTCCTTTGTCTCTTAATCAATAGTCATAATTTTTTAAAATAAATAAAGTCCAAACATTTTATGAATCAATGAGCATGATTGCAAATAAGAAAATCAATGCCCGTGATCATTAATGAAAATCAATATCCGTGATCAAAAAATCAATGTCCATGATCAAAAATTACAAGGGTCCGCTTGCATTCATGAATCAATTTCTATAAAAGTTGAACCTCTTGATCCGGATATAATAATTCAATATTCATTCACACTGTGTGCGTGATATGTTGCTATTCAATGTGGATAGTAGCAGTCTAATTTATTTTTGCTGCTATGCCTTATATATTGTCTACCATTCTTTGGTGTAAAAGATAAATATTTTACCACATTGTTGATTTCTCTATGATGCACATTTACTTGAACAATGTTATAAGCTTAAATCTTCTGACTCCCGGCCTGGCCTGAGAAACCAAACAAGTTTATAGGTTGGTAATTTTCTTAGTGGGTTCTCGGGTCAAGAGAACTTCATTTTCAAACATGGTAGGGTCCTTCCAGGAAATAGGGAGGAAATTATTAAGGTAATGTTTGATGTGTAAACGATGGAACATAGTCAAAGAGGATATATGGTCATGAGATTCCCAATCCCCTCTCAGACCTCCCTGGGGATCAGTTAAGTCAATCAATGGCTTTTTTTTATTTTTATACTTATGTCTGTTAGGGTGGGCCTAAAATGGGGAGATGAATCCCAAAGCACATTTCTAATCTGTATTAAGGGAGAGAGGGAGGAAGACAGTAACAATGGGCCTAGACTAGATTTCCACAACTTGATCGTATTCTGTGTGATAAGGTTTGAGATATCTATTTGTACATTTTTACAGTTTAAGAGTAGTAGAGTCCTTAGAGGAACCGGGAAAAAGTGGATTCAGCTTGGATATCCAAGCGATCCTTTTGTGGCCTAAGCCATTCCATACAGCGCATACCTTGTACAGCCTTATAGTACATAAAAGTCTGGCATCCCCATGCCGTCTTGTCTTGTTGGTTGGGTAGTATAAGAATATTTAAGTCTAGGTCTCTTTTCACCCCAAAGAAAGAAAGTAAAGAATGAGTGTGGCAGGGGGATAGGAAGGTTTTGTAAATGATAAAGCATTTTGGGCAAAATTACCGTCTTGATCAGAGAGTGCCTACCGAACCATGAGGTGAATGGGATTTCCCATGACTCTGACAAGGTTTTAATATTTTAGGGAAAGCTCTGAAAGTTTTCCTTGTAGGGGTTTGAGGGGTCAGAGGTAATATGAAATCCCAGGAATTTCAAAGTTGTGTTTGACCATTGGTAGGGGACACAACAATAGCTGATCTCAGGGAGACCAGCTACAAAATACCGTGGAGCCTCACTTAAGAGTCTTAACACAGCAATCTGAAGTGCAAAGCTCCCTGGGAAACAGGAATATGCAAAATAAATGTGGAGCCCCAGTTATGGGTCTACAACACAATGAAAGCCAGATATCCAACAAAGGAAGGAAAACCGAGCAAAGGGGTGTCTCCATTACAGAGATCACCAAATCCACCATATTAAGTGGCCCCTATGTCAAGATCCCGCTTTTTACAAGCTTTAAGGATGTGATGGGGAAAACCTAAGCCAGGTATCCATCCACAGACCATTGGTAGGGGGTAAAGAGTTCCAGGGTCTTCTGCTTCTGCAAGTCCAATTTTACATTCAACACTTGTGACTTAGAGGGATTGACTAAAAAATTAGACAACTGTCAGGCAGGATCAAACAATGTCTGAATAGCTGGAAAAGCACTGTCAGGGTTCGTGAAAAAACATCAGTTCGTCTGCCAGCTGATGGGGGACTCCTTGAAGGTGAATCCCTGGATTCTGTCATCTTATCTAATGACTTGAAATAGGCACTCCACAGTCAAAACAAATAGTAAAGGAGAAAGGGGACAACCCTGACGGGTTCCATTGGTTATGCTGAATGGAGGTGAAACAGAGCCGTTTACCATGACTTTAGTAGATGGGTCTTTATACATTGTCATTATGGTGGAGATAAATTGGTCAGAGATCCCAAACCTGTGTATAGCTCTTTGCATGAAAGTCCAATCTATGCGATCAAATGCCTTTTCGGCGTCTGTGCCAAGGAGAACTAAAGGCACAGATCGCTGAGAGGCATATCTAATGATATGTAGCAAACGGGTGGTGTTCATTCTTCCCTCCTCCCAGTAACAAAGCTCACCTGTTCACTATTAATACGGGAAGTAGATCTTTTAATCTGGTAGCTATCATTTTAGCAAATAATTTCAGGTCGGTGTTCAGTAAAGAAATGGGCCTATAACTAGCACTTACTGTGGTATCTTTCTCTTCTTTGGGTATTATAGTGATATGGACCATTAACATCTGAGTGGGTAAGCTATCTTCATTTAATACCTTATTACAAATATCTAGACATCTAGGGAGTAGTGAAGATCGAAAAGTATGGTAATAAAGCAAGAGTAGGCCATCTGGGCCTGGGCTTTTATGTAAGGGGTAGATTTGAGTCCCAACTCTAGATCTTGTATAGTAAATGGACATACAGTACTAAGGACTTCGCTTGGTCCCCAGAGAGAGAAGGCAGGCTCAAAGTTGACTGCCATGAGTCTATCTCCTGTACCCTGTCAGTTTCTGCTTGTTGGGAAGAGGGCTGTCTAATATTATATAAGGCTGGGTAGAACTCTCTAAAGCGAAGGGCTATCTCCTCTGTTGTCATGAGAAGAGTAGAGGACGTAGTTTTGACCGAATGTATGTAGGTGCGGGATTTCCTCTTTTGATCTGGGATAGCATGAATTTAGAGGCTTTGTCCCCATGGGCATAATATTTAAATCTCGCCGGGAGAATGTTTGGTCGTACACACATTCAGTAAGTTTTTAAGGGTAGATCACAGATGATTTAACTGCTCTAAGATAGTGTCAGATGTTTTTATGGATTGACTCCTTTTTCTGGATTTGATTGTATAACACAGACACTTTTTGTTCCCTTTTCTTTTTAAGATGTGCTCCTAGAGATATCAGGTGGCCCCTTATTACTGCTTTGTGGGCCTCCCAGACCAGGCCAGCAGTAGCCCCAGGTGTGGATTTAAGTTCAAAGTACTCCTCCATCAGACCCAACAGTTTTTTTTACATGTTCTGGGTTATCTAGCAAATTAATGTCTCATTCAACCTCCAGTTGCTCATGGGTGTCTGAAATTGTTTAGGTGTGAAGTCTAGAAACACTGGAGCGTGGTCCGAAAGCAATAAGCTGCCAATGTTAGCACCTGTACATGAAGTTATTAACTGATATGGTACAAATAAATAGTCTAGGCGCTGGTATGAGTGATGTGCCACGGAGTAAAAGGTGTAGTTCTTACTAGTGGGGTGTAGGGTTCTCCAGATGTCTGCGAGGCCCAGAGATGCTATAGAAGCCTTAACCCGTCTCAGAGCAAGGCGAGAGATAGCCGAGGTGCCAGTAGAGGAATTTAAAAGAGGATCCAGGGTTAAGTTTAGATTTCCCCCCAGAACCACCAGCCCCTCACCAAACTCTTGAAAGAAGCGAAGTTTACTACAGATCTAGGAAGATTGGGAGGTATTGGGGGCATAAATATTCCCATAGGTGAATGTCTGTCTCCCTAGTATCCCCTTTATAAAGAGATATCTCCGTTCTGAGTCGAACGCACCTCCAGCGGAAAGTTCTTATGTACAGCTATAGATACTCCTCTAGATGAAGAGGAGGGTGAAGTACTGTGGAACAATTGATTGTACAGGAGATGGTTCAGGCGTAGTATGGGACCATATCTAAAGTGGGTTTCTTGTAGTAGTGCAACACTCACCTGGTGCTTGTGCAATTGGTGACATATTTGGCTTCGCTTGGTCGGTGCGTTCAACCCTCTTTCATTAAAGGAACACACCTTGAGCCATGGGAGACCAGAATGACACACGTGAAACTGCTTGTTATCTCTGCAAAATTGGGAAACAGCCGGGTGAAAAAAAAAAGGATGTAAAGGGAGAAAAAAACATATAGGGTGTCAAACAAGTTTACAGTTGAACATCTGTATATGAGAAAAAACATCATCTCTCATATGTCTATGGCAAGAGAGGTAGGTATTAGGGGTCGACTTTGTATAAAAGTAGGGCGGATCTAGTGAGAAGCGAGCATATAGATACAAAATGGGGTAAAATTCTCATATCTCTAGGGCCTAAGAGCTTGGTATCGTCATTTAACATAGCAGGATAAAAGTATAAATAAACTAAAGGTGTGACCCATCACAAATAATGGCCCTATAGGGGCCACTTCTGGACTTCAGGGCTCTTGAAAGGCCTCATTTTGTATAAGCAGTAAGGAAAAAAAAATAAAAGATAGACAGAGATGGAGGTATAGAACAAAAAGATAGATAACTAAGAGGTACTAGGAACATATCACTCAGGTTCAATATGTAGTCTCCGTGGAGTCATCTTTTCCAGTTTACTCCTGCGGTTTAGGTAGCGGGCGTAGCCCTCTCTGGACCCAGTCCATGGTAAGATCGTCTGGCGCCTCAGTAGCTCCAGCACGATGCCATAATGGAGTCTGGTAGTATGGACTCAGGAAGGCTTTTAATGCGTAGATTATTTCTCCGCCCGCGATTATCTTGATCATCAATGAAGTTATATAGAAGATTTATGTGGGCTTGTGCATGGTCTAAGCTGTGCGAGACTACTGTGTTGAATAAAACTACCGCCTCAAGTGATTCCACCCTTTCACCGACATGTTTAAGATCTTTCTTTATGTCCTGTAGGTCTTGTTTCCAAGGGGCTACTGCTTCGCCTAAAACCTCCCTTATGAAGGCTCTGGATACTGGGAGGCTTTCATGTGGGTGATGTGATTCTGCATCCCTATCGTGGTCTCTGTCTGAGTCTGCAGAATACTCTGTTTGCTTTGTTCGCAGCAGGCATTCTCTAGCCGGCACCATCTTGTTTTCCGTCTTCGCGGCCAGGGTTCCCTTTTTAACAAATTTGTCCATTTCTCCATGGCTAGAGTTGGTCCTCTGAAGTCCTGGGTGTCTCTGGACTTGTCTCTAGTGGTTTTGCTTTCAGAACTAAAGTGTTTGAAGCCCGCTCCACTTAGCCTCTTGCAGAGCTCACACAGACTTGTGTGTCCTGCTCCGCTGCCAAGCTCCGGCTAGGTGAGGCCTAGTGTTTCTGGTCTAACAAACACCAGATTGATTAAATTGGCCTTATTTTCAGCAAAATTGCAACACTGGACAATAATGCCTTCTGGCGGTATTATTTACAAGAAAACTGCTGCAAAGTGGACATCAGATTTTTTAAAATGCTAGTTTTGGTACATAGTTTCCCACACGTGGAGATATAATTCCTTTTTACAGGAGTAAAAACGTGAGGCCTAGTGTTTCTGGTCTAACAAACACCAGATTGATTAAATTGGCCTTTTTTTCAGCAAAATTACAACACTGGACAATAATGCCTTCTGGCGGTATTATTTACAAGAAAACTGCTGCAAAGTGGACATCAGATTTTTTAAAATGATAGTTTTGGTACATAGTTTCCCACACGGGAGATATAATTCCTTTTACAGGAGTAAAAACGTGAGGCCTAGTGTTTTTGGTCTACCAAACACCAGATTGATTAAATTGGCCTTTTTTCACCAAAATTACAACACTGGACAATAATGCCTTTTGGCGGTATTAATTACAAGAAAACTGCTGCAAATTTGACATCAGAATTTTTAAAATGCTAGTTTTGGTACATAGATTCCCACACGGGAGATATAATTCCTTTACAGGAGTAAAACGTGAGGCCTAGTGTTTCTGGTCTAACAAACACCAGATTGATTAAATTGGCCTTTTTTCAGCAAAATTACAACACTGGACAATAATGCCTTTTGGCGGTATTATTTACAAGAAAACTGCTGCAAAGTGGACATCAGATTTTTTAAAATGCTAGTTTTGGTACATAGTTTCCCACACGGGAGATATAATTCCTTTTACAGGAGTAAAACGTGAGGCCTAGTGTTTCTGGTCTAACAAACACCAGATTGATTAAATTGGCCTTTTTTCAGCAAAATTACAACACTGGACAATAATGCCTTTTGGCGGTATTATTTACAAGAAAACTGCTGCAAAGTGGACATCAGATTTTTAAAATGCTAGTTTTGGTACATAGTTTCCCACACGGGAGATATAATTCCTTTTACAGGAGTAAAACGTGAGGCCTAGTGTTTCTGGTCTAACAAACACCAGATTGATTAAATTGGCCTTTTTTTCAGCAAAATTACAACACTGGACAATAATGCCTTTAGCGGTATTATTTACAAGAAAACTGCTGCAAAGTGGACATCAGATTTTTAAAATGCTAGTTTTGGTACATAGTTTCCCACACGGGAGATATAATTCCTTTTACAGGAGTAAAAACGTGAGGCCTAGTGTTTTTGGTCTACCAAACACCAGATTGATTAAATTGGCCTTTTTTTCACCAAAATTACAACACTGGACAATAATGCCTTTTGGCGGTATTAATTACAAGAAAACTGCTGCAAATTTGACATCAGAATTTTTAAAATGCTAGTTTTGGTACATAGATTCCCACACGGGAGATATAATTCCTTTTACAGGAGTAAAAACGTGAGGCCTTGTGTTTCTGGTCTAACAAACACCAGATTGATTAAATTGGCCTTTTTTCAGCAAAATTACAACACTGGACAATAATGCCTTTTGGCGGTATTATTTACAAGAATACTGCTGCAAATAGGACATCTGAAGTTTTAAAATGCTAGTTTGGGTACATAGATTCCCACACGGGAGATATAATTCCTTTTACAGGAGTAAAAACGTGAGGCCTAGTGTTTTTGGTCTACCAAACACCAGATTGATTAAATTGGCCTTTTTTCACCAAAATTACAACACTGGACAATAATGCCTTTTGGCGGTATTAATTACAAGAAAACTGCTGCAAATTTAACATCAGAATTTTTTAAAATGCTAGTTTTGGTACATAGATTCCCACACGGGAGATATAATTCCTTTTAGAGGAGTGAAAACGTGAGGCCTAGTTTTTCTGGTGTAACATACACCAGATTGATTAAATTGGCCTTTTTTCACCAAAATTACAACACTGGACAATAATGCCTTTTGGCGGTATTAATTACAAGAACACTGCTGCTAATTGGACACCAGATTTTTATAATGCTAGTTTGTGTACATAAATTCCCACACTGGAAGATATAATTCCTTTTTCCGGTATTAATTACAAGAACACTGCTGCTAATTGGACACCAGATTTTTTATAATGCTAGTTTTGGTACATAGATTCCCACACGGGAGATATAATTCCTTTTAGAGGAGTGAAAACGTGAGGCCTAGTTTTTCTGGTCGAACAAACACCAGATTGATTAAATTGCCCTTTTTTCACCAAAATTACAACACTGGACAATAATGCCTTTTGGCGGTATTAATTACAAGAACACTGCTGCTAATTGGACACCAGATTTTTATAATGCTAGTTTGTGTACATAAATTCCCACACTGGAAGATATAATTCCTTTTCCGGTATTAATTACAAGAACACTGCTGCTAATTGGACACCAAATTTTTATAATGCTAGTTTTGGTACATAAATTCCCACACTGGAAGATATAATTCCTTTTTCCGGTATTAATTACAAGAACACTGCTGCTAATTGGACACCAGAATTTTTATAATGCTAGTTTTGGTACATAGATTCCCACACGGGAGATATAATTCCTTTTACAGGAGTGAAAACGTGAGGCCTAGTGTTTCTGGTCTAACAAACACCAGATTGATTAAATTGGCCTTTTTTCACCAAAATTACAACACTGGACGATATAATGCCTTTTGGCGGTATTAATTACAAGAGGACTGCTGGTATTTCAGAACACCGGAATTTTTAAAATGCTAGTTTTGCTAGATAAATTTCCCACACTGGGAAAAATATTGCCTAAGCCTTTTACAGTATTAATTACAACAGGAGTGCTTCTTCTGGTCTAACACCAGAATAATTTTATTATTACGGTGAAAGCTTTTTCTAATTTATATTTGTGGCACATAAAAAAAAAAATATTTCTGGCTGACAGTATTGGACAAAGTAGTGGCACTGGCTAGCCTAGCTGGAACAGCACATTCATGGGATTTGCTATCCTATATATCTCATCAGCCAGAAAAAAATTGACTTTGACTGAGCAGCTGAATCGCTGTTGTTCTGATTCACAGGTGTAAATTTTTAACTTCTTTGGAGCTTTGGCTTACACTCTGTGGCAGCAAGTGCTGGCGCACCACAAGTCCCAAAATGGCCACCGCCGGTCAGCCCAGTTACATGTGCCAGTAAAAATCGCTCTGGCCAGTCTCAACAAAATAGTGACTTTCAGTGAACAGCTCAGCTGAGTTGTTCTGATGCACAGGTGTAGAAATGTAGATCATTCAATCACTTCTTTATCCCTGCCTATCTCGCCCTCACAGAAGCTGCATCCTCTCCCTACACTAGTCAGAGCAGTGTGACGTGCGGGCGCTACGTGACTCCAGCTTAAATAGAGGCTGGGTCACATGCTGCACTTGGCCAATCACAGCCATGCCATTAGTAGGCATGGCTGTGATGGGCTCTTAGGGCAAGAAGTAAACGCTAGCTGATTGGCCGCTATGCAGCCCTTCAGAAAGCGGGAAGAAATCGACGAACACCAGACCCGAACCCGAACTTTTTGAAAATGTCCGGGTTTGGGTCCGTGTTACGGACACCCCAAAATTCGGTACGAACCCGAACGATGCTCGAACTGTTCGCTCAACACTATAAAACATATAAATCTGGCTTCACTGTAATTGTACAGAATAAAGGTAATCTGTCAGTTTTAACTTCTTGCCGATCGCTTACGCACGGATGCGCCCAGGCGGCGGCAAGTTTGTTCCTCCTGGACGCATCCGTGCGTCATCTCGCGAGAGGCGAGATCTGCTGTGAACGCTGCACGCGTCGCGTTCACAGCAGAGCGGCTCTGCAGTTATACTACAGCCTGCCAGCGATGATCAATCGCTGGCAGGCTGTAAATGTAAAATAAATTAGATCAAAGAGGTATATCAGACGCTGTTTTGTGAACAGCGCCTGATATAGCTGCTACCTGGTCCTCTGGTGGTCCCATTTGCTGGGATCGACCACCAGAGGACCAGGTAGCTATGTAAAGTTGCACCAAACAGTACACTAACCCCACCCCCACCCCCTCACTTTATAACCACTATTAACCCCTTGTTAACCCCTGATCACCCAATATAGACTCCCTGATCACCCACCTGTCACTGATCACCCCCTGTAAGGCTCTATTCACATGTCCATATGTGTTTTGCGGATCCGCGGATCCACGGATCCACAGATCCGCGCCGCGGATCCGCAAAACTCGGACACGGTCAATGTGCTTTCCGCATTTTGCAGATCCGCACATTGCCAGAACTATATAGAAAACGCTTTTCTTGTCCGCAATTGCGCACAAGAAAAGGGCATGTTCTATATTTTTGCGAACGGAAATGCAGATTCGTAAGTGCGGATCCGCAATTCCGGATCCGAGCGGGACAAAGTCTGTCCCCATAGAAATAAATGGGTCCACAATTCCGTTCCGCAAACAGAATTGCGGACGTGTGAATGGGGCATAAGGGTCCCTTATCACCGCCAGTTAGTTAGCTACTTGTTAGGAAGTTGGCGCCCAGCCCACCGCACCGCAGTCACTGATTTTGGCAGAGATTTTTTCATCCACATTGATCGATGCGAATGAAAAATCTGTGCCGTTCATTTATTTATTTTTTCAGCCCAGAGGCAGAACGTAAAAAAATCTCATTACCCGTATGCTCAATATAAGGAGAATCGCAGAAACTCCTAATGCTGGCCATACGTGTAATGATTGCGGAGACCCTCAAATGCCAGGGCAGTGCAAAAACCTCACATGTGACCCCATTTTAGAAAGAAGACACCCCAAGGTATTCCGTGAGGGGTATGGTGAGTTCATGTAAAATTTAGTGGAATATGAGACTTTGTAAAAAAAATATATATATCAATTTCCGCCAAATTGCCAAATTTTTTTTTCTGTGAACTCGTCATACCCTCACAGAATACCTTGGGGTGTCTTCTTTCCACAATGGGGTCACTTGTGGGGTATTTATACTGCCCTGGCATTTTAGGGGTCCTAAAGCGTGAGAATCCAAATGCGTAAAAATGCCCTGTGAAATCCTAAAGGTACTCATTGGTTTTAGGGCCCCTTTGCGCATCTTTGCTGCAAAAAGTGTCACTCATGTGGTATCGCCGTACTCAGGAGAAGTAGGGCAATGTATTTTGGGGTGTATTTTTACATATACCCATGCTGGGTGAGAGAAATATCTCTGTAAATGACAACTTTTTAAATTTTTTATACAAAGTTGTCAATTTACAGCGATATTTCTCACACAAAGTATGGGTATATGTAAAATACACCCTAAAACACATTGCCCTACTCCTCCTGAGTACGGCGATACCACATGAGTGACACTTTTTGCAGCCTGAGTCGCAAAGGGGCCCAAATTCCAACGAGTACCTTTAGCTTTACATGGCTGCTCACAATTTAGCCCCGCCCAAAATGCCAGAACAGTAAACACACCTCACAAGTGACCCCATTTTGAAAGAAGACACCCCAAGGTATTCACTGAGGGGCATAGTGAGTCCGTGGGAGATTTCATTTTTTGCCAGAAGTTAGCAGAAATGGAAACTTTATTATTTTTATTTTTTCCTCAGAAAGTGTCATTTTCCGCTAACTTGTGAAAAAAATGAAATGATACATGAACTCACTATGCCCCTCCGCGAATACTTTGGGGTGTCTTCTTTCTAAAATGGTGTCATTTGGGGGTATTTATACTTTCCTGACATTCTAGCACCTGAAGAAACATGACAGGCGCTCAGAAAGTCAGAGCTGCTTCAAAATGCCGAAATTTACCTTTTTGCACCATAGTTTGTAAACGCTATAACTTTTACCCAAACCAATAAATATACACTTATTGTATTTTTTTATCAAAGACATGTAGAACAATAAAGTTTGTGAAAAATTTATATAGAAATGTAGTGTAAAAAAAAAAATTACAACAGAAAGTGAAAAATGTCATTTTTTGCAAAAATTTCAGTAATTTTTGATTAATAGCAAAAAGTAAAAATGTCAGCAACAATGAAATACCACCAAATGAAAGCTCTATTAGTGAGAAGAAAAGGAGGTAAAATTCATTTGGGTGGTAAGTTGTATGACGGAGCAATAAACGGTGAAAGTAGTGTAGTGCAGAATTGTAAAAAAGTGGTCTGGTCATTAAGGGTGTTTAAGCTGGAGCTGAAGCGGTTAAAGTACAGTGGACAATATAAAAGAAGACTAAACAATGGCACAATTGCATGTTTTTTCCTCACTACATGATATGGAATATTAAATGGTGCCACTAGAAAGTACAACTTATCCTGCAAAAAGTAAGCCCTCATACAGGTATGTGAATGAAAAAATTCAAAAAAGTTACAGAGGAAAATCTAAAATGAAAAAAAGGAAAAGGTTGTGTCAGGTATGGGTGCAAAAAGTTAACAAAAACCTCTACTGAAAATGTAGACATTCAATCCTAACTACCTGTTTCACATGAAGCTCCAGCTTCTTGGGTGCTCCTGACATATGCATTTAAATATATACTTGTATACCTCATGAAATAACAATTTTGTACTATCTTTTCTTAGACCTCTGTGCTGTGTTATTCCTTGTAATAAATGTATGAATATATTTACTACTAGATGCCTACTACCATTCCCTTTTTCAAAGATGCAAGTGTTGACATGAAGAATGATAATGCCCAGATATCAAGTTATTCATACATTTCCAAGAGGAGGACTCGAAGAGGAATGGCTCCATTACCCTTCACTACTTTGGGCGGAAGGGGACTACAGAAATATTAACTGTATGTGGCACAAATTGTAAAATGCAAATTCTAGTCCCAGGTGTTGAGCCATACCTATTGCACTGTGTTGGTCACAGCTATTTAACAAAGATAATATATTTCCCTTAGGAAAATTGGATGTTTCAAAAATAGATCGTGCTTTGGTCAATATTCTCTAATTTACAAAAGCAAAATTTAATTAAAGTGGAAAAACCTTTTATAAAATCAATAAAGTAGAAATTAGCTGTACATGGAAACAGTCCAGAGACTCCATGGTGGCGGTGATGAATCTGTCCTTCAAAACATTGCTGTTTTTTACTGCAGGCTGTAATCTAGGAGATTTCCTGATGAATAAATTCTTATCACCATCCCTGACATAATATCTTTAGATGACATTAATTTCTACCTAGCTATTTAAAATAATTTCCATCAAAATATTTGGTGTTTCCTCCATTCACTGGTATAAAACTTCCAAATATACAGTAGTGGACTGAAGTCCCATAGCAGGAGAAAAGCCACGTGTGTTGAGGTAGGATCAGGTCTGAGATATTCTATCAATATGCTATATGTAAATGTCTAGATGAGAATTCTCCTTTAAGTAAAGAATTGACTGTGTTTAATTTAACATCTTATTCAGGCGCGCACTTTGCTGGCAATGAGAGGCACAATTCACACAACCAATTTTGGGGATACTGCAGCGGTGAGTCTCTTGTTAGCTGCCAACTTTCTCTGGCTCTTTAGTTCTTGTCCGTCTCTCACTTCTTTAAAATTGCCAACAACTTCACCCAGCCTGAGTCCACCACCTCTGGCATTTATAGGCAAAACAGGCGGCACACTCATCGGTGGCACACCCAAACTGACTTAGCGGATCCGTAGGGAATATTAATATCCACTCACTGGAATTCTTTTGGCTGGGTCATGTGGTACACACAGCAAGTGCCCACTCCGGCCAGTCAGGGCAGCGCCAATACCCTCCTCCGCACTAATACACATCAATAAGGCGGCTGAACAACCCAGCCTAAAACATCTTTCCACCATGGCACCCCCTTAAAAAATACAAGAATAAAACAGTTGAATAACCATTAACTTGGCATAAAAATCCTCATATGCAATCCGACAACCATGTGCTAGTGACGCAGGTCATCAATGCTGCTACGGAGTAGAAGGTAAACATGATGGTGTCCACTGGAGCATGGAGGTTCTATGTGGTCACCTTTGGTGGAGAGACCTGTTGTTGCACGGGAACCTGAACTCATTCTGACTGTGCCTAATGTAGTCAAAGCTTGCAGAGAGTGCTCAGTCGGGAGTCTGACAAAAGGATAATTATAATGGGGGAAACTGGTTTCTTCATAATTTCCCTGTACAAACACATACAGGTAGTTGCATGAACCTCATGTTAGTGACTGAACTTACAAGGTGGATGTGAGTTGCTATGAGCATGGTCCACCCAATGGAATATTAAAGGAGAATTGTAAGCGGAAGTTGCTCCACAATTTTGGGAGTATAAATAAGACACTGATAGGCCAAAGAGGAGAAAACTGCTGGTAAGGCCAAAAATTCAAGAAAGTAGGGGGTGCATGCTTTGCATTTCTGTCCAAAAATCAAAGGGGGCTGTAAAAAATTGCAACCCCTGTTTGTTTCAGCTTTAACTAAAGGTAATGGATTATAACAAATTTTACCCATGAGCATGGCTATTAGCAATACTAAAGATGTGTGAATGATAAACGTAAAAATGATGCCAGGGGCAGGTATGTCATGTGAAATAATATTCTTGTTTGCATTATGTATACCTGGTTTATTTTACTATTCACCTTACAGTAAAGATTTGCTGCCCCCCCTTCCCCCATTCTTAAAGAACCATAGGCTGGAGGAGTTCTCATAAAGGATTATTTGTAAGGAGTCCACAGACATTGCTATAGATATTACACAGTGGAAAGAAGAGGACGCAGCGTATTAAATATTATTTTATTACAAGGTCTTATGAGAAGCTGTAATAATAGGCACTGTGTGTATTTTTATCACTTACAGAAGTGCACACAGATGGTACAATATTCATAATGGCAGCTGCTGTCGATATTCATCTTTTAGGCACGCGGGATCATACGCATACTTCAGCTTTGTTTCTGATGCTATATATAAAACCGCATACAGGCCAGTGGAACATGTATGCAGAATGCACATCATTTTTCAGGGAGAGGGATCTCAGCACTATCCTTCACAGTTTCAATTTCAAGCCATAATCTACAGTAGAATATTTAACTACAATCCTGTATGACTATCATCTGTCGTCAGAGCATCATTTGTGCAGTAAATCAGGCATGTCAAATACGATCTACCCCAAGGCACAGAGTCATCTCAGGCATTCTTGTGACGCCAGTAGACGGAGTGGTGAAAGAAGCCAAGGGGAACTTGTTTTCCTTACTTTCAATTTTTTTAGGATTACTACATTTTCAACACCATGAAAGATGAATCTCTGAAGTTACTGGTTTCCAAACTGTTTCAGTCCAAGGAACTAAAAACCTGCTAGAGACCCCACTGTGGAACCTTAACCCCTTGTACATATGGGCAACACATCATCAGACTGCCTCAGCTATTTGATATCGCTGCTGTGGACCAGGGCTAGCCACACAGTAAAGGAGTCAATGAGGATTGGTGGTGTAACTATGGAGATGCCAAAATCCAGCAGAGTTGTATTATAGTATATCATTATAGCATAGCTATAATTTTCAAAGTGGCATATGTCCATTAAAACTGCCCCTCAGGTGTTGGCCATTAAAAGTAGCCACAGAGACCCTAGCCTAGGACCTGTTTGGGAACAGCAGACAATGGATTTGAGGCCCTAGTTTATTTAAAGGATTACTATTAGAGAGGAGCAAATCGAATCCCACGAAGTGGAATTGGATCCAAATTTCAGGATAAATTCGATTCGTCTCGAAGCCAAATTTCCTTTTGTATTGTGTCAGCGAATCGATTCAACCTTAGGTAGTATAAAACAACAAAAAAATCATACTTACCTCCTCCATTTGCTCGTGACGGGCTACCAGCCGCCATCTTGATTGGAGATCTCACCCGAAATCCAGTGCGCAGTGACTTATGATGTCACCGCACCGGCCGGCTTGATGAAGTAATCTCGTGCCGCGCAAGATTTTGCGCGAGATCTTCAAGCAAGATGGCGGCTGGCCTGTCGCGAGCAAATGGAGGCAGTAAGTTTCATTGAATCCTTTTAATGTTAATTTTACACAGTTTTACACTCAGATGCTGCAATCATGTATGAACGCAGCATCTGAGGGGTACAATGACGAGGGTGGTGCTATCGTAGCTCCCTATCATTGCACCCGCTACTTACAAAAAATGCGCTTTGTGATGAAGTAATTCGTCACAAAGCTAATTTTTTGTAAAATTCAGCGAATCAGCTGAATCCAACATTTCAAAAATTCGCTCATCTCTAATCACTATATCAACATGTATAATAAGCAGAAATTATCTTTCAGACAGTATGTAAACGTAAATGAAATGCAATGGATGTGGACCCTCTGTGCCACAGAATGGATTTGACTTAGGGCTATTCCTGAGGGCATTGTCAATGTGGTCCCTTATTCACCCTTTCACCTCCATACAGGGATCTGGAGTTCATTGCAGGGGTCACCTCTAGAAGTAGTCTCAGAGGCTGCTGTCCCACATGGCTCAAGAGACACCGGTGTGTGGGAGAAGCACGGTCAATCAAGACAGGCAGAGTTCATGCAATATGGTAAAATAGGCAGTAGGTCAGGGCAGGCGGCACAAGTTTGATTCAGTAGTCAGGCCGAGATGTCCAGAACACCCAATAGCGGCACACCTTTTCAGGAATTAGATAAGCTAGGAACCCTATTGCTCGGGCACCTTCCCATAGAGGAAGGTGTCATATATACCCAGGGAACGTTGTTATGGGCTGGAGACAGATTAGGCTGTAGTCTCAGAGGCTGCTGTCCAACATGGGTCAAGAGACACCAGTGTGGGAGAAGCACGGTCAATCAAGACAGGTAGAGTTCATGCAATATGGTAAAATAGGCAGTAGGTCAGGGCAGGCGGCACAGGGTTGATACAGTAGTCAGACACGAGATGTCAGAACACCCAATAGCGGCACACCTTTTCAGGAATTAGATAAGCTAGGAACCCTATTACTCGGGCACCTTCCCATAGAGGAAGGTGTCATATATGCCCCAGGAACGTTGTTATAGGCTGGAGACAGATTAGGCTGTGCATGCAGGAGCATGCACACGCCAGAGCAGGAGGAAGGAGGTGGGGACATACGTGTGTGGCAGGGAATGTATCGCAGTAGAAGGGATGAGTACTTCATTGAGTGAGACTGTTTGGAGAAGGGAGATGCCCGCAGACATTGACTTACAGCAAACGTTCCTGTAGGTTCTCATACACATGTCAGACCAAGAGGAACTAGCTGGAGACATCCATTAATGGTGGGGAACATATATCAGTGGGAGGGATAAGTACTCCACTGGCTGTGACTGCTGGAAGAGGGGAGATGCTGGAGGACTAGTGATGAGTGGCAGGGGCAATATTCGAATTCGCAATATTTTGCGAATATTTGGTAGAATATTCAGCATATATTCACGAATTTGCGGATATTTTCTTGATTGCGAAAATCGGCAATGTAATATGTACGTAATGCGCGCGCAATACAGGCATGGGTCAATTTTGCTACATTTTTCAAGCTGCTAGAAGTTTCCTGAGACTGGAGAAAATGGTTTGCATGGCAGAACATTAAAATAGCTTTATATGCAGACAAAGTGCTCCAATATATTCGCGATTGCGCAAATTGGCAATAAATGATGTGCATATTTTTGCTCAATACGTGCAACTTCACATTTTAGCAGGTCTGACTACATATTAGTGATTGGTGCACTAAGTATTGCTGTGAACTTGTGACATCACAGCACTATGTCTGTATCGTATGTATGTGTGGACAGCAGAACCTACACTATATCACTATCTAACCTACACAGACTATCTCCCACTAACTCTCTGTATTATATATATAAGCTAACTAACTATGTAATGTAATGTGACATAGCAAAGCACTGAGCACAGCAAGGACACTGCTGTCTCTCTCAGAACTGCAAAAATACTGCATACAATGGCTGCTGGGGAGGTTCTTATATAGTAAGGGGTAGGCAACTTTCCTATTGGTTGCTAGGGATATTGCTAAGATCAGACAAAGACATTGCAGCCTTCTCATTGGCCCACAAGCAAAAGGGAGGTTACTGATGAAAAAATGTAGAAAATGTATTCCAAAATGCGAATATATATCACTATATTCTAAATATTCACAAATTCTCAAAGTTGCGATATTCACAATTAAATTCGCGATTCGATTATTCGCGGTCCAACACTATGGAGGACATGGACCTACAGTAACTGTACCTGCAGGTTCTTAGAACTTGAGATATGTGATAAAATACTGATCATAGGGGCAATCATTTTTCTGGATTTCCTGCCTGTAATTGTATTGAAGAACGCTACAGTCAGTCTGACATATTATATCTAATTGCACCCATACAGTATAGGTAGAATACTGTTTTCTGACCAGTAGATCTCTCTCCCAGGCTTTTTGAAACCTCATGAAGTATAAGGCAAGACATCAAGCCATTGATGGCAGCTATCTGCATGACTTATCATGCAAGGTTATCATTCTAGACAACAGTGCCAAAAATGTTTAACTGCCAGTGGATGCAAATCTAATGTTAGGCATGAAAGTCTTTCCAAGCAATTTAATGACCGCTCCATCACTGACTAAAAATTCCAACTGGGCAGATCAACTGATCCAAACTGATCGGAATTTGTCTTACCCTTTTGTGTTCCAATAAAGTTTAGACAGTTGGAGCAAATTGTCTAAATTTCCTTTTCAGATGTCTGAAATCTCAAATGTATATCTAGCTTTAAAAGATGTAGCATATACTTATCTATTAGGTCATATAAACAGGCAGTTACCATTAGGGTGGTTTCACAAATAGCATTTAGTTTTTAAATGTGCATTTTTGTGGCAGGAAAGGAAGTGGAAGGAAAAAAACATTGCATCAAAAAATAAAGTAGCCTTTTTTAAACAAAAATCCAATGCGTGAAACAAGCCTTACAAAAATTTAGAGCTGGAATTTGCATTAGTACAACAGCCCTGTCACTTGGTATTATGAAAATTGGTTGACCCTGTTTTGTAGTCATTGCAGGAAAATGTATAACAGTACGTTTCATAAACTTTTAGTTTTCCAATACTAATGTAGTGAAATTCTAATTATTATAATTATATAAGTCCCTCCAGCTAAAAAAAAAGAAAAAAAAAATTGGGGACCTCTGCTCTCCAGTTTGCAGCCCCAAGCAAGGTGAAATTCCTGAGATGTAGTCAGTATACGTGTATGTGTTATATTACATGCCTTGCACTGTTAAGATGAGTGTTACAGTAAAGTTACACAGCAGTCATTAATACTGCATTCAGTACTGGCAAAATGCCCATTATGGTACTAAGTAGGGATGAGCGACTCAACTCGGATGAAACATCCAAAGTCGATTGGCATAAAACTTTGTTCTAATACTATACGGAGCAGGAGCTTTCTACAATATTAGAATGTGTTCGCTCCAATGAGCCGAAGTTAGTTGCTATGCGAAGTCTCACAAGACTTCGCACAATAACTTCATAATTTAATTTGTACTGTAAAAACAATTTCTCGAACTCGGATTCGGTTCCAAGTGGTACCTTTGAACTGAACCCAAGCAATAACTTTGTCTCACCGAGTCAATACATTCTAATACTGTACGGAGCTCCTGCTTCAGTACACTATTAGAACAAAGTTTTATGCGAATCGACTTCGGATGTTTCTTCGGATCTTACTAAGCATGATTATATGGTAATGTATAATAATATGCAAACCATTAGAAAAAGTGATGTGGTGTTAAACAGGCAGGATATGCTCAAACCCATATGCAGTTGTGCATGTATATAGGGAGCACATCCTGCACTTGTAGTCCGTTGCTGATGGCAATCAACAGCAAAAAAATGCATTCAATGGAAGATGCCAGCAACGGACTACAAGTACAACAATAACCATCCTACATAAGGTAATGATTATGTGAAGGTGGAGAACAATCAAAAACTTAACAATAGCAAAGACAGGTACACTCTGTGGTAATACTAAACCTTCACACTGATGTTAGAATTGAGAGGTTAGTTCGACATATTCTACTAGGAGGACATGGCTAAGCTCGGGCACAGTGCCAAGGTCTCTCAAGTAGCCCGAGGCCCTACCACTCACCTACCTGTGCCGTATGGGTGATACCAGGGGCCAGTGGGCGAGTCACGGGAGGATAAGGCCTGGGAAGCTGTTTGTTAGTCAGGCCTTATCCTCCTATAATTTCACCCATTGGCCCCTGGTACGCCCATACGGCACAGGTAGGTGAGTGGTAGGGCCTCGGGCTACTTGAGAGACCTTGACGCGATGGTCGTGCTTAAGACATGTCCTCCTAGTAGGATATGTCGAACTAACCTCTCAATTTTAACATCAGTGTGAGGGTTTAGTATTACCGCAGAGTGCACCATTGACAATGAATGGGGACAAAATGGAAGCCTTTTTCTGGAAAATCCGGAAAATATTAAAGCTAGTGTGAAAGTAGCCTTAGATCATTTGCAGAGTATAGAGCACGGGTAGTCCAGTATAAACAGATGAGTACACTTAGACAATACCCTTAGAAGGAGGTAGGGCACATGGCACAGTGGGTTCACTGAAGTGTGAACTTGGCCTTACACTTCTGGCGAGTTCAGCTTGGGGGCCCAAGCTTAATTCTTGCACCAGGGCCCATGAGCCTTTAGCTACGCCCTGGAATTTAAACTTGCTTAGAGACAATCCAGGAGACTTCTATTCTCAAATTATTATGGGTGATAAAACATTGGTCCACCACTATGATCCTGAGACCAAATAGGAGTTGATGCAATGGAAGCACAAGGGGTCACCAAACCCCAAAAATGTGTGTGCAGCAGTCAGCTGGAAAGATCATGGCAACAGTTTTTAGGATACAGAAGGCATTTTATTATTAGAATTCATGCCACACAATACAGCAATTACTGGAGACACCTATGCTTCAACAATGAAGGCATTACGTGAGACAATCAAAGAAAAACATTGTGGGAAGTTGTCGGCAGTATGTTGCTGCTTCAGAACAATGTGCCAGCCCACAGGTCTTGTAAATCTAAAGCTTGTATCAGGGAATGCAGCTTCATGGAGCTTAACCATCCACCCCAAAGTCCAGACCTGACTTCTAGTGATTACTTTCTCTTTCGTAACATGAAGAAATGCAGTAAGAAGTCTTCTATTCTGAGGGCATCTGATCACTTGAGGCAGAGTGGAATAAGTGTGCTAAAGTCAAGAGGGATTACACTAAAAGTAGTCAGTTCAATTTTCTCAGAAAGTGTTGTTTTGATTATCAGGTAGATAACTTATCGAGCACCCCTTGTGACACCAAGACAACAGGTGTGCTGCCTAGGCATAATGGTAGTACCACACACACAGATGGAAATATCAGGTTTAGGTAGGTTCATAGATGGTAGTTCAGTTTTTGAAAGATTCATTTTTTGATAGAAAGAGGGCAGTCACTGGTGATCTGTAGTACAGCAAGAGTTATGTAATGGGAAGAAGTGTATAGATGGGTCATTAGCATACAGATGGTACTGAAACCAAATCTACTGATAGTTTGTCTGATAGGGGCTGTGCAGAGAGAAAAGAGCAAGAAGGAGAGGAGAAGTGGAGTCAGCAAATGACACATTTAAAGAGTGGCCAGAGACAGGGGCATAACTATAGAGGAAGCAGGGAAGCGGCTGCTTTGGGGCCCTGACCCAGAAGGGGCCCATCCAGGAGGAGGAAGACTAAAACATTTTGTCAGGGCCCCTCAACAGTATTACACAATGAAATTATATCCAGTGGCAGTATAGGCAGTGTAGGAAATGGATGGAACAGCTGCCGGGCCTGGTCTGAGAGAGCGATCTTTACTAGCCACAGAAATGGGGCGCACGAAAGGAAGGGGTTGCAAAAAGT
This sequence comes from Bufotes viridis, assembly GCA_033119425.1. Classification (NCBI taxonomy): domain Eukaryota; kingdom Metazoa; phylum Chordata; class Amphibia; order Anura; family Bufonidae; genus Bufotes; species Bufotes viridis. Next base: position 451,411,210 of record CM065591.1, read on the forward strand.
TACTGGGGAGGGGGCACATTCAAAAATTTTCTGTGGGGCCCAGTTATTTCTAGGTACGCCACTGGCCAGAGATACTGTATAGGGGAAAAAACAGGAGAGAGTATCCTTAAGACCATAGATTGGAGCATATCGAGAAGTAGTCGGTGGTCTACAATGTCAAATGCTGCAGAGAGAGAGTTTAGGGTATGGAAAACAGATTGTAAGGAGTTAAGGAGAGAGTTAGCAGAGATATAGGGGATGAGTCAAGAGTAGACCAGGTGTTCCATAAGTTTAGAGATAAAGGGAGATTAGAAATTGGTCTGTAGTTAGTTGTGCAGAATAGGTCAAGAGATGCCTTTTTCAATAACAGGGTTATGACAGAATGTTTGAAAAAGGAGGGAAGATACCAGAAGAGAACGATATAGGTTGAACATTTTAGGTCAGTAATGACAGCCAAGGAGACAGACTGGAGGAGGTGTGAGGGAATAAGGTTGGTAGTGCAGGTAGTGGTTAGAGAAGAAGAGGAGCCTGGAGACTTCTTCATCTGTGACTGGGTCAAATGTAGAAACACAATCAGTAGAGGTGTGGGAGGTAAGGGGTTTGATGACGCTTGGAGACTGGGAGATAAATTAATGCTGAATGTTTTCAATTTTCTCTTATATTTAAAACATATTTTTATTGAAAGCACTTATATATGATATTACATCACAAAATCGGAAATCTAATGAGTCAAGTGACATTTTAACATACAGTTTCGAGTTAGCATGTAAAATATGCGCATGAACAAACGTATACGAAGTGGGAGAGGGAAGGAGGCGGGGGGGGGGGGGGTATAGTAAGGTAGGGGTAATCCTAAATTGCAGAGAAGACTTCTCTAAACCACAAAACTCACGTCATGATCTCCATATCCTTGTGAATTTGGCTGTACGTCTGGTTTCCCATCCGGCAACCTGTTCCAACATGTAGATGTCATCACATTTTGCTAGCTAATTGGCCAATGCGGGGGGTAAAATCTTTCTGCCAGTGCGAAGCATTAAGGATTCTAGCTAATCCCAGAATCTGTGTTAACAGAATATTTGTATGGACTGGGCATTCGATTTGATCAGTTAAACTTAATAGGCACAATTGTGGAGAAGGGGTGATTGTGACCTCACAGACACGGGAGAGGACCTGACACACCTTGTTCCAGAAGGGTTGGATAGCTCGACAGCTCCACCAAATATGTATATAGGAGCCTATCTCCGTCTCGTATCTCCAACACAACTGGCTGACCTCTGGGTAAATCTTGTGCAGAGTCTCAGGGGTGTAATACCAGCGAGTAAGGACCTCATAATAGTTCTCTTGTAATCTGACACATGTTGAGATTCTGGGGGTCAAAGGGATACTTGTAGATCATCTTCCCATTTTTAACATAGTCAAAGGTTGCCGGCCTAGCCTGGGAAAAAGTGTATAAGTTGGTAATAACAGGCACTCAGTCACCGGGAACTGTTCCAAGGACAAATATGTATTACATCCAATTTCATATAGACATACTGTATCAATTATACAAAAATAAAAATAATGAATAATAAAAAATTAAAAATAGTAAATAAAAAACATATAAAATGTACCCAATTGAAATCAACAATAAGATGGTATTATGTTTTCTTGTCCAACTCAGTATAGGTTGCAAAGATTTCCCTTATGGCTGGGGAGGACGGGAACCCATCCCATCAAATATCCATATTATTATTAAACCCAAAAGAGGAAGCCATTAGTATTCTTGTTGTCTAGCAAATGTGTGCATCAGAAGATCCTCTTTTCAAAGGAGAATCGCACAGAAAATGATATTATGTTTTCCTGTCCACCTCAGTTTAGGTATGCTGTAGGTGAATCCCATAAGCTGAGAAGGACAGGAATCCACTACATAAGATGTCCGCACTGTTGTTAAATCCAGAAAAGGAGGCTATTATTACTCCTTATTATTTCTAGTTCACATAGTAAAAATATATACCAAGAAATATCCTTTTTTAAAGGAAAATCAATATTCAATGATTATCGATATCGCACAGTAATGTTGTTACTTCATGACTCCTTTTGTCTCTTAATCAATAGTCATAATTTTTTTAAAATAAATAAAGTCCAAACATTTTATGAATCAATGAGCATGATTGCAAATAAGAAAATCAATGCCCGTGATCATTAATGAAAAATCAATATCCGTGATCAAAAAAATCAATGTCCATGATCAAAAATTACAAGGGTCCGTTTGCATTCATGAATCAATTTCTATAAAAGTTGAACCTCTTGATCCGGATATAATAATTCAATATTCATTCACACTGTGTGCGTGATATGTTGCTATTCAATGTGGATAGTAGCAGTCTAATTTATTTTTGCTGCTATGCCTTATATATTGTCTACCATTCTTTGGTGTAAAAGATAAATATTTTACCACATTGTTGATTTCTCTATGATGCACATTTACTTGAACAATGTTATAAGCGAAATCTTCTGACTCCCGGCCTGGCCTGAGAAACCAAACAAGTTTATAGGTTGGTAATTTTCTTAGTGGGTTCTCGGGTCAAGAGAACTTCATTTTCAAACATGGTAGGGTCCTTCCAGGAAATAGGGAGGAAATTATTAAGGTAATGTTTGATGTGTAAACGATGGAACATAGTCAAAGAGGATATATGGTCATGAGATTCCCAATCCCCTCTCAGACCTCCCTGGGGATCAGTTAAGTCAATCAATGGCTTTTTTTTTATTTTTATACTTATGTCTGTTAGGGTGGGCCTAAAATGGGGAGATGAATCCCAAAGCACATTTCTAATCTGTATTAAGGGAGAGAGGGAGGAAGACAGTAACAATGGGCCTAGACTAGATTTCCACAACTTGATCGTATTCTGTGTGATAAGGTTTGAGATATCTATTTGTACATTTTTACAGTTTAAGAGTAGTAGAGTCCTTAGAGGAACCGGGAAAAAGTGGATTCAGCTTGGATATCCAAGCGATCCTTTTGTGGCCTAAGCCATTCCATACAGCGCATACCTTGTACAGCCTTATAGTACATAAAAAGTCTGGCATCCCCATGCCGTCTTGTCTTGTTGGTTGGGTAGTATAAGAATATTTAAGTCTAGGTCTCTTTTCACCCCAAAGAAAGAAAGTAAAGAATGAGTGTGGCAGGGGGATAGGAAGGTTTTGTAAATGATAAAGCATTTTGGGCAAAATTACCGTCTTGATCAGAGAGTGCCTACCGAACCATGAGGTGAATGGGATTTCCCATGACTCTGACAAGGTTTTAATATTTTAGGGAAAGCTCTGAAAGTTTTCCTTGTAGGGGTTTGAGGGGTCAGAGGTAATATGAAATCCCAGGAATTTCAAAGTTGTGTTTGACCATTGGTAGGGGACACAACAATAGCTGATCTCAGGGAGACCAGCTACAAAAATACCGTGGAGCCTCACTTAAGAGTCTTAACACAGCAATCTGAAGTGCAAAGCTCCCTGGGAAACAGGAATATGCAAAATAAATGTGGAGCCCCAGTTATGGGTCTACAACACAATGAAAGCCAGATATCCAACAAAGGAAGGAAAACCGAGCAAAGGGGTGTCTCCATTACAGAGATCACCAAATCCACCATATTAAGTGGCCCCTATGTCAAGATCCCGCTTTTTTACAAGCTTTAAGGATGTGATGGGGAAAACCTAAGCCAGGTATCCATCCACAGACCATTGGTAGGGGGTAAAGAGTTCCAGGGTCTTCTGCTTCTGCAAGTCCAATTTTACATTCAACACTTGTGACTTAGAGGGATTGACTAAAAAATTAGACAACTGTCAGGCAGGATCAAACAATGTCTGAATAGCTGGAAAAGCACTGTCAGGGTTCGTGAAAAAAAACATCAGTTCGTCTGCCAGCTGATGGGGGACCCCTTGAAGGTGAATCCCCTGGATTCTGTCATCTTATCTAATGACTTGAAATAGGCACTCCACAGTCAAAACAAATAGTAAAGGAGAAAGGGGACAACCCTGACGGGTTCCATTGGTTATGCTGAATGGAGGTGAAACAGAGCCGTTTACCATGACTTTAGTAGATGGGTCTTTATACATTGTCATTATGGTGGAGATAAATTGGTCAGAGATCCCAAACCTGTGTATAGCTCTTTGCATGAAAGTCCAATCTATGCGATCAAATGCCTTTTCGGCGTCTGTGCCAAGGAGAACTAAAGGCACAGATCGCTGAGAGGCATATCTAATGATATGTAGCAAACGGGTGGTGTTCATTCTTCCCTCCCTCCCAGTAACAAAGCTCACCTGTTCACTATTAATACGGGGAAGTAGATCTTTTAATCTGGTAGCTATCATTTTAGCAAATAATTTCAGGTCGGTGTTCAGTAAAGAAATGGGCCTATAACTAGCACTTACTGTGGTATCTTTCTCTTCTTTGGGTATTATAGTGATATGGACCATTAACATCTGAGTGGGTAAGCTATCTTCATTTAATACCTTATTACAAATATCTAGACATCTAGGGAGTAGTGAAGATCGAAAAGTATGGTAATAAAGCAAGAGTAGGCCATCTGGGCCTGGGCTTTTATGTAAAGGGGTAGATTTGAGTCCCAACTCTAGATCTTGTATAGTAAATGGACATACAGTACTAAGGACTTCGCTTGGTCCCCAGAGAGAGAAGGCAGGCTCAAAGTTGACTGCCATGAGTCTATCTCCTGTACCCTGTCAGTTTCTGCTTGTTGGGAAGAGGGCTGTCTAATATTATATAAGGCTGGGTAGAACTCTCTAAAGCGAAGGGCTATCTCCTCTGTTGTCATGAGAAGAGTAGAGGACGCAGTTTTGACCGAATGTATGTAGGTGCGGGATTTCCTCTTTTTGATCTGGGATAGCATGAATTTAGAGGCTTTGTCCCCATGGGCATAATATTTAAATCTCGCCGGGAGAATGTTTGGTCGTACACACATTCAGTAAGTTTTTAAGGGTAGATCACAGATGATTTAACTGCTCTAAGATAGTGTCAGATGTTTTTATGGATTGACTCCTTTTTCTGGATTTGATTGTATAACACAGACACTTTTTGTTCCCTTTTCTTTTTAAGATGTGCTCCTAGAGATATCAGGTGGCCCCTTATTACTGCTTTGTGGGCCTCCCAGACCAGGCCAGCAGTAGCCCCAGGTGTGGATTTAAGTTCAAAGTACTCCTCCATCAGACCCAACAGTTTTTTTACATGTTCTGGGTTATCTAGCAAATTAATGTCTCATTCAACCTCCAGTTGCTCATGGGTGTCTGAAATTGTTTAGGTGTGAAGTCTAGAAACACTGGAGCGTGGTCCGAAAGCAATAAGCTGCCAATGTTAGCACCTGTACATGAAGTTATTAACTGATATGGTACAAATAAATAGTCTAGGCGCTGGTATGAGTGATGTGCCACGGAGTAAAGGTGTAGTTCTTACTAGTGGGGTGTAGGGTTCTCCAGATGTCTGCGAGGCCCAGAGATGCTATAGAAGCCTTAACCCGTCTCAGAGCAAGGCGAGAGATAGCCGAGGTGCCAGTAGAGGAATTTAAAAGAGGATCCAGGGTTAAGTTTAGATTTCCCCAGAACCACCAGCCCCTCACCAAACTCTTGAAAGAAGCGAAGTTTACTACAGATCTAGGAAGATTGGGAGGTATTGGGGGCATAAATATTCCCATAGGTGAATGTCTGTCTCCCTAGTATCCCCTTTATAAAGAGATATCTCCGTTCTGAGTCGAACGCACCTCCAGCGGAAAGTTCTTATGTACAGCTATAGATACTCCTCTAGATGAAGAGGAGGGTGAAGTACTGTGGAACAATTGATTGTACAGGAGATGGTTCAGGCGTAGTATGGGACCATATCTAAAGTGGGTTTCTTGTAGTAGTGCAACACTCACCTGGTGCTTGTGCAATTGGTGACATATTTGGCTTCGCTTGGTCGGTGCGTTCAACCCTCTTTCATTAAAGGAACACACCTTGAGCCATGGGAGACCAGAATGACACACGTGAAACTGCTTGTTATCTCTGCAAAATTGGGAAACAGCCGGGTGAAAAAAAAAGGATGTAAAGGGAGAAAAAACATATAGGGTGTCAAACAAGTTTACAGTTGAACATCTGTATATGAGAAAAACATCATCTCTCATATGTCTATGGCAAGAGAGGTAGGTATTAGGGTCTGACTTTGTATAAAAGTAGGGCGGATCTAGTGAGAAGCGAGCATATAGATACAAAATGGGGTAAAATTCTCATATCTCTAGGGCCTAAGAGCTTGGTATCGTCATTTAACATAGCAGGATAAAAGTATAAATAAACTAAAGGTGTGACCCATCACAAATAATGGCCCTATAGGGGCCACTTCTGGACTTCAGGGCTCTTGAAAGGCCTCATTTTGTATAAGCAGTAAGGAAAAAAAAATAAAAGATAGACAGAGATGGAGGTATAGAACAAAAAGATAGATAACTAAGAGGTACTAGGAACATATCACTCAGGTTCAATATGTAGTCTCCGTGGAGTCATCTTTTCCAGTTTACTCCTGCGGTTTAGGTAGCGGGCGTAGCCCTCTCTGGACCCAGTCCATGGTAAGATCGTCTGGCGCCTCAGTAGCTCCAGCACGATGCCATAATGGAGTCTGGTAGTATGGACTCAGGAAGGCTTTTAATGCGTAGATTATTTCTCCGCCCGCGATTATCTTGATCATCAATGAAGTTATATAGAAGATTTATGTGGGCTTGTGCATGGTCTAAGCTGTGCGAGACTACTGTGTTGAATAAAACTACCGCCTCAAGTGATTCCACCCTTTCACCGACATGTTTAAGATCTTTCTTTATGTCCTGTAGGTCTTGTTTCCAAGGGGCTACTGCTTCGCCTAAAACCTCCCTTATGAAGGCTCTGGATACTGGGAGGCTTTCATGTGGGTGATGTGATTCTGCATCCCTATCGTGGTCTCTGTCTGAGTCTGCAGAATACTCTGTTTGCTTTGTTCGCAGCAGGCATTCTCTAGCCGGCACCATCTTGTTTTCCGTCTTCGCGGCCAGGGTTCCCTTTTTAACAAATTTGTCCATTTCTCCATGGCTAGAGTTGGTCCTCTGAAGTCCTGGGTGTCTCTGGACTTGTCTCTAGTGGTTTTGCTTTCAGAACTAAAGTGTTTGAAGCCCGCTTCCACTTAGCCTCTTGCAGAGCTCACACAGACTTGTGTGTCCTGCTCCGCTGCCAAGCTCCGGCTAGATGTATAGTCGGAGGCTGTGCAAGACTGTGGTCCCTGGGACTTGCCAAAATAAATTATTCTGAGGGCCTTCTATACAGAACATGCACATTTTATCACACTAAGATCACCTGCAAAGTCAGTATGGTGCTCTTATTGCTTATTCAACTGCACAATAGCATCAAGTCCCCATGGAATGACTTTTGAGAAACATGCAAAACAGTACAAATCAGAAAGTGAACAGAAAAATATTAAAGTCACTGGACAGGTTGACTGGAGTATCAAATGGTTCACAGAAAAAAGAAAAGAAAAAGCATAGAAAATCTCACATTTTGATCTCTGTAACATCTGTAACATTTCTTGATGTCTTCATAAGGTCCTTGCAGTAATTGTCCTTCCTTATTTTTCTCAAGATGTGGGACACCATGCTCAAAGATATATTGTTTCATAAAAATTCATTGAATTTAATTTCTTGCTAAGAATGCCAATGATATTATGTTGTTTGTCCTATCCACAGCCCACAATTTTCTTGCCATAAATTCTTCCCCTGAATGTCAAATAATGCCAACTTCTTTAGGTAAGTTTAATGTAAAATGTTCTCATATACACAGCTCCCATAAGCTGTGTCTTAGATATAAGCCTTATATAAAGTACCTGAAGGTTTTCACACCAACATAATTCTAAATGGAGACTTAACTATTAACATGCTAGATCTTAAGTACTGTAGGTACTGCATAAGTCACCGCTGTGGCCAATCATTGGTTGCAGCGGTGCACATGATCCCATCTGTACCTTTGCCAGAGGTAAACAAGTCAGGGACCAGAAGATCACTGAACAGAGACAGAGCACTGGAATTGAGTGGCAGCGAGCAAGTGAGTATGATTCTTTCATCAAATACCAAACACTGGAAAGGGGGGCTTACATTAAAAGGGACTTGGCATGCATGCGGAACCTGGATTCTCTGAATTTAATGGATTTAGTGTAGGTTCCTGACTTAAAGAGATCGCCTTGTCGTTGGCGGACAGGCACAATTCATTTTGTTCAAAGTGTATTTGCCTAGAATCTCCCCTTTATGTAATGAACATAGCATTAGAACTAGTATATTTTCTATAGTGAATATGGCACTATTGTATTTACTTTATTATTTGTGTTTGCAGAGTGCTGTTGCATTGTTTTTGCTTTTGTGCTTTCAACCATGGCTACGTGCACCTGTGCATCAGGGTGTGCTGGCTAACCCCTTTTTTCAATTTGCAGTCTGCATTGGAGATGTGGCTGACTCCATTGGTCATGCACTCCTAACTAATCTGTCTGTCCTACAGGCTGATTTTAAGCAGTGCAAGTATAAAGCTGTAGCCTACTCTCCCTATATTCATTGGAGGCCATTTAGCACCAGGAGAGGTAAAATACAGAGTGGGCTCAGCATGCATGTGGTTTCAGCATCCCCTGAATTTAATGGAGGCCATTATGGCACCAAAAGATGTAAAATACAGTGTGGGCTCAGCATACATGTGGGACCTGCATTCCCTGAATTTGATAGAGGCCAGTATAGTACCAAAAAAGGTAGTATTTTGCACAGGTTTATGTCTTAAAGAGATCGCCTTGTCGTTGATGGACAGGCACAAATAATTTTGTACAAAATGTATTTGCCAAGAATCTCACATTTACTATATATAATCAGCATAGCATTAGCACTGGTATAATTTCTATAGTGAGTATGGTACTATTTTTTTTACTTTGTTATTTGTATTTGTGGAGTGCTGTTGCATTATTTTTGCTGTTTTACTGAATCCTAGAAACCCCCTTTAAAGAGGTCTGACCGTTGAGACTACCAATCAGAATAGGGACCCCATGCCCCATGGGGATCCCATAAGTGAATGCAGCAGCAAGTTGAGAATGTGCACTGCTGCTTCATTCGTTTCTATGGGACCCCCAGAGATAGCAGAGTACAAGTGCTTGGATATTTCCTTTAGTCCTATAGAGATTAATTGAGCTGTAGTGTGTATTCTCAACCTGCTGCTCTATTCATTTTCGGGGTCTCTTTGGGCTACGGGCCCCCTGTTCTCATGATCAGTGGGGTTCCCAGCATTCAGACCTCCACCAATTTGATAGCTATCCCCTATCCCGTGGCTAGGGGACAACGATGTAAGCAGAATACCCCTTTAACATTTGCAGTGATATCTCCATTGTACACATAGGGTTCTACAGCACGCTACCTGCAAAACGTATCTGGATATCAATTCTAGAACACAATAGGGACCTGTGTCCTTCTTCACATAGCTGTCTTTGTATAAAAAGAAAAACTGAAAACATGATTGTTCTAATTAAAAAAAAAAGACTGATTGCCCTTGATATTGAAGAGCTGATGGCTACACCAATAACTAGCGTGCTACGGAAAACCATGGGAAAGTTCCCAACTCACTGAGCTGAAAAGCTGCTTGGATGCTCCGGGGAAACTCATCTATGAGAAATTAGAGGAAGCAGCAAAGCCAGAAATAAGCAATTAAAAAATCCTTCTACTGGAAAACAATGCAACAGATTAAATGTAAAAAGAGACTGAAACATGCAGAACCTGAGCCCTGTATGCTGTCTATTAGGGGACCTCCGCCTGTATAGTACCTCCACCTACATTACAATGGATGGAATTGACATCTATGTTGTGGGGGGTTAGCTCTGGCCTCGGGGATCATCCACACAAACTTCCTTCCGGACAACGGATTTCATGTCCAAACAGTGCATTTATTTGGCAGTCTTTTCAAACAAAACAACAGGTACAAAACAATAAACACTGGCCCGGCTAGGCTCTAACTAAACATATTATTTTTAATCCCTCACTCACCTAGTGGGTACAGTTCACACCCTGTGAACTGATGCGGCTTTCTCCAGCCCAACGTCCCACAGCCTCCTGGCTGTTCAGAGCACTGTTCACACACAGTCTCAGTTCAATGTCCGTTGGGGAATTCAGGCTCACCAGTCCTCCTGACTGTGGCCCTGCGACCCTTCCAGGCAGGGCCGGACTGGGGATAAAAACCAGCCCTGGAAAAAGTTGCATACCAGCCCCGGAAAAAGTTGCATACCAGCCCCAAACACACACGCCGCGAGCGTGTGTATGTATGTGTATATATATATATATATATATATATATATATATATATATATACACACACAGGCCGGGCCTTACCTAGCGTTGCCGTGACTTGGCCTCTGCGCAGTGGCAACTCTAGGAACAATATATGGGAGGCACATAAGATACCACAGTCAAAATGGGGGGGCACTAATAATTTTCCCCACTTAAATTCATACAACTGAAAAAAAACGAAATAAGTATATATAAATTCAAAAATACGAGAGTATTGCGGTATGCAGGGATACATTTATAATAAAATAATTTACTTACAAAGAACCTATTCCATCTTCTGCTGTGCTGTCCTCTGCTTGCTTCCACGGATCTTCCCCTCTTTTCAATCTGTCCTCAGTGCGCAGGGCAGGCACACTGCTATGGGGATCTGTGGATGACACACTGTTATGGGGGATCTGTGGATGACACACTGTTATGGGGATCTGTGGATGACACACTGTTATGGGGATCTGTGGATGATACACTGCTATGGGGATCTGTGGATGACACACTTTTATGGGGGATCTGTGGATGACACACTGTTGTGGGGATCTGTGGATGACACACTTTTATGGGGATCTGTGGATGACACACTGTTATGGGGATCTGTGGATGACACTGTTATGGGGGATCTGTGGATGACACACTGTTATGGGGATCTGTGGATGACACACTTATGGGGATCTGTGGATGACACACTTATGGGGATCTGTGGATGACACACTTATGGGGGATCTGTGGATGACACTGTTATGGCGGAATCTATGGATGACACTGTTATGGGGAATCTGTGGATGACATACTGTTATGGGGGTACTTTTACACCTGCGGCATGGCTATCCGACCTATCCGGGCTGTTCACCCTCCTGATCCGCCATGCCGCAAGTACCCGTGCACTGCCGTGCTGCTGCTCTGTCCCCATTGACTATAATAGGGGCAGGGGCGGAGCTATGGTGCAGCATGGCAGAGATCGCCGGACTAAAAAGTCGGACATGCAGTACTTTTTAGTCCGGCGATCTCTGCCGTGCTGCGCCATAGCTCGTCACCTGCCCTATTATAGTCAATGAGGACAGAGCAGCTGCTGGCAGTCTGCAGTACTGCGGCATGCGAATCAGGAGAGTGAGCTAGCCCGGATAGATGCTCGAGATAGCCCCATGCCATAGTGTCATCCACAGTACGCCCATAACAGTGACATCCACAGCGCCCCATAACAGTGACATCCACAGATTCCCCATAACAGTGTCATCCACAGATTCCCCATAACAGTGTCATCCATAGATTCTGCCATAACAGTGTCATCCACAGATCCCCACTATGTGACATCCACAGTGCCCTCATAACAGTGTTGCCAGTAACCGTCCCCTTTGGTGCCAGTAGCCCCTTTATGTGCCAGTAGCCCCTTTAGTACCAGTAGCCGTCCCTTTATGTGCCAGTAGCCGCCCCCTTTATGTGCCAGTAGCCGCCCCTTTATGTGCCAGTAGCCGTCCCTTTAGTGCCAGTAGCCCCTTTATGTGCCAGTAGCCCCCTTTATGTGCCAGTAGCCGTCCCCTTTATGTGCCAGTAGCCGTCCCCTTTGGTGCCAGTAGCCCCCTTTAGTGCCAGTAGCCCCTTTGGTGCCAGTAGCCCCCTTTATGTGCCAGTAGCCATCCCTTTATGTGCCAGTAGCCCCCTTTATGTGCCAGTAGCCCCTTTAGTGCCAGTAGCCCCCTTTAGTGCCAGTAGCCCCTTTTATGTGCCAGTAGCCTCCTTTATGTGCCAGTAGCCCCCTTTATGTGCCAGTAGCCCCCTTTAGTGCCAGTAGCCCCTTTATGTGCCAGTAGCCCCTTTATGTGCCAGTAGCCCTTTATGTGCCAGTAGCCCCTTTATGTGCCAGTAGCCCCCTTTAGTGCCAGTAGCCCCCTTTAGTGCCAGTAGCGCCCTTTATGTGCCAGTAGCCCCCGTTTGGTGCCAGTAGCCCCCTTTAAGTGGCAGTAGCCCCTTTAAGTGGCAGTAGCCCCTTTATCTGCCAGTAGCCCCCTTTATCTGCCAGTAGCCCCTTTATCTGCCAGTAGCCCCTTTAGTGCTGCCAGTAGCCCCCTTTAGTGCTGCCAGTAGCCCCCTTTAGTGCTGCCAGTAGCCCCTTTAGTGCTGCCAGTAGCCCCTTTATCTGCCAGTAGCCCCTTTAGTGCTGCCAGTAGCCCCTTTAGTGCTGCCAGTAGCCCCTTTAGTGCTGCCAGTAGCCCCCTTTAGTGCTGCCAGTAGCCCCAAGAAAAAAAAAAAAAGAACACTTATACTTACCTCCAGCGATGCGATGCAGGCCTCTTCCGGCCTGTGTCTCGAGCTGTGCGGCTCCGGCGGCGCGATGATGTCATCGCGCCGCGGGCTCGGCCTCTGATAGGCTGCCAGCCTAGTGCTGGCAGCCTATCAGAGGAACAGGGAGAGGTCACGCCTCTCCCTCCTCTGCTGCTGCTCCGCACGGAGATGAGCGCAATGCAAGCGCTCATCTCCGTCGCCACTGGAGCCCAGTGTGCCTGCGGCCGCCGGCCGGCCGTGCGGCAGTCAGGGCTACCGGCCTACCGGGAATTTTCCCGGTATCCCGGTAGGCCAGTCCGGCCCTGCTTCCAGGCGTCGCTGTGTCCCCCAATTCCAGGCTATCGCTTAGCCCCGTGGCCCCTCAGCCAACTTGGCCGAGACCACTCACACAGAGCCTCTGCCAAACTCTGTCTCAAACAACTCTCTCCAGAGTGGGGCCCCACCCATGTCCAACAAGAGGATTAAATAGAATCCCTGGACATGGGCATTGTCCAAAATCCCGGACTGGAGCATGGGGAACAGGCACCCACCCAGTACATTACCTGTTCCCAGTAAAAGCCCGCCCTGGAACTGGCTGAGCCAGCTATACTAATACTAATACTAATCTTGGGGCTTTCACTCCACCAAGGCCAGGGACCTTGGTGACACGCTCTCGGTGCAAACAGCCCTGTCTGACGGTTTCCCTGGGGCTTCACTGCACACATCAGTGTTCACATTGCCACATATCCCCCCCCTCTGTTCACACCTGTGAGGGTGAACACATACACCAACCGGATGCTCATGACAGGGCATCCGCCCTCTCTCAGCCTCTGTCTCAACATTCCCTCTGGAAGATGTGGTCAGCGTCATCATTTTCCCTTTATTTTGCCATACCCAAGCCAGCAAGGCTTGGTTTGTCACCCACATTGACCTCTTGCCCAAGAGATAGTGTCTAAGAGGTTCTTGTTTCCATGTGACAGGCAGACCCTCTCTTTCTATTTTTTTATCTCTCTCTCCCTTTTTCTTATACAGCTGCTTCAACCGAGCACGCTTCTTAAGACTTGCCTCTTTTTGTCTCTTTATTTTATCAACAGATAGCGTCTCTCTTTTTCCTTTACTCCCCACAGGGGTTACGTCAAGTTTGGCTCCAATTTCAGAGTCTTCTGCTTCTTCAGTGGCACGCCCCACTTCAGCAGATTCTTCTTCATCCTTCTCTTTGGTCTCTGGAACATACCAGGATTTCTCCCACTCCAACTCATTGGCCTTAGCTTCTTCAGCCTTTGAGTCTCTTTTGGAGTCTTCATTCAGTTGATTAGCCTTCTCATCCTTCTTGGACACGGCATCATCTACTTTATTTCTTAACTCCTCCTCTTTCTCATCATGGTAGGAGGTACGGGGGACATCAGGGTCTTCACCAGACTCGTCGTCTTCTGGCAATCCCTGCAGAGATTCACCCAGGTTATGGTTCTCCCTTCGGATAGGATTCAGGAGAGCCAGCCCATCGGAGTAGACAGGACCCTCACACTGCTCGTCGGTCCCCCCGTATTTCTTCCCCAGCAGACTGCTGGCTTTCTGGAAGGCATTGACAGCAGAGGGAATGTCTCCATGACCAGGTCCTGGCCACACCCCGCCACGAGTCTCTGGGCTTTTGCATCCACCTCAGCACCTTCATCTGGTTCAGCAGATACATCATCCATCTTCTTCTCTGCCTCGGCTGGCACCACAGCGCCACCATCTCCAGACCCATTCTTAACAGGCTCTGCCTTCTTGGCATCTTTTAGAGGATCTTCCTCTTCAGGTATCTCATTCTCTTCCACCTGCTGCGCAGGAAGCACGCTAGGCCTCTCCAACTCATAGACTTTATCTTTTGAGCTCCTGAGAACTTCCAACTCTGCTCTGAGTTGCTTGTTCAGCCTCTCCAATTCACCTCGCTCCTAAGCGCTTTTTCAAGGGCTCTAGCCAAGGAGATGGCCTTGGACTTTTCTCCAGAGCATCAGCCTCCGCTCGGTCACGTTCTTCGGCATATCGGGCCGCAACATATTTCTCTTCAGCCAGGAGCTGGTCAAACTTCTTCTGTTTCTTCTCCAATCTAGACACAGTTTGTCTCTGGTTGTCCAGGTCCACTATTCGATCACGCAACTCTTGATGAAGTTGCGCCATACTGGCTTCCAAATGTCTTTGCTCCTCCAAGAGGGCAGATTTTTCTGAGGCACTGTTTAAGACCTCATCAGCCAGTTCATCTCTTTCCTGCTCTGCATGAAGTCTGGATCGCTCAGAAACTGCAAGTTCCTCTTGAAGTTGGAGAATTTCCGCTTCTATTTGAGTTTTTCGCATCAGCTTGTTGGATGCACTCCCTTTTGGCCTCTGGATCCAGCGGCTCTTTACTCTGTTCTGCAGCAGTACCAGACGTAGGAGTATCTCCTAGGACCTCGCCAAGACTTTTGTCAGTGTCTACTACAGGCTTGTGTAACTTTCTGGAGACTTTCATTTCTTCTGGGCATCAGGCAGTAGTCCCTTCGCTATTGTACCTAGGGACCATGTAGGAGAGAGAAACCGTCTTCATGATTGCAGCTGTACTGACATGTCCTGTCATCTAGCCCTGCCTGGGTATGGGTCTCAGACACTAGGCCGCCATCTCCCCACTCGCCTCTCGTCACGTCAGGTATAACTATCGTCTGGTTGCTACCAGTAACCATATCAGTTTGGCCAGACCTCAACATGGCAGCCTCTCTCTCTGAGTTGCTATCGGTCACAGCACATGCGTCATATATACCGCTCATGTCATTCTCAATCCTGCCCTCAAGGGGCACTGCTGAGCTAATCCCCACCTTGGACACTTCTCTAGCCACTGTTTCCTGCACATTCACTACAGTGGGTTCCCCAACTCTGTGCTCTCAACATTTATCGGCATTTTTCCAACTTTTACATTTTTACCTACAGGGAGCACTTCTCCTGGTCACACCCTGCAGTGGAAAATGCATATCAACATCACATGGCATCATACTTTCATTTGACATTTCCACAAACTTGGCACAATCGCTTGCACCTATCAGCGCCACTGTTTTTAATGGTCACATCACTTAAAGGGGTCGCTACCGATTCTGCAGGAGCCTCGTCACTTCCTGCAGAAGGGTCTGCCTTACCCCACAGCAACTATTCAACATCCTGGCCAAACAACATATCAGATATACGTGAAACTGCATCACAAATTTCTCGAGTCCCTGTTTGCACTGGAGTCTCACACGCCGTGAGAGCCACCGGACAGTTCATGCTATCCCCATGAATGTCCCGCACACAGTTCTCAGTCACCGGGCTGGTCTGAACCAGGATCACCTGACCCTCTGCAACACACGGAGTAATAATCGGAACAGTCTTACCCTCAGATGTCATGGGGGTTCAGGAGCCTCGTCACTTCCTGCAGAAGGGTCTGCCTTACCCCACAGCAACTATTCAACATCCTGGCCAAACAACATATCAGATATACGTGAAACTGCATCACGAATTTCTCGAGTCCCTGTTTGCACTGGAGTCTCACACGCCGTGAGAGCCACCGGACAGTTCATGCTATCCCCATGAATGTCCCGCACACAGTTCTCAGTCACCGGGCTGGTCTGAACCAGGATCACCTGACCCTCTGCAACACACGGAGTAATAATCGGAACAGTCTTACCCTCAGATGTCATGGGTTCGGCAGTCCCAGGCGATGAGGGAGTTCCAAGAACATCTTCCCCAAGGTCACCGTCCTGCTCCTGGACATTAGGAACCTCCAGCCTTTGATTCCTGGTTACCTGACTCCTGGCCATAGGACAATCAGGTGCACACTTTGTGACTTGACGGCATCTCCAGCAGCACTCTCTCTTTTGCCATCCAGCTGCACTCTGTAGTGGTTGGTTGCACCTAGCAACCGCATTACTGCTCCTCCGCACATCCTCTCTAGGACTCTGTATGCCGCAAACACTTGAACTCTTGAGAGCCACACCGCTCTCCCTCTTCTTTTCTTCCCGACGGTTGCCCTTGGCAACGGCACCTAACTAAACATATTATTTTTAATCCCTCACTCACCTAGTGGGTACAGTTCACACCCTGTGAACTGATGCGGCTTTCTCCAGCCCAACGTCCCACAGCCTCCTGGCTGTTCAGAGCACTGTTCACACACAGTCTCAGTTCAATGTCCGTTGGGGAATTCAGGCTCACCAGTCCTCCTGACTGTGGCCCTGCGACCCTTCCAGGCGTCGCTGTGTCCCCCAATTCCAGGCTATCGCTTAGCCCCGTGGCCCCTCAGCTAACTTGGCCGAGACCACTCACACAGAGTCTCTGCCAAACTCTGTCTCAAACAACTCTCTCCAGAGTGGGGCCCCACCCATGTCCAACAAGAGGATTAAATAGAATCCCTGGACATGGGCATTGTCCAAAATCCCGGACTGGAGCATGGGGAACAGGCACCCACCCAGCACATTACCTGTTCCCAGTAAAAGCCCGCCCTGGAACTGGCTGAGCCAGCTATACTAATACTAATCTTGGGGCTTTCACTCCACCAAGGCCAGGGACCTTGGTGACACGCTCTCGGTGCAAACAGCCCTGTCTGACGGTTTCCCTGGGGCTTCACTGCACACATCAGTGTTCACATTGCTACAATGTATAAATACAGAGTGAATGGCTTTATTTTCTTTATTTTTTATTTAGGTAAATGGCTAACCTCCGGCCCTCAAGCTGTGGTGAAACTACAACTCCCAGCATGTTCCATTCATTTATATGGAGTTCTGAGAACAGCCAAGCAAATGTACAATCTTGGGAGTCGTAGTTTTACCACTGTGCCGGAGGTTAGCCATCACAGGCCTAAATGCAGTGCCGTATCTATCACGAGGCAAACAAGGCATTTGCCTAGGGCGGCACTTCCAATGGGGCGGCAAGATGCCTTGTTTCCCTCAGTGATAGATTTTTTTTTTTGTCTGGGCTGCGCTGCTGGGGGTGCGCCTGCGCCGCTCCTCCCCGCCCAGCGCCGTTGTAGGTAATTTATTCACTCCACTTGCCTGAGAGAAGCGCCGGAAGACTCACACAGGCGCACTGGCAGAGGCATTGAAGTGCGCATGCGCCTGCCAGTGCGCCTGTGAGTCTTCCGCGCTTCTCTTCTCAGGCAAGTGGAGTGAATAAATTACCTACAACGGCAGCTGGGCAAGTAGGAAATCTGTGGAATCGGATGACACTGGGGGAGAGAATCTGTGGATGACACTGAGGGGGAATCTGTGGATGACACTAAGGGGGGAATATGTGGATGACACTAAAGGGGGAATCTGTGGATGACACTAAGGGGGAATATGTGGATGACACTAAAGAGGGGAATCTGTGGATGACACTGAGGGGGAACCTGTGGATGACACTGAGGGGAATCTGTGGATGACACTAAGGGGGGGGGGGATCTGTGGATGACGCTAAGGGGGGGGGGGAATATGTGGATGACACTAAGGGGGGGGGAATATGTGGATGACACTAAAGAGGGGGGGAATCTGTGGATGACACTTAGTGGGATCAAGGGAGGGGTGTGAGGTGTGGCTGTCGTTATTCACTTTTAAATACAGGAATACAGGAAAGGATGGAGCCTAAAAGGAAGGGCGGGGTTTACAGAGAAAGGGGTTTGGCCTTGACAGGAAGGGGCGGGTCAAATTTATATTAGGGGGTGCCCGAGTTTAGTCTCGCCTAGGGCAGCACAAAACCAAGATACACCACTGCCTAAATGATTGTATAAATTATTGTCCCAAAATTCGTGATTAAAATGGGTTGCATGGAAAACTGGATAGGGAGAAGAGCAATAATAAAGGGAGTCATGCTTTAGATTGTGCTCTGTACCTGATCAATGGGGATTCATGCCTTGAAACGCGTTGTATTTGAGACCAGTACATTTACATTTACCAGTACTTCAGGATTTTTTCTGCTCTCGCTACGAAAAAAGAGTAGCACCAGTACTGCAATTTTGTCTGACAATCTTCCATGATTGAAGGCCACCCAAATCCACCGATGACCCAGCAAAGGCAACTGCACCCTGAGTGACTGTATTACATGCATGCCTGGTTGAGTCTTCCACCACAGTTTAACCCTTCCCTATACAAATATTGCTGCTACATACTGTTCTATGGGGCACTCTACCTGTTTCTTTACCGTCTGTGAGCGTGAATTGCTTCTAGGGGAGAGTGCCTCTGTAATATGGTGGTGCACAAAGGCAATACACAGTGGCACATACAGTTCCTAAATTAACAAGTTATGGGGCCACAGGGACTCCAAGTGCCTTATCACAGGTTTCTTGTACATCACTCTCCCATGAGCACAAATGTAGCCTATATATACAGCAGTCCAGAACAGAGGCATACTCACCATGCTGGCAGACCAAGTCACTACTATGCGGCCAGTGCCCGCTGCTGGGCTTTTCATACTTTCTGACTTGAAATAATTGCATTTTTCTGCTCATTAGACATTTTACATCTTCCATTAGGGTTAATAGTACCTTTATAAATTCCTATGCCTTGAGCTCCCCTTAGTGGTGGTTGCAGGCAGACAGTTTTGTAAAACACTACCCCGCATGAAGGGAAACAGTGGATTTAGAACGGTATGGGGGCAGATTTATGGTAACATAGTAACATCTGTCCATCCAGTTCAGACTGTTATCCTGCAAGGTTGATCCAGAGAAAGGCAAAAAAATGAAGTAGAAGCCAATTAACCTCGTTTTAGGGGAAAAAAAATATTATACTCCACAAATATATCCAGAATATCTAAATCTCTGTATTTATAACAGCTGTCTGATATATATATATATAGCACTTGTTCACTTTCTCCAACATAGATGTCGGGAAGGGGGCCCTTACTACCTTACTGAGGACCTTCAATATCTGTGGATGCCTCTCGTCTTAAAATCCAAAAAGTTGTGAAACCCGATGTTCTTATAAACTGCCAGCATAAGCCAACAACAGAGCTTGAGTCTGTAATATGTTCTCGTAATCTTGAGTGCTCCGTGTGGGATGACATTATATATCTCAGGTTTATGTAAGCAACTAATGCACACTATAAATTGCAAGGTTTCAATTTTAAACAAATGTCAAATGCAGAAAGCTTTTCCTTGAACTAAAATGTTATTGAAATTGAACCAGTAAACTTTACTATGCTGGCAGAGGGCTCACAGTTGAATGGTTTTGTTGAAATGATGTGCTTATTACTGGGTGCCAACTCTCGGTAATATGCCAAAAAGATGACACAAGATTTCTAGTAAACACTAAGAGGAAGGAAGATCCTAATCCAGGTTTAATTTTTATACAATTGGGACAAGAGAGGAAATACAATATGTGCTGCCTGTACAGTTCCGCGGGAATCCAGTAAACAAATGGGGCACGGTAACATTAAGGGTACGTTCACACGTCGACATTTGTCGCGCGACAAATAGGGCACAACTTCACTGCGACATTTTGTCGCACCAGTGTCGCGCGACAATTTTTATAATGGGAGTCTATGGTGTCGCATTGCGACATGCGACTGCGATGCGACAGTCGCAGAAAAATCCATCTTGAATATAAAAATTGTCGTGCGACAAGGAACACTAAACACAAAATCCAAACACAAAAAGCAAAAAACACTAAACCTAACATAATATCCTTATTTGTCCTGTTCCTGTTTCATCAGATATCACAATTGCAGACAATGAAAATTAAAATAGAAAAGCAGTGAATTCTCTTAGGGTACTTTCACACTTGCGGCAGGACAGATCCGACAGGCTGTCCACCCTGGCTGCCCTTAGGCTGCAGCAATGTCTTTTCCCCCTCATGCTCTTCCTTTGATGCTAGTACACATGGCCCAGGACGTTTAGGAGGAGAAGGCTGAGTTTAATGTACACAGTGAGTATGGCCATTTTTGGGAATTAATTTCCTAGATATTATCAAGATAGTACAAAATAGATTTGGTATAATTGTCAATAGTACCATCTGTAGTATATCCATAGTTCCAGCCATAGCACTAATAGTACTACAATGCCCACAGGAGAACCGTTAGGCGGAGAGGATGGTGATGGTAGTGTCTGTGAGGTGTGTTAGGTACTCATGGTTGTGGGAAGGGGCGCATCCTTTTTTCTGCAGGGAAAACACCCTGATTTGGGTTTCTCCTCCCTTGTGGTGGTTGGTGTGCCCTTGAACAATCCATAATGATGAGGCCAGTTTTTCAACAAACAATTTTTATGCGAGTGGCAAAGTTCAAATACAAGTCCTCACCGCAGTAGTCAGAGTTTTTGTAATGCATGGACTGGCAGATCATACACGGCTTACAGTTTTCACAGTTCTTACAGTTCTACAGACTATGGAGTTAGCAGGCCAGTTGTTCCCCATCTTCCAGGATCTGTACTTTATCCCTCCTGGTTCTATCCACAGTAGTGCAATATCATTCTCTCTCCTTTTCTCTTAATCTCTCTTCTCATCTATAAACAGCACTACAATGCCCATCTGCGAGGTGTAGTCCTGTAGCAGAACTGCAATCTGCCTCTAAAGTATGCCAGGGTACCTGAAGCTCTCTGTTCCCCAAACAAGTGAGCTGTGACGTCTTAGACGGACATCATCCCTATCAGCGTGCCTTTGGAGTGTGGGAGGAAACCGGAGAACCCAGAGGAAACCCACGCAAACTCGGGGAGAACCTACAAACTCCAGGCAGATTTTGTCCATGGTTGGATTTGAACCTAGGACCTATTTGCAGCCTTTTAGAAAGGAAACACAGTTATTTAACCCCTTATGCAATGAGCCACTGGCACACTGCGGTACCATCTGTATTAATACATATAAGTGTAGGCACATGGACTGCTGGATGGTGTTCCTAATCTAAGATGAGGTGTACATCCTGCCATAATTTAGGCGCGGCCAGTGCATGGGGTTATCATAGACCAACGTACGCTGCCGGTCTATGATAAATCTGGCCCCCAGCTGAGTTGGCTGATCCCAGTGACAAATTCTCCATACTGTGGCATGGCTAGACAAATCTATCAATATGTGGAGCTGTAATAGGGACTTCTAAATACTAAGTTTACCGAAATAAACTCTTTCTTCTTGCTCCCAAACAGTGCCATAGCTAGGCACATTCAGGGCAGTCTTTAATATTGATTGGACCCTGGGCAAGAATTTACTTGGAACGACAGAGCTAGCGGCTGCACCCTGCTTGGTGGTTGATGGAACGGGGTGCTCACCCTAAAAATCTTCACCCAAGATTGAGTACAAAAAGCCAAAAAATAACTAAATTAGGGGGCACACCCACTATCTGGAGGAGCAGTCAATACACTTAATTAATATAATTCAGAGCAATTTTACTAATAGATTAGGGCTGCACGATATGGGAATTTTGTGCGATTGCGATTAGGGCCCTAAAAATTGCGATAACGATATGCGATGCGATATTTTAAGGGAATTGTGCTAGAGGTCTATCTGCTTGAATTTTCAAGGTAAAAGCGCACACAGATGACAGATAATGATGAAATGTAGTTATGCTGAACTCAAGAACTGAAATGCACAGTGTTTTTCAAAATAAAATACATATTTGCATTACTGCAAAAGTACAAAATACAAAACTTGCCATTTTCTTAATAGCGCTGGACAGAACAGATAAATAAAATAGAATAGATATAAGAACGTGTGTTCATTAAAATAACGACTTTCCACCAGCCCCTCCTCCCTCCCGCACTGTAACTGATGTATCAGCATAGCGGCCGGAGATACAGTGTCAGTGTCACGTAGAAAGTCAACCATCGCTTTATAAGACGCACTGCCATTCCCCCCCACTTTTTGGGGGAAAAAAGTGTGTCTTATAAAGCAAAAAATACAGTAATATAATTGCAGCATTTGTGGGACAGCAAATTGCGATTGCGATATGGCGATTAATTGCGATAACGATTGCTTTCGCGATATATTGTGCAGGCCTATAATAGATACAGTCGAACATAGAAATTTAAACCTAAAAATGAACCACTTGTACACCCTAGATACAAAACAATCAAAAATTAAAAACAATCAAAAATTAAAAACAATCAAATGGCAGTAGTTAGCACGGGATAAGGTGGGTAGCGACCTATAAAAGGCCCACTGCTTGGTAATAGTGCGTGTCGCTGTAGAGTCCCAATAAAAAATCACTGATGGGCCCAAATATGATCAAAACGTCCATCCAAAGTGAAGCCTGTAAACAAACTTGTAAAACAATCCACTGGAGTAGTTGTGGATAACGTAATGTGCGTACCTAAAAATAGGCGTCCGGAGTGTGCCTTAACCGGAATGAGTGTAGTTAGGCAATCCGATGGAGAACAGCATCTGAGTGTGGATGCAGGCGCTCCTCTCTCCGGTACCAGCTGCAATTCAAATTGCCGTTCCACCTACCTTCCCGAGCGTCCCGTTCCTGCTTCTTGATGCGCTGATCCCCTGACACCATCGGCGTCCCGCGTGGTGTTCGTCTGCCGTGGCGTCCCACGTGACTTGGTCGGGGTTAGTTCGTTTCCGGGGACGGGAGGTGGTGGCCGCCGGGTCTTAAAGTCCTTCCTCTAGTGTAGGTCTCATATGCTTCTCATATGTTCATGAGCTCGTTGCTTCTCATATGCTTCTGGCCAGAAGTTTGATCACTCCTCCACAATATTGCACACTGCCCCGACGCGTTTTCGGGGGTCCGCCCGTGGGTCTGACCCACTGAGGAAGGGGGCGGACCCCCGAAACGCGTCTGGGCAGTGTGCAATAATTGTGCAATAATTAAGTGTATTGACTGCTCCTCCAGATAGTGGGTGTGCCCCCTAATTTAGTTATTTTTAAGAATTTACTTGGGCCCCCTGGATCCCGCCTTCCCACACCCTAGCATGCAATCATGCCCTCCACCACTATATATAATATCGCTTACAGTGAATGACTGTAAATCCTTCCAGTTCTGAAGACTCCAGCGGCTCAGGATCAGTGCTCTGGGCAGCCGGGCTCAGGGCTGGAAGTGGGCACCACTCTGCAGTTCAGGGGGAGACCGGGACTTACCCTAGCGTTACAGTGCACCCCAGCACCCCACAGTATGCAGTATAGCACCCTATAGTATACAGCACCTTACAGTATGCAGTATAGCACCCTATAGTATGGAGCACCTTACAGTATGCAGTATAGCACCCTATAGTATACAGCACCTTACAGTATGCAGTATAGCACCCTATAGTATACAGCACCCCACAGTATGCAGTATAGCACCCTATAGTATGGAGCACCTTACAGTATGCAGTATAGCACCCTATAGTATACAGCACCTTACAGTATGCAGTATAGCACTCTATAGTATACAGCACCCCACAGTATGCAGTATAGCACCCTATAGTATGGAGCACCTTACAGTATGCAGTATAGCACCCTATAGTATGGAGCACCTTACAGTATGCAGTATAGCACCCTATAGTATGGAGCACCTTACAGTATGCAGTATAGCACCCTATAGTATACAGTTTCCCAAAGTATGCCATATATAGTATAGCACCACACAGTATGTAGTACCCCACAGTATGCAATACATAGTATAACACCCCACAGTATGCAGTATAGCATCCTATAGCATACAGTATAACACCTCACAGTATACAGCACACTATACAGTATACAGCACTTCATACTATACAGCACCCCACAGTATACAACACACCATACTGTACTGCACCCCACACTATACAGCACCCCACACTATACAGCACCCCACACTATACAGCACCCCACACTATACAGGAGAGCAGTATAGCACTCCACAATATACAGCCCCCCATAGTATACACTATACTGCACCCCACACTATTCTGCACCCCGCAGTATACAGGAGAGCAGTATAGCACTCCACAATATACAGCCCCCCATAGTATACAATACCCCACACTATACAATATACAGTACTTCATACTATACAGCACCCCACAGTATACAGCACACCATACTGTACTGCACCCCACACTATACAGCACCCCACACTATACTGCACCTGGCAGTATACAGGAGAGCAGTATAGCACTCCACAATATACAGACCCTCATAGTATACACTATACAGCACCCCACACTATACAGCACCCCATAGTATACAATACCCCACATTATACAATATACAGTACTTCATACTATACTGCACCCCACACTATACAGCACCCCACACTATACTGCACCCCGCAGTATACAGGAGAGCAGTATAGCACTCCACAATATACAGCCCCCCATAGTATACAGTATACAGCACCCCACACTATACAATATACAGCACCCCACAGTATACAGCACTCCACAATATACAGCACCCCACACTATACAGCACCCCACACTATACAATATACAGCACCCTACAGTATACAGCACTCCACAATATACAGCACCCCACATTATACAGCACCCCACAGTATACATCACCCCATACT
This sequence comes from Bufotes viridis, assembly GCA_033119425.1. NCBI lineage: Eukaryota > Metazoa > Chordata > Amphibia > Anura > Bufonidae > Bufotes > Bufotes viridis. The sequence goes on from CM065591.1 coordinate 451,436,184, forward strand.
ATACAGCACCCCACAGTATACAGGAGAGCAGTATAGCACTCCACAATATACAGCCCCCCATAGTATACACTATACTGCACCCCACACTATACAGCACCCCACACTATACTGCAGCCCATACTATACTGCACCCCACAGTATACAGGAGAGCAGTATAGCACTCCACAATATACAGCCCCCCATAGTATACACTATACTGCACCCCACACTATACAGCACCCCACACTATACTGCACCCCACACTATACAGCACCCCGCAGTATACAGGAGAGCAGTATAGCACTCCACAATATACAGCCCCCCATAGTATACACTATACAGCACCCCACACTATACAGCACCCCACACTATACTGCACCCCACACTATACAGCACCCCACAGTATACAGGAGAGCAGTATAGCACTCCACAATATACAGCATCTACAGTATACAGACAGCATAGTACACAATATACAGCCCCTAAGTATACAACTATGCACCCCACACTATACAGCACCCCACATATACTGCACCCACACTATACAGCACCCAGCAGTATACAGGAGAGCAGTATAGCACTCCACAATATACAGCCCCCCATAGTACACACTATACAGCACCCCACACTATACAGCACCCCACACTATACTGCACCCCGCAGTATACAGGAGAGCAGTATAGCACTCCACAATATACAGCCCCCATAGTATACACTTATACTGCACCCCACACTATACTGCACCCCACAGTATACAGGAGGCAGTATAGCACTCCACAATATACAGCCCCCATAGTATACACTACTATATACAGCACCCCACACTATACAGCACCTCCACACTATACAGCACCCCACAGTATACAGGAGAGCAGTATAGCACTCCACAATATACAGCCCCTATAGTATACACTATACTGCACCCCACACTATACAGCACCCCACACTATACTGCACCCCACACTATACAGCACCTCGCAGTATACAGGAGAGCAGTATAGCACTCCACAATATACAGCCCCCCATAGTATACACTATACAGCACCCCACACTATACAATATACAGCACCCTACAGCTATACTGCACTCTCACAGTATACAGCACCCAGCACTCATATATACAGCACCCATAGTATACAGTATACAGCACCCCACACTATACAATACACAGCACCCTACAGTATACAGCATCACATATACAGCACCCTGATATTATACAGCAGCCACAGTATAGCACCCCACAATATACAGCACCCCACAGTATACAGACAGCACAGCCACACTATACAGCACTCCAGCACTCTACAGTAGTATAGCACTCCAATATATAGCCCCCATACGTATACACTATACTGCACTACACTATACAGCATCCACACTATACTGCACTCACAGTATACAGGAGAGCAGTATAGCACTCCACATATACAGCCCCCATAGTATACAGCACCTACACTATGCACCCCACACTATACAGCACCCACAGTATACAGGAGAGCTATAGCACTCCAATATACAGCCCCATAGTACACTATACTGCACCCCACACTATACAGCACCGCACACTATACTGCACCCCACACTATACAGGAGAGCAGTATAGCACTCCACAATATACAGCCCCCCATAGTATACACTATACTGCACCCCACACTATACAGCACCGCACACTATACTGCACCCCGCAGTATACAGGAGAGCAGTATAGCACTCCACAATATACAGCCCCCCATAGTATACAGTATACAGCACCCCACACTATACTGCACCCCACACTATACAGGAGAGCAGTATAGCACTCCACAATATACAGCCCTCCATAGTATACAGTATACAGCACCCCACACTATACAATATACAGCACCCCACAGTATACAGCACTCCACAATATACAGCACCCCACACTATACAATATACAGCCCCCCACACTATACAGTATACAGCACCCCACACTATACAGCACTCCACATTATACAGCACCCCACACTATACAATATACAGCACCCCACAGTATACAGCACTCCACAATATACAGCACCCCACACTATACAATATACAGCCCCCCATAGTATACAGTATACAGCACCCCACACTATACAATATACAGCACCCTACAGTATACAGCACCCCACATTATACAGCACCCCACATTATACAGCACCCCATACTATACAGCACCCCACAGTATACAGCACTCCACTCAATACAGCACCCCACAGTATACAGTATATAGCACCCCAAAATATACAACAACCCACTCTATACAGTATATAGCACCCCACACTATACAGCACCCCACAGTATACAGTACACAGCACCCTGCAGTATACAGTATGGAGCACCCGACACTATACAGCACCCCACACTATACAGAACCCCAAAGTATACAGCACTTCACAGTATACATCACCCCACACTATACAGAACCCCACACTATACAGTATACAGCACCCCACACTATACAGCACCCCACAGTATGCAGCACCCCACACTATACAGCACCCCACTATACAGTAGCTTACAGTATATTACCATAACAGCCCCTGTCACCTTTTACTGATGTAATCTTCACAAAATAAAATCTCCACAATTATGGCAAACTTCTCCTGCAGGCTGCAGCAACACTGGAAGGACCTTTCATTACCTCATAGCCATGTGACCAGTAGTATCGCTATGTTACTGGTCACATGGTGATGATGTCATCAAAGGTCCTTCACAGCTCTCACTCTCTCACAGTTCACTGCCTGGAGAGCCAGTGTACCATGAAAAAGCATTAACTCATGAAGAAACATTAAGCAGCTGATTTCAGGGGGCGTGTCGCTCTGCTCTCGGCTCAGATTGGCTCACATTCAGGGGGTGTGTTCTATGCGGCGCTCGCGTTCGGCTCAGCTCAGCTCAGTAGCAGGTCTGAAGCCCGCGCGGCACGGGGGTTTTATGAGGAGGCAGGGATGTATGAATAAACCTGTGAGCCCCCATGTTGCGCAGAAAACCGCAGGTCAATTTAGACCTGCGGTTTTCCTGGTGACAGTCTCTGATCCCCAGTGCCACTGCCACTGCGCGGGGTTGGCACGGGTGTATGAATAAACCTGTGAGCCCCCCCAATGTTGCACAGAAAACCGCAGGTCTGAATTGACCTGCGGTTTTCTGCGCAACATGAAGGGGGGGGTGCTTACAGGTTTATTCATACACCCGTGCCAACCCCGCGCAGTGGCAGTGGCACTGGGGATCAGAGACTGTCACCAAGAAAACTGCAGGTATGAATTGACCTGCGGTTTTCTGCGCAACATGGGGGCTCACAGGTTTATTCATACATCCCTGCCTCCTCATAAACCCCCGTGCCGCGCGGGCTTCAGACCTGCTACTGAGCTGAGCTGAGCCGAGCGCGAGCGCCGCATAGAACACACCCCCTGAATGTGAGCCAATCTGAGCCGAGAGAAGAGCAACACGCCCCCTGAAATCAGCTGCTTAATGTTTCTTCATAAGTTAATGCTTTTTCATGGTACACGGGTATGCAGGCAGGCATGGCAGCAACCCCCTGTGTAGCTGGCAGCATCCCCTTAGGCACGCCACTCGATGTAATTGAATTTGTGGGCAGTGGCCAGCTGGGCTCAAGAGGCAGCTGCCTTGGGCCCCCCAGGAGCAACTGGGTCCTGGGCAGCTGCCCCTTTTGCCCTGTGTTAAAGACGGCCCTGGGCACATTTGTCATTCAGGGTCCTGACAAAGCTGGGTTACCACCAAGGGGAACTGTAATAGAGGCTGCAGAACACTAGATCACTAATAATTCTGTAGCCAGGCAGTTTTTGTCATTCAGGGTCCTGGGAAAGCTGGCTGCAACTGCTGCAGCTGGAACTCCACCCCGCCCCCGTTATAGTCGATGGGGCCGGAGCGGTAGTCCGGTGGCACATGTGCACTAGCGGCAGCACGGATCCGACAGGCTGTTCACCTGCCGGAACAGCCTGACAGAGTCCCTTGCCGTTAGTGTGAAACTAGCCTAAGTGGTGCAAGCTTCGTTCTTATCTTACTGATAAGAATGTGGCTTAAATAAGAGCTTACAGGTTTACATAGCCTGTAAGCTATTCCCCTTAGGCCTCTTTTACACTTGCGTAGTGAAGATCCGGCGTGCACTTCCGTCGCCGGGATGCACGCCGGATCCGGCACAACGCAAGTGAACTGAAAGCATTTGAAGACTGATCAGTCTTCAAAATGCTTTCAGTGTTACTATGGCAGCCAGGATGCTACTAGCGTCCTGGTTGCCATAGTAGCAGTGGGGAGCGGGGGAGCGGCATACTTACATTCTTTGCGGCTCCCGGGGCGCTCCTGAATGATGTCAGAGTGCCCCGCGGCCATGGATCACGTGATCCATGCGATCACGTGATCTATGCACTGGGGCGCCCTGACGTCATCCTGGAGCGTCCCGGGAGCCGCACGGACTGTAAGTATGCCACTCCCCCGCTCCCCCTACTCTTTACTATGGCAACCAGGACTTTAGCTTCCTGGCTGCCATAGTAACCATTGACAAAAAGCTAAACGTCGGATCCGGCGTTAATGCACTTTAATGGGCATTAATTCCGGATCCGGCGTTACGGCATGTCTTCTGGATTTTTGGAAGGAGACAAATCCGCAGCATGCTGTGCTTTTGTCAACGTCCAAAAAACTTTGACATACTGAACGGATGACATCCTGATGCATCCTGAACGGATTTCTCTCCATTCAGGATGCATGGGGATAATCCTGATCAGTAGCTTTCCGTCCTAGAGACCCGAGGACGGATCTCTAGGACGGAAAGCTAAAACGCTAGTGTGAAAGAGGCCTTACCTGAATGTCCGGTTTTCACCGTGAGGTCATGCTAGTGTGCAGAGAGGTAACAGCTGGTCTTCAGCTGAAGATGGTGAGGCTGAGAGGAAGATTCATTTCTCTGACTGCAGGATATCTGCTAAAACTGATGGGTTGCCAAACATCCCTCGATTCTTGCACAACTGTTTTAAGGAGAGTCAGTAGAAATAACTGACGGCTGAGGATAATATTGAGAATGTGAAATTTTCTTTTAAATAAATATACAAATCTCATCCAAAAATAATTATATGCTCTAAATTAGTGTCTGAAGTAACAATTTAATAACTTAGGGTACGTTCACACTTGCGTTATTCTTTTCCGGCATAGAGTTCCGTCAAAAGGGCTCTATGCCGGAAAAGAACTGATCAGGCATATCAGATAGAAATCCGTTCAGTTTGCATCAGTATGCCTTCTATTCAGTCACTGTCAGTCATTTTGGCCGGACATAATACCGCAGCATGCTGCGGTATTATGTCCAGCCAAAATGCCTGATCAGTCGCCGGAACGCCGGATCCGGCATTAATTTACATTGACTTGCATTAGTGCCGGATCCGGCATTGCGAAAGAACTGAAGGACTGATCCATCCGCAGACTGGGAAAACTGTGAAAAAGACTGCAAGACGGATCTGTCCATCCGCATGACAAGCGGAGGGACGGATCCGTTCTTGCAATGCATTTGTAGACGGATCCGCACCCGGATCCGTTTACAAATGCTGTCAGTTGTCACACTGAACGGCGGATCCGGCTGGCAGCTCCGACAACGGAACTGCCTGCCGGATCACACTAACGCTAGTGTGAAAGTACCCTTAATTCCACCTTATTTCAGATATTTAAGGAAAAGTCAGGTGTTTATAGTGTATTCTAATATGATTATGAAATCATAAAATTGCATTTGTAGCTTACAAATTGTACAGCTTATGACTAAGTCTCCTGAAATGAACTTGGGATAACGTGTTGGGGCCGGTCTGAAATACGATAGGTGTCACGCACTGCAAGCCGGAAAAATAAAGAAAAAGCCTATGACAGGCATCTGTCATTTTGGGGGAGATGTTTGATGAGAGACATTTGAAATATGTAAATTGACCATGTCAACTACAGGTATGTGTTGGTCAATACTGATAGACTAATCATGGCCTCTGGTGACTGAATACCAAGGGAATGTGTCAAGGATTTTACTTCCAGTCCTCTGAAGAGGCAATAACTGGTTAAGGCTACATTCACACGACCGTATGGGTTTTGCGGTCCGCAAATTGCGGATCCGCAAAACACAGATACCGGCCATGTGAATGTAGCCGGCCCTATGATAGAAATGTGATCGCGGACAAGTATAGGACATGCTCTATCTTTTTTGCGGGGCCACTGATCGGATCTACGGATGCGGACAGCACACTGTGTGCGCATCTTTTGCGGCCCCATTGAAATGAATGGGTCCGCACCCGTTCCGCAAAATTGCGTAACTGATGCGGAGCCATTCATACGGTCGTGTGAATGTAGCCTAAGGCCTCTTGCACACGACAGTATTTTGCGGACCGTATACTGGCCGTTTTTTCAGTTCAGTATACTGACAGTATACTGAACCATTCACTTCAATGGGACCGTAAAAAATACTGAATTGTCTCCGTATGCCTTCCGTTTTTCCGTTCCGTTTAAATATAGAACATGTCCTATTCTTGTCCGCAAATCACTTTCAGTGGCTCCATTCAAGTCAATGGGTCCACAAAAAAAACTGAAAGCATATGGAAAGGCATCCGTATGTCTTCCGTATCTGTCCTGTTTTTGCTGAACAATCTATTGAAAATTTTAAGACCAGTCCAATTTTTATTATGGAATTACTGTATACTGTATATGCCATACGGAAAAACGGAACTGAAAAACTGAACCGAAACGGAAACACAACGGAAGCAAAAAATGGATCCGATAAAAGCGGCCCGCAAAACACTGAAAAAGCCATACGTTCGTGTGCAAGAGGCCTAAGTCGGGATGTTCCTGATGGAAAAGGTAGATTAACAGGATGATTCACTGAAAAACTTAGTGGGTCATTCTTAACTAAAATCTAAAACTAGCCTCAATATATAATTTGTCAGGTTTGAGAGTGACAACCCCTTTAACCTTGTAAGGGTACTTTCACACTTCAGCCTGCCGGATCCGTCCTGCCGCAAGTACCCGTGCACTGCCGTGCTGCCGCTCCGTCCCCATTGACAATAATGGGGCGGGGGGGTGGGGGTGGAGCTATGGCGCAGCATGGCAGGGCACGGCAAAGATCGCCGGACTGAAAAGTCGGACATGCAGGACTTTTAGTCCGGCAACCTCCGGCCGTGCTATAGTCAATGGGGACGGAGCAGCAGCACGGCAAGTGCATGGGCACTTGCGGCAGGACGGATCGGATTCGTCCTGCCACAAGTGTGAAAGTACCCTAATAAATATTAAACTGCTATGAGTGGATCCCTTCATTGTTGCTTTAATTCCTCAGAGATCCTAAAGTGAACGTCCACCTTTTAACACCATGTCATTTTTAGGTAAAACATTATGTTCTGATGCATTCTATAATATACCTTTACTGGGGTCAGGGCTCCATTTTACATATAGAGACCTAAAGGAGGTATGTCACAGGGAAATTCCCTGTTAAACCAAGCTATTAAAGAGGACCTGTCCCCTCTCCTGACATGCCGGTTTTAATAGCTTCATGACTTTCCCCATGTAATAACAATTCTGGAACATATTTTTGTGGCTCTATGTTGTACCATTCCTCTATTACTCCTGCTAGAAGTTATGAATGAATTGTCAGCAGCCTGCAGTAAGGGCACAGAGGGGAGGTAAAAAGTTGGGGGTGTGTACCTGCACAGTCTAAAAATGGCAGCACTGATTGGATAGAGTGACTCTGTGCAGGTACACACCCCCAACTGGTTACCCCCCCCCCCCCCCCCTCTGTTGTACCCTTACTGCAGACTGCTAGCAATTCATCCATAACGTCTAGTAGAAATAATACAGGACTGGCACAACATACAGACATAAGAATAGATGCTCCAGAATTGTTATTACATGGGAAATGCATGAAGCTATTAAAACAGCCATGTCAGGAGAGGTAAAAGGTCCTCTTTAAGTGCTTTAGGGGCAAGCCCAAGCCTCTGCACCCCTGCTCTCCCTGCTTCCTCTGCCAGTCCCTCCCTTCCTTTCCTTGATTGGCAGTGCCAGGTTTCTGCATAGTCACCTAGACTGGTTCTGCCAATCAGATAGCAGGAGGAGCAAGGGTGCACATAGTGGCTTTGTCCCACCCTCAGAGCACTTAACTGCTCATTTGCATATGAGTTAAAAGTACTTTTTCTCCAGATCACAAAGTGTAAGGTATCATTACATTCAGCTAAGTTAGCCCTAGAATTCATTATGCCTGTTTTAACAGGTGACAGACTCCCTTTAAACCTTAGTGGTGGTTGCAGTCATGCAAAATTGTATCATATAACTCTATGAGTATGCAGAGAGTAGAGATCTGTATCCGACAGAATAAAATTTCATATTTACACCACTCCTGGTCTTAAAAACTCCACAAAAGGTATGTTTGTTCTGATCTCTCTAGCCCCTACTTAGTGCTGTCAGCAGTTTAACACGGTCAAAACTGCTGACAGATTCCCTTTAAGCGTACCTGCACACATTGGGCCAGATTTATCATTAGCTAAAGTCACTTTAATGGAGTGAAAAAGTCGCAAATAATTGCGCAATCGGTAAAATTGCGCATTTTCTTGCTACTTTTTCAAGCTCTGCACTAAGCTCTCCAATTTTGTGAAAGTGGGCGTGTTGTCTTATGTAAATGAATCACTAGACAGATTTACTATTGCGACCATTTAAAAAGTGGCAAAAAAGTTGCAAAAAAAATGCGCAATTTCACTCCAGGGAGGACCATGCTTATCTTATGCGACTTTTTAATAGAACATGCGACTTTTTTGTAAAGACGTGCGACTTTTGTAAAGCTGCTTACTGAAGGATAAACTGCTACCATCAAACCACATTTATCACAGTATTAACCTCTTAAGGACGAAGGGCGTACATGTACGCCCTTCGTCCGCACTTTAAAGATGGCGCCCGCTCCCGCACGGAGCGGGCGCCCGAGCTGCGGGTAAAAGCTTGATTCATCAAGCTGACACCCGCAGCTCATGTCCGCGACCGGCAGCGATGCCGATCGCGGACATTTAACCTCAGATGCCGTGGTCAATCCTGACCACGGCATCTGATCACGCAAAACCGAAAGTTTCACTTCGGTTTTGCTCCGGCTCCCTGATGGCCACAAGGGGAGCCGGAGCATGCATGTAGTACCCTAGGTTTCTGTGAATGAAACCTAGGGTACTACACAGTATTCCTATGGAGCCTATGACTGTAATAGGCTCCATAGGAAATATGTATTTCTCATATATTCCAATGCTATTGCATTGGAATATATGAGAATAGCAATCTGATGATTGCATCTTATAGTTCCCTATGGGAACTATAAGAAAGTGGTAAAAAAAAAAAAAAAAGTTTAAAAATAAAAATTAAATAAAAAAATATAAAAATTCAAATCACCCCCTTTCCCCAAAATGAAAATAAAATAAATAAAAAATAAAAAATTACACATAATGGGTGTCGCAATGTGCGAAAACGCCCATACTATAATAATATTAAAAAATATTCACCATACGGTAAACATAAAAACGGAAAGAAAGCGTCCAAATGGCTAATTCGCCATTTTTGGACGCTTCATTTCCTAAAAAAATGAATAAAAAGTGATCAAAACATCATACGCACCCCATAATGGTATCAATTAAAAGTTCAGATTGCCCCGCAAAAAATGAGCCCCTACACTGCTCCATACGCATAATTACAAAAAGTTATAGGGGTCAAAACATGGCGACAAAAAAATAAAATAAAAAAATTCCCACTTTTAATTTTTTTTTTCACTATCAAAACGCAAGAAAAACTATACATATTAGGTATTGCCGGATTCGTACTGACCTGAAGAATAAAATTAACCAGTCAGTTTTATCGCAAATCGAACGTTGTAATTTAAAAACCCGTAAAACTGTGGTGAAATTGCTTTTTTTTTGCAATTTCACCCCATTTGGAATTTTTTTCCCGTTTCCCACTACATCACATGCAAAAATAAATGGTAGCGTTAAAAAGTACAACTTGTCCCGCAAAAAATAAGCCGTCATATGGCTATGTGAGCGGAAATATAAAAATGTTATGGCTTTTGGAAGGCAGGGAGCTCAAAACAAAAACGCAAAAATCCCAAAACCCCCGGTCCTTAAGGGGTTAAAGGACCATTAATAAATCTGTCACTTTGGGCAAATGTAAAAGTGGAGTAAGATGAAAGTGTAATGATAAATCTGGCCCATTGAGTATTACATGCATTTTTTCTGTGCGGATTTTTATGTGGAAAAACCACAGCTTTTTACAGAACTAGCAAAGTGAATGATATTTCACAAATCTCATGTATACTTAGTTTTTCTTTATTGGGGAAATTGACCTGCTATGTGGATGTAGAATTACACACCATGTCAATTGTTTAGTGAGATTTCTTGTGCGGATCTCACCCTTTGTATGTTACGCATGCAGCTTTTGTTGCGGATTTGGTGCAGAAACACACAGAAATTGATAGAAAAATGTGTTTGAAATTCCTGTTAGGCAGCCGGCGTTTTTCTTCATATTTGGGCATTTTTATTGGTGTTTTTTTGTGGTAAAAAGACCAGCTCCAGACATTAGCTAAAAGTCTATGGGAAATATGAAATGCAGTGCAAGTGGTATGTTTTTTGGTACTTGCGTTTTTTTTTGGTACTTCTTTTTGAAAATGTAGCATGCTGGAGCATTCTGGTGCCTTTGTTCAGGTGTTTTATATCTCTTTTACTATAGGGGTGAAAAAATGATTCATACAGCCATTTATGGTACTAAAAATATGTCACTAAAAAAGCACAAAAACCAACAGGTATCCTTAAAAAAACACATGAGCATATTCTGCCATTTTTTGGTGTTAAAAAAGCAACAGGAAAAAACATGTGTAAGGACTAGAAATGAGCGAATTTGAAAACAAATAAGATTTGGCCGGTTCGCCAATTTTTTTTACATTTTTTGGTTCGATCCGAATGTATTTGCAGCGAATTTTGTTAAACAAACGCTATTTTCTGGCTGCAGAGAGCCTGTATACTGGTGAAGAACATGGTGCCTTGCAGTAACACGCATAGTGAGTCTGCTGTGGTATTGAAATAATACTGTGAGTCCACATGACATGCAGATGACAGGCGTCGCTCTTAGAATCACTACACACTTCACTTATTTTGGCAGTCACGGGGCCAAAACTGACCAAATAACTCAAGTATGAACTCCGGCCTTACAGGTCCATGTTAGCGCCAAAAAGAAGCACACTCCTTTTACACTGTCGTCAGCTGATTCCACATAGATTTCTACAGAACCTGTTCTATTAAACGCTTATACAAGTAGAGCCCCCCGACAGAGTGTAGAGGGTGTCAGCAGTAAGTTTGTGTTGACGTCACTGATTATTTTGCCCTTCCTCTGATCCATCAGAACAATAATCCTCAAAAACTGATCCTATCTGTTGAGCATCTGCCTTCACTCGGTCAGCATTTGGTCAGTAATCCATCAGTATTGCTAATGCCCAAAAAAAACAGGAGTGGATCCAAAACAGAAATTACACGTGAATGGAATATAGTGGAGTTGAGCCCACAGCATATAATATTTATCTGGCTGAGGGAACAGAAAAGGACAGAGGCAGGTTGAGGACAGGTGAGGGCACAAGGCCTGCTCCCAACTAAGGGTTGTGTCTGACGAACCCACCGACTCTTGGCTGGGGGTGTCTGATGTCACTTGCGACTAAGTCAAAGATCGAGTTAACCATTTAAGAACCGCTGGGTTGCTGGTCAAGACACGACCGCTAGCTGACACTGGGAGCTCAGGCCTTTCCAAGTGACCTCTGCTGCCACGGCTCTTTACTCTGCTGTGACCTCTGCCTGTGCCAGAAACATTTAGGCCTCAGCCACTCCCCTGTGCATGGTCTAGCACTTCTCTATCTGACAGACTGTTAGATCAAATAAATAAAAAGTAAATTAAAACACCCCAAAAAAGTCTGTAATTTTTTCACTTCACCACACAATGGCTAATAAGCCCTTTTTTCCCCCACTAATACGCGACAAAACGGGCTTTAGAACATATAACTGCACCGCTGAACGGTAAATATATATTTTTTTTGACACTAATGCACGTTACAAAAGGCTTTAGAACATATAACTTCACAGCTGAACGGCAAATATATATATTTTTTGCCACTATTACACGACAAAAAGGGCTTTATAACATATAACTGCACCGCATAGAGCTACATCCTTGAATAATCTTTCCCTGAACTAGTAAATCGTTTTTTTTAGCCCAATTAAGTTTTTTCTAACACGGTCCCTAGCGCCTGCTGATGTCTCTCCCTGCACTAAGTACACTGGTAAATGGCAGAATCTAAGATGGCTGAGGCTATTTATAGGGCTGTGACATCACTGGGCTAGATGGCTGCTGATTGGCTGCATGCATGGCATTATGGGTGATCCTGCCTTCCCAGAGTTCCTTGCTCCATGTCCTCACACGTGCAGCAGCCATTTTAGGAAAAAATGCGATTCATTACCACGAAGCGTGAGGAAATTCAGATTCGGTGTGAATCCACTTTGTCAGATTCAATTCGCTCTTCTCTAGTAAGGACCCTAAGGATGCTCATGAACACTGTATAAATGCAAATGCAATCTAATAAAAATATATAGTAAGGCCCGATCACAATTGTGAAAGAGCCTCAGTCGCAGATTCCATCACATTTGCCAGGAAATACCAGTGTAGCATGCAGTGCTATTTTTTCTGGTAAAATGACAGACAACTTCACTGCCTAGGGACTGCTAGAATAAACGGGTACACAAATAAAACACATAAAGAGGTAGGAAAATTTCCTACTAGCTTCAGTATGGAGTAGTTTGTGCGATAACCGGATTGTAAACCATGTATTATCGCAGTACCCCCAGCCAGTAACAAGCGCTCTGTGTTAATAGGTTTCTCACACTAAGTGCACAGACTGGGGCTTGTACAGAAGGGTTTGTCCCTACAGCTGAGATTAGAACAGTTTGTCCCTACATTCTATTCCGGAGGACATACGTGTCAATGTGTCTTCACCATAGGTCCTCTGGGTAGTGGGTATGGGAGAACCCCTCTGACCTGAAGCTGGTGCTAGTCGGGTAGTAAGCTCCTTATTGAATATACTCCTCGACACGTTTATCCTAATCTAATAGGATTATCAGGAGCTGATTGGGAGCGTGATGCTAACTGACATTGTAGATGGACCCCTCCACACTGTTCGTGGCGGCATCCCCAGCGCTAGTGTGGCCGTACGCGGCCACCGGAACCGCTGATCTTTAAAGGGAAGTGCCCTCCCTCAGAGGCAGAGCAGATTGGGATGACAACCCATGGGAGAGAAGGAGGCGGGGGCACCCACAGTGTCTCTCCTCCTCTCTGCAGTGCCCATTCATGTCATGATCGCTCCGTACGTTTAGTAAGTAAAGGGAAATCAAGGCGGTTTGCTAAACTTGTTAAATTGACATCGAGAGATAAGCTACACTAGAAAAACTGTTCGCAGACTCCACCATCATGACAAAAACTGAAACGGTGCCCGCCCCATGCCTATTTCTTAACCTAAACCCTTTGACACAATTAAAGCGCTCATTGCTCATGGCCCTTCCGCTGCCCCCCTCTTGCCCTACCTTGTGCCTCACCTCGCCTCATTGGTGGTGCAACCCTGGTGGTGCCAATGACAAGGATGTCTAATGGTAAAATAATATTTTGATGCCTACCCCATGGTGTCTAAAATGATAGACACCATGGCAGAACCTGATAGAGTCTATTAAAAGTCTTTGGTGTCATGTGACTGATCCAGCAGTCTGCCATGTTCAGTTTTCTGCTCCTGCAACGGAAAAGAAAACCACAAATAACATTGGGGATGGGAACGAAAGAACGATTCAGGAAATTTACCAAGAAAATGTCACCAGGCTCCAGTAAAGGGCTCTGTGCTGATGAATATGAACCCTTAGTATGTGTGCTGTCTGGCCTTTTCAGGTCCTAACATATATTGTTCATACAAACACAAGGTGTTATAACTATCGAATTATCCGATAACATCTGTCTGCCTTCCATGTCAGACTAAATCCCGTCTTCGTGATGAGGTAAGGGTGTCTGATGGGCAAAGTCCATTATCTGCATATTTGTGAGTCGTGACATGCCATACGCTCAGAGTCAGAGCCCTTGTTATCCACTTTAAGTAAATATTCATAAATCTACATTGAAGAAAATAAAAAAAATGAATCACGAATGCAGAAATAATGATTCTTGCTAATCCTTTTATTCTTTTCCCAGCCTAAAAAGATCACTCAGTACAAGCTGTGAAGTAAGAATGTGTGGTATGTTAAACATGGTGCTCGCTAACTACCCCTTACATGAAAAATACATCCAGGAAACTTTTACAGCTGTAATTATGCTGCAATGGCTTTGTTATGATAGATACATATTTATAGTTATCTTTTTTACAATAGTTTTTCAATATTAAAGGTGTAAGAATTTTTTATTGATATGTGCTAAAAGCTTCGGAGAGGTAGGTAGGTGGTTAGATGCAGCCTTCATAAAGTTATTGCATATACTGTATATAAAGCACTAAATACATGGTGGCCTGGCGGACCAGAGAGCTGACATGTTTTCTTATATGTCCCTGCTTCCCAGGCAAGCTTGGTGGTGAATTTTTGATGACAAAAAAATAAAATCCTGCAGTTTCCTCACTGGCCACCAAGCCTAATAATAGGCGCCATTTCTTGGTCTATACAGATCACTTTACTGTAGTTATCTGCTTATCTGTCATTCTAATCCTGCCTGTAATGATATCACCTCTGTATATACGACAGGATCCACCATTCACAGTAGGTGATTGTCAAAGCTTATCTATTTTTAACTTGTATAATGACCTCTGCACGGGTCACAGAGCACGCCCAGAAAACTCTCCCATAGAAGTCAATAGGGTCAGCTCCAGACCGTTATGTCTTTGGCCCATGAGTCTGCCGTAAAGCAATAATCTTAATGCTTTCTACAGCTCAGGCAACATGGTAGCCCCCATAATCATGTTCAGTAAATAGTATAAATACATCTGCAATCAGACGATAAAAACAGATTAGAAAAAAGGATATGTCTTGTTATCTCACAAATTTTTAGCGACACATTTCCTTTAAGGCATCTTACCATATGGGAGGGTTTCTGAGCAATAGGTAATCTGGCTCTGCAAGTTCCTCCAAAGGTGTGATGTATCTGATTGTCTGCCCGTGTACTGACTTCTGCCCAGTTCCTGGATTCTAACCATCCACTGACTGATATGACCTGTGCTTGACCTCCATATTGACCTTTTGCTGTCTGCCCTGACCTTAGACTGCTTATTAGATTGCTTGTACTCTGCTTCCCCTGAATTTGGCCTGTCTCTGACTATGGTTCTGTTCTGCCTGATCCCTCAGTGCCTTGCACCAGAGTCTCTGACCCTCATGCGTCAGCTGTCAACCACACAGACTACTCCAGGAGGTAGCGACCTGGTGGTTCCACTTCATCAAACTCCAGATCCCTGTATAGGGGTTAAATGGTGAATACTAGGAGACTGCCCTTAGGATTAGGCCAAAATCAAATCTGTTGGTTGACACAGCAGCTCCATACCCACTGCCATAACACATTTTCCTCTATACAAAACACTAGTCAGACCACACATGGTATACTATGTATATTTTGAACATCTGTGTATAAGAAGGACATGTATTGGAACTAGAGTGTATGCGGAGGAGAGCGACCAATGTATTTAAGGGAATGGATGGATTGCAGTAGATTAAGTAGAAAAAAAGATTACATTTTAAAGGAGTAATAATATGTAGTCAGTCTAGCAGAGATCTATAATAAAGCTGATAGCTGATTGATTTGAAGCCCCCATTCTATGCAAGCTACAAGGGTGCAAATGGACAATCTCTACCTGAGTTTAATGGACAGCTTTCCTTATCATGAACTTCCTGTCATATTTATACACCATGAACAAATAAAAAATAAAAAAGCTTCTGCTACCCCCTGATAAACCAGATACAGGAGGAAAATAATTATTTTTTGTCAAGAGATTTGAAAACTTTCAAATAAAGAGATTTCAGTATTCAATGTTCTCCATTCCCCTCCACCCAATAGAAGAATTGGCATTTGTATAGTCAGAGTTACAGCCAAGCTGACAGGTATCCAATTTTCCTCCCCTTCTCCCAGGGGCAGTAAGTTATTTTTACTGTATTTTCTCCCATTTATGTTATTCTTGCTGTTCGTTTATTTTATTTTTACTTTGTCCCCATTTTATATATGTTTTATGTAAGCACTGCACTATTTTTTTGTGTATAAAATATCCACTTCTCTGCCTTGTTGCTCTAAAGAATCCATAGCCCAAAAGTGTCATTGTGTCATTGCTTGTGAGCAGAGGGTTTAGAAGCCTTTCCAACTAACGTCAAAGTTGGTGGTGGCATCTGGTGTTTGGGATGCGAGGTCTGTGAAAGCCCGCTTTATATGAGACAATTATCAAGCCAATTATCGGGAATGAACATTCAGACAAACACTTTTTCCAGATAATAAGCCTATGCAAAGCTTGTTAATTGGCCGAATCTATAAGTGGATGAGTGACCGTGGTAACGATCATCCATTCCTACGAGTGAAGATGATTGCTGTGTATGACTGCTGGTAGGCCGAAAAGCCTACCGTAAACCCCTCTCCCCCTTCTAGAAAGATTCAACCTACCCCAAAGAACAACGCATGACAGCCTCATGTTGGGTGGTGATCGGCCACAGCTTTCTTTATCCATAGCTTTCTTTACGTTTATCCATAACATCATAAAAACCGAGAGCCTTAAAACTGCACCGAACCACAGACACATGGTGCGGTATGCCAGTCGCTGGGCTCCCAGCAGGCATGTCCGCCCTTTAAACTTCACCATGTCATCCAACTGTCTCCAAACCGCCATGTAGGAACCCGCTATCCTACACCAGGCTCCGACCACCACCCAACAAAAACAGTGCTTGCCCTAGCCCATCCTGCAAGCCGGAGAGGAAAATATCGAGACCAATATTGGATAGGTGTACTTTGTCTGGCTGCATCAACGTCCAATTGTTGCCTTCCAGTTGGCGATGGCGAACCACTATGCCTCCCCGGGACCTAATAAAACAGGAAGTACGGGAGTTGACCATCCTGCGACACTTCTCCATTGATTTGGAGTCCCTAGCGCCATACCCAATCACGCAGGGAATGATCTACAACCATATAAGTACCATTTTCGGGAAAAGGAAAGACAGGCTTTCCATGTCAGAAAGCATTAAGGTCATGAGCTTAGCGAGCCACAAGGAGCAGAGATCATTACCACCCGCGTGGATCACCAAAATCACCGGACCGGTCAGGTCAGGAAGAACCTGAGACCACCGGTGGCCATGAATGCCCCTCCAGAAAATGTCGACCTCGCGAAAGCCCAGGGTCCATCCACCTGGCCTGCAATTGGCTCTCTGGGCTGTCCAAAAGACATAGAAATGACCGACGATCCAAACGGCTGGATGTGGAACCCCTGTGAATTACAGCATAAATCTCTCTATAACTTGAAGTAAATAGAATTTTTTTTTTATTGGCACAATATGAACCCCAGGGACTAACCCGCTGGCAAGAGGTCAGGATGAACATAGCTCGCAAAGCATCTTGAACACCACCTACCAATCCGTATAACGTCTGCCTCGGAAAGGCCTGCCCTGGCCTCCTCGGTCGCTGCACCAATGCGAAACGAATGCGTTCCAAAATCCTGGGGGTCAAAACCGACATCTGAAAGACAGCGTTTGAAAATCGTGAATTGGAACTTTGTAAGGGGGGAGCAGTCTTGGTGAAACAAAAAATTACTTCCGCCGGGGCGGGATTCCCTGTAGTCCTGGATTAATGGAACTTGGCAAGCGGGACCCGCTATTGGGTGGAGAGGGATTCATTCCCCCCTCCCGAACGTATCCATCTTAGAGCGCAGAATTCTGACCCGTACCGCCCCATTACCAGACAGAACATCATTGAAGAGGAGTCCCCCTGGCTTATGACGAGAAGGAGGTAGTAGTTCACTTATATGAAGGGCACCGAAAAAGGCGAGGCTGAAATATAGAGGTAAGAGAAGAGCTTCGAAAGGGGAAGTGCAAACTGAAGGACACAACGAAACCAGACTACAGAGCAACTGGTACGAAATCAACCGCCGACATTCCAAGCAGACGCCTTCTTTTCACCAACCCCGCACTGCCTGCGTGATCAAAAATTATTTTGTGACGTTGAGCCATCCGAGAAGACGAAAATAAAAGGCAACCCCAGACATGTGCTGTTGAGCAACCGTTGCCGACTCGCCGAGGCCCCTAATGCGCAAGCACAATAAGAACCCTACCGTAACCTCTATTCTCACGTTATCCTGACTCACATCCCTAAACCTGGCAGCTTCTAGCCACTCCCTTCAGGCCTTACCATGTGCGTGGGGATGTAGCCACCCGAGTAGCAAGCGAAAGACGACGAGAAAAAACCCTGCCTATAGGCATAACCCTTCAGGCAAAAAAACAATAAACCCAGAAGGGGCTGTATTTGATGCAGAGTAACCTTAGTTGCTGAAAGAAAACCGTCGACCATGTTGGCCACCTTGACCAATTTATCCCAGGGCAACCGCAAAACAATGGTAACCGTATCAATCTCGATACCCAGGAATGAAAGACAAGTTGAGGGGCCCTCCGTTGTATCAGGGGACACTGGAACACCGAAGTGTTGCATGAGCTGTAGAAAAGTATTAAGGAGATAGCGACAGGCTCCACCTGACTCTGGGGCCACAAATAAAAACTCGTCCAAATAGTGAATAACGGATCGAGACCCAGTCTTATAACGAACAACCCACTCAAGAAAAGTACTAAACATTTCGAAATAATGGCAGTATATGGAGCAACCCATGGGGAGGCAAGTATCATAGTAATAAAGACCGTCGACATAGCAACCCAACAAGTGATAACAATCCGGGTGAATTGGGAGGAGGCAAAAGGAAGACTCGATATTCGAGACCCCTGGCCAGACTTTCTGACCAAGGCAACCACCCTATCGAAGGAAACATAGGCTACTGATTAGAGATGAGCGAACATTTAAAAAAAGTCCGTTGTTCGGCGTTCGGGTGGTGGTAAGTCGCGCATCCCGTTATGGATTCCACTATAGCGGCATATGGAATCCATAAGGGGCGGCTGCCACCAACCCGAACTTTTGCACAGCTGAAGGACCTGGGGTGACGTCACTGTCATGTGATCAGTGCAGGGGGCGTGGCTCAGCACGGGATCAAATCCCGTGCTGAGCCACGCCCCCTGCACTGATCACATGACAGTGACGTCACCCCAGGTCCTTCAGCTGTGCAAAAGTTCGGGTTGGTGGCAGCCGCCCCTTATGGATTCCATATGCCGCTATAGTGGAATCCATAACGGGATGCGCGACTTACCACCACCCGAACGCCGAACAACGGACTTTTTTTAAATGTTCGCTCATCTCTACTACTGATGCGTCCTCAGGAGGGATTGCATCATTAATCGAGGTACCCTTTAGGTGAGAAAGGTAATGAATCAAACAAAATTTACCCGGTTCCTTCTTTGGAACTTCTCCGATAGGAGAATCTCGGAGGTTCGGGAAAGGCCAAGTGAGCCCCAAACAGGCTGACACCGCAGAAGAAAGAGTCCTTGTGCAGCCCGGTTAAAACTGGCGGGGTTTTTTGCAGAGGGTTAGAGGTGGGCGGTTGGGGAGTCGCGGACTGTAATTTTTCTAGGACAGCCTTAAGGGCCGTGACAACTTCAGAACCCTGGCCACCTGCCTGCCACCTGGTGCAGGGAAGTATGTGCGGCAGAGTGAGGAAGGGGTGGGGCCACAGGACCTTGCAGTACCAAGCAATCCCTCCCCCCGCTATGCCTGGAAGAAAGTATGGGACCTGCACGGGAGGTGAGCCTGGGACCTGAACGGGGTGAGAGAGTGGGAACTGTAGGAAGAGGAGGGCTGTGACCAAAAACCTCCCCCCCCCCAACACTCCACTCCGGAGCCTGAGATGGGGCAGAGGTGTGAGATGGAAGAGAAAGGCTGGCAAGAAAGAAAGACAACCAACCTTCCCCCCTCCGATGTAATATGCGCCAGGAGAGTGTCCCTAAGGGAGTCTTCTGGGGCCATCCTGGGTGAGAAGATGCTGCTGCCAAAATGTTTCTCCAGCCAAGAGGCCGGACAGAAGAGGAAGGGGGGCTAAATATGCTACAGGCGGGGCTAAAACCCGCCCAGGAAACAGAGATACCCGGCAGATCACATTAACCCTTGCCCTGCCACCTCCAACCTAAAGGCCAGCAAAGAAAAAGGGGAAGGGGGGAAAAGGAAGTCATGCCTGCAAAATCCCTCCTAATCTTTTCATGGCTGGGTGAAGGGGTTAAAACAAGTAAGAAGAAAGAGGGGGGGGGGGGGGAGGTATGGGGGGAAACTATGGGTGGAGGGGAGGGAGAGGCACCAGCACACCCAAGGGCAAACCAAGCGGGGGGGGGGGGGGGCGGGGGCACCCACAGTACCATATTACCCTCCCTATGCGGTCGGATGCTCTCCAAAATGATTAGTAGGCAATTATCAGGAATAAATGGTTTATTCCTGATAATTGCCTGCTTAGTTCACTCATGTAAACAAGCCTTCAGTCAGAAAATATCTTATGACAACATATAAAGAAGACTACGTAGTGACAATGTGGGGAGGGGGAGGAGGGAGAAGGAGCTGCATCAATCATCTATTTTCATTAGCGTGATTCAGTTATTTTCTTCCAGTTTTATAATGAGATTTTTGTAATCCCGCCCTCCATTCATAACATGACCCTGCCTCCAATGTTCACAGCACAAGCAGAAATGCCATCTCTTTTTTATAGATAGATAAAAATAATAGATTGCTTTTAGTATAATGCTGCCATACACATTTATACTATGCATAAATGTATAGGAACTACCAGAACTAGTAAAAGAAGAGACACATTACGTCTTGGCTGATTGCTGTGCATAGTATTAGCAGACAAGCCGCAGCCTGTGCCATTGTGCCTATTAAGGAGAATAAATTGGCATGATATTCATTGTAGAGACAAATAATAGATGTCACATTAAAATGACTGAAATACTATGAAATACTAATACCGAGCTGTCAAACTGTCAGACTCCACTAATGTAAATATGGCTACGTCAAGCTGCCAAATGAGAAATGTATCAGGAATGCAGTGTTTATTTATAGATTTCACTCATTTCTTTGTCTTTTAAACAATGAGATAGAAATATTATCATATTAGAATTGTTACATTTATTTTATTTATAAAAGTTATTAAAGGGGTTGGCCATCTGGGAATTGATGGCATATCTTTAGGATGTACAATCAATGTAAGATAGGTCCTGGTCCCATCCATTTTCTAGCCAAGAACGGGTCCCCCAAAATTAAGGAGAGCACACCACGCATGCAGAGAGAACTACAACTCCCAGCATGTCCAGGCTATTATTATGTGCTATCAGAAAATATTACAGGGAAGAGGTAGTAGAGAAGAAAACTATAACTCCCAGAATGCTCAGGCTATGAGAGGAGAGGTATTATAACTACAACTCCCAGTATTTCTCTGGTTCACAGTGAATCAATCGCTTCCCAACTTTATTTTCCTTCACACAAAACTACATGAGATCATCACGGTCCTTCACCATCACATCTCCACAATGCTGAGCTCTGTCCCCTTCTGCACTAATCACATGGCAGGGGTCTAATGACAGGTTCTTCCCCCCCACTTTTCCTCTTCACTTCTGAGCTCTGCCCCCCTTGCACTGATCACATGATGGTGACATCTCCACAGGTCCTTCAACTCTTGTATTGTAGCAGATACAAAGCAGGTCCTGGTCGGTAGTCACTGCTGCTATGTCTGGAGCTCTCTTGTTCTCTCTGTTATCAGTCAAAAAATTGTAAATGTAAATATTTTTTTTTTCAATTAAAAAACAACACAACTCTCTCTAGTGCCACCCCACTGCTGGGTGAAACCCTAGGAATGTGCCCTCAAGTGCCTAGTTAGAAATACGTCCCTGTCCACATAGTGTTTACAGTTCTTAATGGTTTGGTTAGCTAAGAGACATTGAGCAGTTGTGTGCCAAACGGAATGGGAATGGTCAGGGCCGGACTGGGTATGAAAACCAGCCCTGGAAAAACTTACATACCAGCCCCATAGCATTGCGTAATTATACCAGCACAACGTCATTTAAAGTTTTTAATAAACAGGTTCCCTACTCAACGGCGGACGCTCGGTGTCACAACACATATATATCCAACACACATACACATAAATACACCATATACATGTTACACATACATAAATACACTATATATACAGTCCCAAGGAATATGGCCCAGTTCTCTAAGTCACCTCCTCCCCCCGCATTTTGCTGTACTTGCTATACAGCAGCACATACCTCTCACATCCAGGGCCTCCAGGTGACGTCTCCTCCGATGTGGATCTTCTCATCATCTTCTCCATTTCGTCCAGTCACTTCTTTCAGCCGCTCCTCGTCTCTGTACAGTTTGACACACGGACATCTTAGGTTCTTCACTTTTCTATCATCATCCCCCAACCTGGAGCCCCCACAGTGTTATCCTGCTGCTCACTATGCTCCCCAATACCCCCAAATACTACCCTGAAGAAATAATAGTGCCCCCATAGTAATAGTGCTCCTCATAGTCCCACCAATAGTAATGTCCTTCTAGAATGCCCACATTAGTAATACTGCCCCACATTAAGTTTTTGCCCCCTCACTGCCTCACATTAAGTAATTTGCCCCCACACTGCCCCACATTATGTAATTTGCCCCCACACTGCCCCACATTATGTTGTTTGCCCCCACACTGCCCTCCATTATATAATTTGCCCACCACACTGCCCCCCACTAAGTAATTTGCCCCCCACAAGTTAATTTTGCCCCCACACAAGTTAATTTAGCCCCCAGACATCCCTCCATTATGTAGTTTGCCCCCACACTAAGTAATTTTGCCCACCACACTGCCCCCACTGACTAATTTGCCCCCCACAAGTTAATTTTGCCCCCACACAAGTTAATTTTCCCCCTAGACAGCCCTCCATTATGTAATTTGCCCCCACTAAGTAATTTTACCACCACACGGCCCTCCATGTAGTTTGACTGCCAAGCTGCCCCCGAGTTAATTTTGCCCCCAGACAGAGACAGCCCGCCATTATTGTCTCCCCACCCCCAAGTTAATTTTGCCCCCAGACAGAGACAGCCCTCCATTATTGTCCCCCACCCCCAAGTTAATTTTGCCCCCAGGGCCCAGACAGAGACAGCCCTCCATTATTGTCCCCCCACCCCCAAGTTAATTTTGCCCCTAGACAGAGACAGCCCTCCATTATTGTCCCCCCACCCCCAAGTTAATTTTGCCCCCAGACAGAGACAGCCCTCCATTATTGTCCCCACCCCCAAGTTAATTTTGCCCCCAGGGCCCAGACAGAGACAGCCCTCCATTATTGTCCCCCCACCCCCAAGTTAATTTTGCCCCTAGACAGAGACAGCCCTCCATTATTGTGTCCCCACCCCCAAGTTAATTTTGCCCCCAGACAGAGACAGCCCTCCATTATTGTCCCCCCCACCCCCAAGTTAATTTTGCCCCCAGACAGAGACAGCCCTCCATTATTGTCCCCCACCCCCAAGTTAATTTTGCCCCCAGGGCCCAGACAGAGACAGCTCTCCATTATTGTCCCCCCTGTACTTGTGTCGCTGATCCTGTACACTGCCAGCTCGCTCCCCGGCACCATCAGGCTTTCCACTGCACGTCCTGTGCAGCCTCAGCCTGCGCTCGGCAATCTCCCTTGTTCACTGCAGCAGTGACAGAGGGAGATCGCCGAGAGCAGGCTGAGAGGTTGCGCTGCACAGGACGTGCAGTGGAAAGCCTTCCTGAATCCTGACAGTGCCACACAGATCAGCTGAGTGGCCGGGCGGCCGCAGCCCGCAGGGCACATGTTAAAGCGGCCCCAGCCGCCCCAGGGTCGGCGGCCTACCGGGAAATTTCCCGGGAACCCGGTAGGCCAGTCCGGCCATGGGAATGGTACTTCACGACCACTGAGGCTGAAAGGTGGCATATTTAACACATGTCATCTTAATGGGATGGCAACCTGTTTAGTATAGCAGCTGCTGAAGTTAAATAGCATGAGAATCTTATAGATAAGGGCAGTGGCGCCGAGCCCCCCCCCCCCCATTCAGTAGTACGGCACTAATGTCTGAATTCAGAAAGGGGGGGCCCGCGCCGGCCAAATGAGATGAGGGGGCAGCAGCAAATAATGAGGGGGCAAAATGAAGATGAAATATATACAGAGAGGGAGAAAAAATTAAATATATAGAGGGAGTGGGGGCAAAATGAAATATAGTGAAAGAGGGCGCCACTGAAAAAACCTTGGCAATAATTAACCATGAGCACCGCCATGCCCTGCGGGCCATATGAGGGCAGGGCATGGTATGAAGGATTTGCTGCCAGTGCCGTGCCCTCATATGGCCGGCGGGACAAGACGGTGCTCGTCGTTATTATTGCCAAGATTTTGTCAGTGGCCCCCTCTTTCACTATATTTCATTTTGCCCTACATATTTAATTTTTTGCTCCTCTCTGTATGTATTTCATTTATTTTGCCCCTCATTATTTGCTAGCTGCTGCCCTCTGCCCTCATATGTCCGGCACAGGCCCCCCTTTCCTAATTCAGAGTTATACATTAGTGCTGCCGCCTGCCGCACCACTGATCATCTCCCCCCCATTCCTATGAAGCCTGTGTATGTCATACATTAAACAAAAACAAAATAATTACCAACTGTTCCTCCCACAGCTCCCTACTTGCGGGCTGAGAGCTTCAGTCGTGCAACCCCGTCTGTCACTTTGCAGCACGCCGCCGCGTCGTTCTAGCTGTGGTCCCGTGAGAGCGAGACCCGTGACTTCCCGTAGCGGGCCTGACGCTGAAAAGTTAGAATTGAGTGCAGCGCACCGCCCGAGGGCCCGCATCCCGCACTTAAAAAAAAAAAAAGGCAGCCTCAGTTTAAAAAAAAAGCACTTGCGGGGCTGCGGGCCGCCCACCCTGCTGCGATCATTACGCCCCTGGATAAGGGATGGCAAACCTTTTAGAGACTGGGTGCCAAAACTGCAACCCAAAACCCACTTATTTATCGCAAAGTGCTAACACGGCAATTTACCCTGAATACTACAGTCCAATATAGTATATCTTTCATGTATTTTATCATTTAGCTATAATCGCCTGCCTACATTCAATGCGCTGCCTGTGCTGTTCATAGTGCGCCCTGCGCTGCTGAAGGACAGGAAAAGTCCAAGGCATATTGGTACACCATAGACATTATCCAGGGTGTGAGTGCCGCCTCTAGCACCCATGCTCTAGGTTCACCACCACTGTTATAGATGCTCCTTATTAAACAGTCCTCCACAGATTCTCTGCATTTCATCTGTAGCTCTTATATTCTGTAACTTTAACTCTTTCTAGTTTACCTATCTGCTATATATAATTTTTATGCCATTTTTATGACTAGATTTACTATGTTAATTTAATATTGAGCATGTTGATAAAATCTGAGAGAGCATTGCATTCTTGTAAAAGGCAAAAGACAGATTAAAGGAGAAACATTCTGAACTTGGAGCATACCAGAGGCCACGAGACAGTATGTGGGATTTCATAAACATTTCGAGGCTCTCGTGGCAGCTGTTTATAGAACGTTGCTGGTTACTATCTGGTAAAACACCTCTGTAATGACATCAAAGGGCAACACGTATTCAGCAGACTTATCTGGAATTACCTATGCAAAATGTTCTCGTTATTGCAATTCATAAATTATTATTGTAATTTATTCATATACCCATTGTACGACTGGAGGATGACCAGCAAATCCAGTTACCAAGTTCACCATAAATTTCACAGAATTGAAGAAGATTTATCAGTCCTGTAGATGACATAAATTTAGACTGGCTGTCTAGACCTGCACCAGATTTATGTGCTCCTGGGATAGACACTTTTGTCTAAGTCTATACCAACTATAGATTGGCTTAGTTTGAGACAGAATTTTTGTCCAGAATTGTGCATTATAAGTCGAAAAACTTTCCCTGCAAAGCCAGTGCGTTTCCCCAGTAAGTTCTCTAAACCTTGATGTGCCAAATTGTACCACATTTTGGCTTAACTTATGCCAAAATCTAGTTGCGCTCACATTAGTAAATGTGGGTCAGTATATTCAATAATCAATACATATATTATGCCGTTTATTTTGTATTTCATCTATATAATCACCTATATGGTTTACTATTTGCTAATTTTCTGGTTTTAAAGAGAATGTGTCATTAGAAAATGACCTACTGTATTGTTTAAATCACATTTGTATGTTTAACATATTTTTAAAGAATTCTTTGTTATTTTTAACATAAAGGCAAGCTTGGTGGTAAAATTTAATTGATATTTTATATTTTCCTTGGCAATAGCTATATTTAAACCAAATCCATAAAATCCTGTGGTTTTTTCAAGAATAATAGGCGCCACTTCTTGGTCTGTACAGATTACTTTACTGCAGTTACCTGCTTATTTGTCATTCTAATCCTGCCTGTAATGATATCACCTCTGGACAGGATCCACCATTCACAATAGACTATTGTCAGAGCTTATCTATTTTTCTTTGTACAATGACCTCTGCACGGGTCACAATGCATGCGTAGAAAACTCTCCCATAGTAGTCAATGGGGTCCCCACCTGTCTATTGTGTCTATGGCCCATAAAGCAATTTTCTTAATGCTTTCTAAATGCTGTTAAGCACAGCTCAGGCAAGATGGCCGCCCCTATAATCATGTTCAGGAAATAGACTCAATAAATTTGCAAATAGGAAAATTAAAACAGATTAGAATAGAAGGATCTGTGTTACTATTTAAACCAAATAGTAACACAGATCCTTCTTTTCTAATCTGTTTTAATTTTACTATTTGCAGATTTATTGATTCTATTTCCTGAAAATGATTAACTGGCAGATAAAAAATTCACATGACACATTCCCTTTAAGTTCCAATATTTGCTATGATCTACTCTAAAAAGGTTTTGACTACTAGACATGAGCGAATTTCTTGAAATCTGTTTTGGGTCAGATTCTAACAAACAGTCCAAATAAGTTGAACTTCCTGGATCAACGACCCCTCTCTAGTAGCTATAGCCTGTAATATTATTACACTCCTGAAATACATCCAGGCCTCTCTTGAACTCTTTTAGTGAACTCACCATCACCACCTCCTCAGGCAGAGAGTTCCATAGTCTCACTGCTCTTACCATAAAGAATCCTCTTCTATGTTTGTGTACAAACCTTCTTTCCTCCAGACGCAGAGGATGTCCCCTCGTCACAGTCCTGGGGATAAATAGATGATGGGAGAGATCTCTGTACTGACCCCTGATATATTTATACATAGTTATTAGATCGCCCCTCTGTTCTTCAGCCTGAACACAGTAACAGAGTTTATGCCGCATATATGAAGGTGTCCTAATCGAGATTTACTGTGTTTAAGAAAAGTCAGTATACAGCATACATTTCATGAAGCACTGAGTAAACAATGTATGTAATCTTTATGTCTTGAGAAAATACCTATTTTCTAGGAATTTTGTGTGTTAAATTCTTGAACGATCTCTCAGAGCTTGGACTGACTCGCATCTGGAAAGCGGAGAGGAATGTTGTGATGTGTTTGGTACATTATGAAGAGCTACATGCATACGTCTGCTATAATTATGTGTTATATCTTGTGAGTAGCTTCTCTGAAGATAGTCCAAATAGGAATTCTTTATAACCTTCTCTAGAAAATAAACCTTAACTATCACAAAATGAAAAAGGTGGGTTCAAGATCTGTTCTGCTCTATGTACCACCCTTCAGCCACCCTGTGTTATAATACTATTCACGATTTCATGGCCTAATATGTACCTCCAATCATATATGTATACGATTTAATAGTTAAAGGCTATAGCCACCTTTGCACTAAACTTTTTCTGTTGATTATTTGCTTTCTAAATTCAAAAATATTCAACTTTCTTAATAATCTTGATTACAAATTTTCCTATTATTTGGGTTCTGCAGTGTGTCTGTATGTCCTTCACCTAGCAACTGGTGCTGCAGAATCAGGCATAAATCCATCAGAGCTTTGTTTCTGATGCCTCTCTCTGCTCTCTTTCTCCATTCTCTGAGTGTTAGAGACAGCAGAAGGCAGAGTGGAGAGAGGAGAGAGAGGATCCAAGGATGGCAACTCAGACAGGCTGAAGATAGGGAGAATGGGCAAGATAGAAGTATCCTGGACACACAGATCCAGCATGTATAACTGGGATGAACAAGTCCACGTGAGAAAAGTCTGAAACTAAAAGCAATTTGACTTTATAGGGAAATGATCTTACAACTGAAGAATGACTAAAGAAAAATGTATGTGGGGCACCTAATTTTATTAATTGGGGTGCTGACGGCGATGTATCTTTTCAAGTCAAGAAGTTGGAGGGATCCTTAATGGGGTTGTCTATTTTTCAAGTAGGTTTTAAATACCTCCTTCCCTACCCAGAGGGACCGTTTAAACCTCAGCTTCTCTAGTAATTTTGTACCATAGGACGCTCGTAAATACAAATTCGCTTAAAGTGCACCTAAACTTTTAACTAAACTTTATTAAGTCCTATTGTAGATGTGCTAAAAAAATGTTTGTAATACACAATTTTTTTTTACTTTTCCATGTGAAATAAGCACCTGAAGTTCAGATGAATATTGCCCTTTGAAATCCGTACTCCTATACTCCACTTTGTGGCTGCACTGAGTGCTGTACAGACCCGGGCATTGTTCTCCTGCCTGCCCCAGCGCTGCTCTCCATAGGCTATTTCGGGCTTTAGCAGAGCTGGCACAAGCAGGGGAGTGATGTCTTATGTGAGCTCCTGCCCTGCACTTGCCTGACATATTCGACTTCAATCGAGCATGTGCTATTCTGGACATGAGTACGGTCTAGCACATTCAATCTAAAGGCAGCGGGTGTAATTGAAAAGCAGAGGGGCATCATTATGGAGCACCAAGGGGGCGTCGCTGGAGCGGCGATTAAACTGCATAATTCCGCCTCCTAGTTCATTTGCATATTTTAAAAAGTTAATTTTTTTCTCTCGCAAGGATACCATTGACAGACATAAGTCAGGTATTGTTTAAATCAACATCATCAACCCTACCAGACTATATGGTAGGGTACGGTTGATCCGGGTGACAGAACCGCTAAAGCTAAAAATAGGAGAATATTTTTACAGTGCACTCCTGGTTTAAAGAGTGTTTTTACTGATAACCTATTCTTTGGATGGGTCATTAGTATCTGATCGGTGGGAATCCGAAACCCAAGACCCCTGTCAATCAGCTGTTTGAGAATTCATCAGCGCTCGCAAGACTACTACAATCTTATCCTGCTCACTAAGCACACATTGTATAGCGGTTGTGCTTGGCTTCACAGCTCAACCTAGGCCCTGCGACCAATGAACGTGACATCACATGACCTAGGAAATGCTGGAGAAGGCAGCAGCACTATTGTGAGTGCCGATGCCTTCTCAAAGAGCTGATCGGCGGGGGTGCTGGGTGTCGAACCCCCACCGATCAGATACTGATGACCTATCCAGAGAATGGGTCATCAGTAAAAAACACTTAGAAAACCCCTTTAAGCTTTAAAATATGAAGGCAAAATACTGGTTGAATCTGTGCAATTCTTCATACCTCCACTGATCGATTTGTATGTCGTACAGATATAAATGTGAAATATGTATCTATATTAGATTCTCCACGGACTGACCTCTATGGGAGGGTTATGCTACTACCATTATTAACCCAAGATTTGTACTAGAAGATAATTTAAAATAGTATTGCAGCCAGGACGATCTAAATATACTGTGCTAGTGCCGCCAAATGTAAAGTCTCTGTATTATCAGACTCAACTTCACAAGTGATATTCCCACAGACTTGCCTTGCAGATGGCTGCTCCTGCTTCTGTAGGTAAGACCAGATATAGATGGCTGTTCCGATTACTGTATATATGCAGCCATCCGTATGGTGTCAGGGTTACTTTTTTTTCTTACCCATTCGCTTGCATGAATAAATGTCGGACACAAAATGGACAAGAATGGCCCATGCTGCGAGTTCCTCTGCACAGACAGATGTATGAATTGGGCATTTACTATAAGGGGTTCAGTCCAGATAGAATGGAAAAGACTGTCCGAATCTGGCCTTATGTTTACTGCAAATGACGTATACATTGCATATAGATCTAATCTACAGGCACATAATGCTAATTGCCAAGCTTTTTATTAAACCTCAGAGTATTGAACTGAGTATTATCAGAACTGACTGAACTACAGTGCAGTAATATGGATATTACAGCCTTGTCCTATTGTGAGATGCTGCTGACCCCTACTGGTGATTGTGTGCATCCCACCGTAAGAATGTAACTACAGCGACCGCAAAAATGCAAGACATAGCAGAGCGGGGCATTTCATATGAGATAGACACATTTTCCACAAGCTTTTGTGTGGATGCTGTCTTGCAGGATGTATAAAATGTATCAGGGCCCTTTCACACTAGCGTTTTTATTTTCCGGCGTAGAGTTCCGTCCTCGGGGCTCTATACCGGAAAACTACTGATCAGGATTATCCTAATGCATTCTGAATGGAGAGAAATCCATTCAGGATGCATCAGGATGTCATCCGTTCAGCACCCAAACATTTTTTTGGCCGGAGAAAAATCTGCAGCATGCTGCGTATTTTCCTCCGGCCAAAAATCCGGATGACTTGCCGTAACGCCAGATTCGTAATTAATGCCCATAGAAGTGCATTAATCCGGATCCGGGATTAAGCAAAATGTCATTTCGGCGCATCGCCGGATCCGATCGGGGCCCCAGTGTAAGCCATGGCAGCCAGGATGCTACTGAAGTCCTGGCTGCCATGGTAAGTACTCCGCAGCAGTGTACTTACCTGCGCTGCGGCCTCTGGGCGCTCCTTCATGACGTCACAGGTCCGGGCGGTGCATTGATCTATGCGCCGCGCATACCTGTGACGTCATGAAGGAGCGCCCGGCGGCCGCATCGCAGGTAAGTACACTGCTGCGGAGTACCATGGCAGCCAGGACTTCAGTAGCGTCCTGGCTGCCATGGTAACCTGAAAGCACTTTGAAGACTGATCAGGATTCTGATCAGTCTTCAAATGCTTTCAGGCGACATGTGTTTTGACAGATTCGGCGGGACGGAAGTGCCTGCCGGATCCTCAGAACGCAAGTGTGAAAGCACCCTCAGTTCTACTAGTATCAATCTCTTCAGGAGGTAGTCCGTTTTTGCTTCCCCATATCCCTGCAGTCTTTTTTTTTTCTTCTGATTGATACAGATTCATGAGGTCTTGTTTTGCAGGTAAAGTTGTATGTTAGCAGTTCCTTTTTATTTTATACCGTTTGCCATTTGCAGTATCAGTATAATATGCCAGGATAGTGAAAAAAAACCTAAAAAATTAAAAAAATCATTTTGCATCGCTGTGTTCATCCATTTTCTGGCTGTTTATGCTTTTTTAACCGCTGTCTTCTATCAGTTTTTATCAGCCGTTATGGCCATTAAAAATGGATGAATTTCATACATTTATTTTAACATAGTGCCCCCTGTACATCCAATGGCCCCATAGTGCACCCTAGACATCTAATGGCCCCCATAGTGACCTCCAGTATGTAAAATGCCCCCCTTAGTGTCTACCAGTAGAAGTAATGTCCCCCTTAGTGCATACCAGTAGAAGTAATGCCCCCCCTTAGTGCCCCTCATTTTGCTGGTCCTGACAAAAAAAATATATACTCACCTCATCCACTTGCACATACGGGAACACTCTCTCCTTACTGGAGGCAGCAGGACGTTCCCAGCGTGATTGTGGGATGTCATAACGCTGGGAGCACAGGTCCTGCAGCCTCCAGTGTTCCCTCAAGTTGAAGTGGATGTAAAAAACATAGGGGGAAATTTATCAGAACTGGTGGAAAGCAGAACTGGCTTAGTTGCCCATAGCAACCAATCAGAGTCCTCCTTTCATTTTTCAATAAAGCTGTGAAAAATGAAAGGTGGAATCTGATTGGTGGCTATGGGCAACTAAGCCAGTTCCACTTTACAGTGGTTTGATAAATGAAATGACACATGAACGTTTTTAGATGGGTGCACTCCTGTCTAAATGGGCTTTAAAATTGGACCCATTGATTTCACTGGGGTCTGTTTACTGTGAAAATGGCTAAAATAAGACATCCATGTGCACAGCCCCATAAACTGCAATGGTTCTAAAAATGGCCATGTGCTATGTGTGTGTATATATATATATATATATACTGTATGTATATATATATATTTATATACATATGTACAGTATAAAGCATAATACATTCTAGAACAGGACTATGTGGGACATTTAGCATCCCCTGTGCATCAGAATATTGTTGCCAAAAAGTCGCAAAGTGCAGCAAATACTGTGTGATTTGGGGGTTTCAGACCCCACTCCCCACTTTTTATAGCGTAGCCGGCCCGTCACATTTACAATAATCTACGCTAGGAATGTGCACTGACCTGCAAAGATGCGACACAAATATTAAATATTAAATAATTGTGTCAGCTCTGATGTGATCAGAGAAAGATTAAGGCCAGCGTGTAAAACACGTCTTTTACTTGGTAAGAGGTACATTTCGTATCGTGGTAAGGCCTGTGCTCACTGGCAGGTATGTTCCCTGTTATCTATCATCTGGTTGCAGAATCCCGGGTTCAGGGGGAGGGCGGACGGCAAGCTGCTCTGCTGGTACCAAATGAAGTTATAGGCAATATATTAAAGCAGGATTTAGTAAAGTAATTAGATTTTCCCTTCACATTCCCAACCTCCCATGAACATCAGCGTGACAGCACATCTTCCTACGCATCTCCAGAGCTTTTGATTCAATCAAGTCTAGCATGTATACTATTTCAAGAAAATAGGTATATTTTGCTGTGGTGTAACTAAAAATATGTGTCCCCATAGCAAAATAGTGATGGAATCCAAACTATCACATGGGGTGCCGGCTTCAGGGTCAAGATCAAGAAAGCAGAAAGGATTTTAGGACTTCAAAAAGTCTCTAAAAATGTATAAAGAAATGCAATTACAGTAAAAATAAAAACAAACAGTATCACACACACTGCCTGTGCCAACAAGAGGACAGTGACATTTAAAGGGTTGTCTCACTTCAGCAAGTGGCGTTTATCATGTAGAGAAGGTTAATACAAGGCCCTTACTGATGTATTGTGATTGTCCATATTGCCTCCTTTGCTGGCTGGATTTATTTTTCCATCACGTTATACACTGCTCGTTTCCATGGTTACGACCACCTTGCAATCCAACAGTAGTGGACGTACTTGCACTCTATAGGAAAAAGTGCACTGGGTAGGTTACGTGAACAGCTCCAGTCTCATGGTACACTTAATTCGTCCCTGGCCCAGGGCCCCGGTGCCATATCTGGATGTGGTTTGTTTGGGCCCCTGGCAGCAGTGCTGCTGGTACTGTCCTTATTGTAGCCCTTTATAACTCTAAATGTTGTAGTGAATGAAGCGTGTACCTGCAGCTCTCATCCCATTCACTTCAGTGGGAACAGCGCTGCAGTAACCGGCTCTGTCCACTACAAAGAGGGGAGCTGTGTAAGTCCACTGCCTATTTCCTGCACTGCTCCCGGACAGCTGATTGGCACAAAAGCTGGTTGTCGGACCCCCGCCAAACAGATATGGATGACCTATCCTAAGGATATGCCATCAGTGTATAAGGCCTCTTTCACAATTGCGTTGTTAGGATCCGGCGTGCACTTCCGTCGCCGGAAGTGCCCGCCGGATCCATAACAACGCAAGTGACCTGAAAGCATTTGAATCCTGATCAGTCTTTAAAATGCTTTCAGTGTTACTATGGCAGCCAGGACGCTATTAAAGTCCTGGTTGCCATAATAGTAGTGGGGAGCGGGGGAGCAGTATACTTACCGCCCGTGCGGCTCCCGGGGCGCTCCAGAATGACGTCAGAGCGCCCCATGCGCATGGATCACATGATCCATGCGATCACGTGATCCATGCACATGGGGCGCCCTGACGTCACTCTGGAGCGCCCCGGGAGCCGCACGGATGGTAAGTATACTGCTCCCCCGCTCCCCACTACACTTTCCATGGCAGCCAGGACTTTAGCGTCCTGGCTGCCATGTAACCATTCAGAAAAAGCTAATCGTCGATGCGCCGAAATGACGTTTAGTTTAAGGCCGGATCCGGATTAATGCCTTTCAATGGGCATTAATTCCGGATCCGGCCTTGCGGCAAGTGTTCAGGATTTTTAGCCGGAGCAAAAAGCCCAGCATGCTGAACGGATTTCTCTCTATTCAGAATGCATGGGGAAAACTGATCAGGATTTTTCCGGCATAGAGCCCCGGCGACGGAACTCTATGCCGTAAAAAAAAACGCTAATGTGAAAGAGCCCTAAGACTCTGTTCACATCTGCAGTGTACATCTGCATCCTATAGTGTGCAAGAACGACCACTGTTGTCGGATTAACGCAATTCAATAGTATAAGTAAAAACAGTGAATTCTGTAATATACAGAATATTTTGTACAGAAAAGCCTGTTTCTGGTGTTATTTGTCCCCTGTCCTGATCACTGTCTGTGAACTGATTGATGAAATCTGTACACAGAAGTCAGTACGTGGGAGACATCAGCTTACAGAGGTTAGCGGACAGAGAGAGCGAGCGTGACTGCAGCATCTACTGTGTGATTTATCCCAATCCATGATACCCAGCTCTGGGGAAAGAGAAATCACTCAGTAGTGGCTGCAGCTGTGACTGGTCTCTTTCTGCCCTCTGCCTGTCGTCTCAGCAGCACATTCGACTTTTTTCTCTTCCCCTCTCTATAGACTTTAATGGGCTGGGTAGAAACTTCAATGCGATAGGCAGGTTGTGTAAATCAAAAGGTACACCTCCCAAAAATCCATTTTAATTTCAGGTTGTAATACAGCAAAACAGAAAAAAATGAAAATTTCTTGCAATGCACTGTGTATGTCTTCATTATAATATTGCACGTACCACAATATTAATGTCTTAATGTTTTTTGTCTTACTCATTTTCAAAGAGCCTTAATTTATTTAGTTCTAGTTAACTGTATGAGTCCCCCTGCATGAAAATATATATATTTTATTCTTTTTTTTAATATCATCTCATTTATGTTTTTGGTTATTTTTATATGTAAAATTGGGACAGGGGATGATTTGAATTTTTTTCAACTTTAAAAAAAAAAAAAATGTAGTATAATTTTTAGAGGACTTGAATGCGTGTTCCCTTGATCGACAGTCCCATCCATTATTGTACATTTCATATGGTTTCTGCGCAACAGTTTTTCTTTTCTTTTTTGAACTACAGGACTGCAGTTCGTGATCTTCGCCCACACTCCTGCTAAATAAGAAAAATGAACCTATGGCCGGGTTCAGACACAGCATGCAAACAGTGTCTGATTCTATTATGCATCATATCCCATGTGACAGCAAGTCGATGTACTTCATTTACTGAACAAAAACAGTTCACAGATTCATGTTTTAATGATTTTCTGATTTATATCCTTTTACCGAATATCTGAATGAACTGATTGCTTTTTCTTTTATCTTCTTTTACATTTCCATAGGGGCACCTGCAGTGAGTATTATGGCATAGATGCATGGGACTTTTGCTTTATTTCTCGCATCATCTACAGCGGCCCTAGAGTAGGTGCAGGATGAGAGTGGTGCTTGTGGCCTAGATGGTGAAGCAGAGTGTATGATGGGTGTGGTAGTGGCTCTGGCTGTAACATTCACATTGGCAATAATCACACAGATGCTCCCTGGGGCCGGGGCAGTTATAGGATGAAGCTCCCTTTCTTCCTTCAGGGCACAACCTGATGGGTATCCTAAATCATGGTAATTGAGATGCCCTCAGTGTTGTAGGTTTGATGCTGGTGTAATGCAGGAGGTGTAGGGTGCAATGGCCGGCATATTATGCAGGAGGCAGTAATTAGGCTAGATGTAGAAAATCATACTAAAGTGTAGAATAGTAGTTGTAGTACATCCAACGGTATCAAAACACAGTTCTAAATACTTTGCAGTGTAAATCTTCTTAGATAGTAATGTATTGATATGAGCATGGATGGGGAAAATAGTACTCGTTCCTCTCTATCTTTCCAAAGTCTATCTCTCTGCCATGTGCAGTCCGCAAAGCACTATGGCCATCTGAATGGGCCCTTACTGGGGGAAGGGGGCTGTATTAGAGTTGATTAATGGTGTTGAGCGCGAATATTCGAATCGCAAATATCGGCACTTTGAGAATTCACAAATATTTAGAATATAGTGCTATATATTCGTAATTTCAAATATTCAAGATTTCTTTTTTCATCAGTAACCTCCCTTCTTGCTTGTAGGGCCAATGAGAAGGCTGCAATGTCTTTGTCTGAGCTTAGCAACATCCCTAGCAACCAATAGGAAAGTTGCCTACCCCTTATTATATAGGAAACTCCCCAGCAGCCATTTTCTGTAGTGTAATGGAGTTCTGAGAGAGACAGCAGTGTCATTGCTGTGCTCTGTGCTTTGCTGTATATACATATACATTACACAGTTAACTTAAGATATAAGTCAGATAGTTAGGGGGAGATAGTCAGTGTAGGTTAGATTGTGATATAGTGTAGCTGTGAAGGGTGTTAGGTAGTGTGGCCCTTAGGTTCTGCTGTCCATATACATACATGCTACAGACATAGTGCTGTGATGTCACCAGTTGCACGTATTGCGCCAAAATATGCACATCGTTATTTGCCGATTTTCGCAATTGCTTATATACCGGAGCACTCTATCTGCATATAAAGCTATTGTAATGTTCTGCCGTGCCAGCCATTATCTCCAGTCTCAGAGATAACCTACGCCTGTATTGCGAGCGCAATACGAGAATACTACACTGCAGATTTTTTGGTGTTTTTCTGGAATTGAATGTGCTTGTCTGCAGAGCATTCTCACATACGTCTGTACTCTTCCTCTGCTAACAACAGACTCCTATGCAGTGGCGTACCGCCAATATAGGCAGACCACGCCATTGCTATGGGGCCCTTGGCACAGGGGGGCCCGCAGCGCACGGAAGGTCCCGCCCCCTCTGTTTACTCTGCACAGACACAGAGAATAGAATCATAGTTAATTAATGTTCACTTGTGTTCTTCCGGGCCCCCCCTCCCCGGGTGCTCCCTTTCTGACTCGATGATGATGATGATCCGGGCGTGCTGCTTTTCACACACTGGCCACAGTGTGCTTTCCTCTTACTTCTCCCCCCCTGGACATTTTGGGAGGCATTAGGGGTTGTGAGGGCTCATAGAGGACAGTGTGCTTTCCTCCTACTCCTCTCCCCATTTAATGGGGGTGTGGCATGGGAGGAGCCAGGACAGGAGGTAGGATGGACCAGAAGTGGGTAGTGGGCAGGGTTAGGGTGCCCAATTCAGATTCTTGCTATGGGGCCCAGTGATTTTTATGTACATTCCTGCTCCTATGGGGGAGGACACAGGGTCCATCTCTCCCGAAACCCAACCTGTAAACACAATTTTAACTCTTACTTGTCCATATAATGTCATTAGGTGCACAAATACAATAAATCACAACATTTTACTTAATATAACATCACATGAGTTAACCCTTTGCAGGGACCCTGTCCTGGGGCACTGCACATCATCATTATTTATACAGATGTAAAGTACGAACAAAGCCAGACATTATATAGTCACAAACTAATTAACCATTTAAAAACAGTAAGAGTGAGGGCCCTGCTCGTAAAAGCTTATAATCTATGAGAAATCAGGGGTGACACCAAAGGTAAAAATGCTTTGTTTTGTGTAAAGGTGCATCTATCATTTATAAAACAAGGTAGTACACATAAAACTACATGGGCCAGTCACCAGTAAGTATCTGTGTATGTGCAGATATGAAGTCCATTTGAGTCCATGGAGCTTCCCTGTTGAGAGATCTGGTTCTGAGGAACAATATGCTTACACCTGTGGACTGGGAATTATCCTAATTGTATCACAAGGTAGGACATTGCAGAGAACTGGTGCAGCTCAAGAGAAGTCTTGGAGATAGAAGAGGTTGAGATTATGAATAATATTAGGTGAACGGCATAACGGGTAAAGGAATAAAAATGGATGCTTCCCCATTCTTTGGTCACTTCAACTCCCGAATAACTTGAATAAGAAGTGATCAAAAGTCATACAAACTCTAAAATTATAGATTGCTCAAAAAAAATTAGCCCTAAATAAAAACTTTGAAAAGAATACATTTTTTCTTGCATCACCATATTCTTATTCCCATAACTTTTCTATAAGTATTAAAACAAGAAAAAGGAAATACTATAAAAATGTGGTATTGCTGTAATCATATTGAACTGAAGAATTATGTCAGTTTTCTCACATAAGGAACACCGTAAAAACATAAAATTATGGCAGAATTGTTTTTTCCCCCCTTCCACCCTATTTGGAATTTATTTCCAGCTTCCCACTGCATCATATATAATATAAAATGGTGCCATTAGAAAGTACAACTTTCCAAAAAAACAAGCCCTCATATGGCTATGTGAATGGAAAAAAATAAAAGTTATGGCTCCGAGAAGGCAGGGATTAAAAAAAAGAAAGAAGGAAAATCACTGCATCCTTAAAGGAGTTATGCCATAATTGATGTAAACCATGAATTTTATACATCATAATGTGCATGACTAATTCAAACCTAGAACCAGCCTTGGCTCCAGAGATCTCCAAGTTCATTGATCCATTGAGCTACTAGATTTATTTGAAGCTGGCAGTCCATGAGGTATGTCCTTTCTTAGGGGGCATGTTGTGCCTACTGCAGCTGGTGGCAGTTGAAGGATTGCCACTAAGCATGTGTGTCCACATCAGTGAGGTGGTCAGAGAAATTAGAAAAAGACCGAACAGCAGGTGGTACTATACAGATAGAATTCATAGTATAATTCAATGGCTAGATTATTTTTTTTAATTATATGGAATTACAAAAGTATTTAGATCCAGGTGATGGTTTAAAAACTGTAGAATATTTTTCATGGAACAACCCCTTTAAGGGGTTAAAAGACAAAATGCTAGCTATCTTGCAGCTGCCACTAGAAGGAGCTTAGGAGCTTATACCTTTCTTATCATTGAGTTCCATGTATAACAGTATGTTGTAAACTCTCCATACTCCCACTGATGGTAACTGAAAGGAGCAATAATTTTATGTTTCAAATTTATTTCTAACTTCTGTATCAGAAAAACATGAAAAATCAATTTAACTAAAAAAAATACAGAAAAATATTCAAGGCTGGATATTCACTTTAAGAGCTAATGCACATGACTCTATTTTTCTTTGGTGTTCTGCGGTGTTCATTTCTACTGGGCGATATTCACATCCCCCCCCCCCCCCATATTTTTATGGAATAGTATGGCCATACTACAAATGTCAAACAAGGTCCTATTCTTGTCCATATTTGCCGACAAGAATTGTCCTTTCTATTGAAGGAAATGATAAAAATAAGGAATGCACAACGGAAGGTATTCACATGTTGTGGATTGTTTTTTTGTGGACCAAAATATGAATACAACCATGTGGATGAGCCCTAAGACAGTCATCTGTCTTGCTGTCTTATGATGGAGGGCTCTTGACTGAAAGTCACTTTATCCTTCGAGATTAACCCCTTCTACCCCTTGGCAATTTTCCAATTTTCCCTGCCTTCCCAGAGCCATAACCTTTTATTTTTCTGTTCACATAGATGAATAAGGGCTGTTTTTTTGCGGGACAACCTGAACTTTCTAATGGCACCATTTACTATTTCATACAATGTAGTGGGAAGCTGTAAAAAATTCCAAATAGAGTGAAATTGGGTAAAAAAAACACAATTCCCACAGAGTTTTATAGGTGTTGTTTCTACATTGTTCCCAATGCAGAAGAACTGACCCATGATCTTCATTCTCTGGGTTGGTATGATTATGCCGATTCTACATATGTATAGTTTGGAAAAACTATGGAAAACATCTCCATAACTTTTTTACTAGTTATGTCTAGAGAGCTGTGTGAGGGCTATTTTTCCCCGGAGAATCTGTAGTTTTCATTTATACCATTTTAGGGTGCATGTGACTTCTTGGTCACTTTTTTAAAAATATTTTTTTCATTGGTGAATCGATGAAAATAATGGGAATGGCCTACATTGAAATATATCTGCAAAAGGCCTGGAAGCCTCAACAGACGATGAACGGCTCCCCCGATCTCCGGATGGGGAAGCCGTTCCATTATCGCCGATTGCAGACCTTAGCCCTGGGTATCTGCTTTATGAAACAGCAGAAACCTGGTGGCTATGGCACCTGCAAGTGAGCACCATCTTTAAATATCCAAGTTCAGCCATTCTATTATGCCAGAGGTTGGAAAAAGGCTAAGTGAGTACAATCTAAACAAACAGAAAACATTTATGATTCCTGAGAGTCATGTGGGGAGAAACTTTCACCATTAGGCATTGTTTTCATTGGCATCATTTTGTCTTTATTTCAAATCATTAAAAAAAGGAATGTATAGTGTATTGTTCAATAATACAATAATGCATAATCTTGTTGTAAGGGTATGATACAGTTCACCAGTTCTTTATGTATCCTCGTGGAACACAATGCAGAATAATACATTTTAATTTTCTTTGAAGAAGTAAGGATTGATCACATTATACATTTAGAATTTAACTTTTTCATAATTTCTATTGTGATCAATAAAGAGCCTTTATATAGCTGAAGGATGGAGCGCGTTTGTAAGAGCGTCTGCTTTATCTTGAAGGATTAATTTAAATTAGCTGCCAACAGAATGCGCCATCGACAAAGGAATTCATTTTCTGATTTCTTCTTTCCTCCAGTAAAGACTTGAATCTGTAGTTCTATTAATT
The DNA here is from genome assembly GCA_033119425.1 of Bufotes viridis. Lineage (NCBI taxonomy): Eukaryota > Metazoa > Chordata > Amphibia > Anura > Bufonidae > Bufotes > Bufotes viridis. The sequence goes on from CM065591.1 coordinate 451,477,125, forward strand.
CACTTTAATCTCCTTGTTCCTTTCGCCTCTATGGTCTTATGAAGATAATATCTGTCAGGTTCTCTCCACTGAGTATCCCCAGTGTCTCTTAGCCCTGGAGCCATACAATGGAGTAATGCACATGTAGAATATTTCAGGATCTCTCCCTTCAGATGATGGCGGCTCTCACAGGACAGAGCACACTTTATGCATGTGTAGTTTCCTAGAGCTGCTGGGATTACAACATTTTCAATTCCGTTGAGGTATTTTTGCTTCATGTAACATTAATAGAAAAATTTGCAAAATGAAAGCCAACACAAACCACTCCATCTCGTCATCATTTTGCTCACATGAGATTGAACGTGAAAGACAATGGAGTAGGGGAAGTTCATAAATCCCAAGTAGCCTCTTTTGTAACAGATTTGAAATTTTATTCCCCTGGCTTAATGACAAAACATTGAATGGGGTTGTTTTTTTGTTTTCTTTTTACTATAAGGGTACGGCCACAACGTTAGGTTTCCTGATGTAGTTTTGAAAGTCCAAACCAGGAGTGAATTCAAAGAAGAGAAGTTGTACTTGTCCTTTATACTTTCTCTCCTTTTATGACACTGTCCTGATTATCTAGTATACAAAAAAAAGCAGAATTCGACAAGGGATGATACCTATGTGTAAAGGAATTAAATGAAAGTGTGACTAGAGGCTCACCTGGTGTTTAGTGATGAGCGGCAGGTGCCATATTCGATTTCGACGAAATTCGCGAATATTCGAATGAATATTCGTTTCATATTCGTCGAAATCGAATATTCGTCATTTTTTCTAGTTATCGCGATTAACATGCGATTTAAATAATCGCATATTGCGATTTGTACTTAAGGCTACTTTCCTATTGGTTTCATATCTAGAATTAGCGAGGATGACGAATATGACGAATGTATTCGTCATATTCCTCAAAACGAAGATAGCGAAGTATTCTACATCTTCGTTTTAGCAACCTATTCGTCAACCTCGCTAATTCTAGCAATCAAATAGGAAGGTTGACTATAGAGACAGCTGTGTTAAATTCGCTATGCGATTTTTTTTTTTTTAATAAATAGAATACTTATAATAATATTATCATATCAAGTAATATAATTATTGTATTAAAAAAAAAAAAATCGCATAGCTAATTTAACACAGCTGTCTGGTAAGTCAACCTTCCTATTTGATGATGATTGCTAGAATTAGCGAAGTTGACGAATAGGTAGCTAAAGCGAAGATGTAGAATACTTCGTTATCTTCGTTTTGAGGAATATAGACGAATACATTCGTCATATTCGTCATCCTCGCTAATTCTACCAAGCCAACCATAACTTCTGTGCTCATGGAGCGTCCCCATCACCATGGGAACGTCTCCATATACTAAAATGTACTGTCGGATTTGAGGAATTACGTTGAAATCGCAATGCGATTAATTCAAGTTATATTAATCGCATTGCGATTTCAACTTAGAGCTGGGTTTATAATGGGTCAGCTTGCTAGAATTAACGAAGTTAACGAATATGGAATATAGCAGCAGTGCTAAGTTGAAATCGCAATGCGATTAATTTAACTTAAAGTATTCGCATTGCGATTTCAACTTAGCACTGCTAGTGCATAGCTATATATTCCATATTCGTTAATTCTAGCCTATGTAAGATAGCAGTGCTAAGTTGTAATCGCAATGCGATTAATATAACTTGAATTAATCGCATTGCGATTTCAACGTAATTCCTCAAATCCGACAGTACATTTTAGTATATAGAGATTTTCCCATGGAAGGGGACGCTCCATGAGCACGGAAGTCGGCAGAAGCGGCAACGGGCACTGACTGGAGCAGCCAGGAAGCCAGGAATCCTCATGACAGGTAAGAACTACTTTTGGGAAGTGGGAAAGAAAAAAATATAACTAAAAAAAAAAAAAAAAAAAAACGAATATTCGAAATAGCGAATTTATAGCGCTATATTCGAAATATTCGCGAATTAGCGAAGTGCCGATATTCGCTAAAAAAATTCGCTTTTCGAATATTCGCGCTCAACACTACTGGTGTTGTGATAAGCCACAACAATTGAACTTGTGTGGAAACAGATAAGAGCCTTCTGTAGCTCTTTCTGGACATCTGTCCTACTTGTATGAGCACAGTGGGTACAATAATGGCTGGGTTTCTGCTGTTTTACACAGCAGAGCCCCGGAGCTAATGCCTGCGATTGACAATAATGCCCATCACAGCCATATAACCCATCTAAGAGCACTAAAACCACTGAGATCAGGGAAGATGTACCATACTAGTAATAGGCTCAAGCCTGTACAAGGCTTCCAGAAGGATTAGTAGTATATTCCAGCACTGCATTGAAACATACGGAATTCAGTTTTCTTTTATGGATAAATATTCATTATGAAATACAAGATGCAATCTAATGGGTGCATGTTACAGTCACCTAAGGTGACATAAAGAAAGTTAAATTATATATATATATATATTTATATATATATATAATGTAAACCAGCCCCCACCTCCCTCCCATTTTTTCAGCACTTTACCTCCCGAAAAAAAAGTGTTTTATGGAATGAAATAAATGGAATTTTATGGATCGGTGAGTACCCTGAATTTATTTCTTTATAGTGTCAGAATATGGCGATGAAAAGAAAAATGTATTTTTTCCAAAGTTTTTATTTGTTTTTCAATATTAAAACACAAGAAAAACTATATACATGTGGTATCACCGTAATCATACTGACCCGGAGAATGAAGGTAACTAGTCAGTGTTACCACATAGGGAACACAGTAAAAACAAACCCATAAAACTATGGCGGAATTCCATTTTTTTTCCAATTCCACCTCATTTGTAATTTTTCTCCAGCTTCCCACTACATTGTATGCAATAGTAAATGATACCATTAGTATTGGGCAATATACCGGTATATTTCATATTAAAAAATTTTGTGATATCATGCCCGCTTCTGCCATGAGGAAGGGGGCGCGGCAGTTTTCTGAGGGGCATGGGAGGCTTAGGCTCGCTTCCCCGCTGTTCAGTACCATAGGTCTGAAGCCTATGTGGCAGTAGAACAGCACAGACGGACACGATGTCGGGTGGCGCGATGACGTGTCCATGTACCCATGTCATCGAGCCACCCATGACCTAGCAAAGGAGGTTGTGATGATGTCATCGCGGCCGCCTGTGCCGGCATGAGGCAACTCAGGCCCTGAGAAGAAACCTATGGCCTGTATCGCAGTTGAGCATCATTTTTTTTTTTATATATTTATATATCCGTGGCACTACTGGCGGAAATACTGGGGAAGAGAGAGCATTACATATGGCTATATTAATATACGTTATATATGGGGGCATTATTCTACAGGAGGAGAGCATAATATGTGGGGGATATTATTATAGAGGGGGCAGCATTATAAAGGGAGGCATTATTCCGCAGGGGGGAACATTATGTGTGGGGTCATTTTTCTGGAGGGGGAGAGCATTATTTTTAGGGGCATTATTCTAGAGGGGGGAGCATTATATGTGGGGGCGTTATAATATGGAGGGAGCTCATTATATACATGGGGACACTATAGGTGGGGTCTTAATGCCCTATGGGGGCATTATTAATAATGCAGGTACTCTGGGGGCATTATTATTGGGCAGAATATCGATTATACTATTATTACGGTTTGCTATTGGGGGTACTGTAGGGGGCACTATTACTCTTGAGAGCAGTCTGAGGTATTGGTTTGGGGACTATCTGTGTGGCACTATTATCTTTGCAGTATAGTGTTTGTGGGCATTGGAGAGCATAGCAGGCACAGTATGGGCAGGGCCGGATTAACGTAGGGGCGGATGGAGCTGTAGCTCCAGGCCCCTGCATAAAAATAGGCCTAGCAGCCGGGCTGTTGCAGCCCGCATAGGCCACCCGGAGCTTGGCCCGCAGCCTCACTGAAGTCGCCTGGTGGCCGCCCGCCTGTGTCACTTTAAGATATTCAGACGCGTCATGCATGACGTGCCTGTTAGGCCCGCCCCCTACGCTCCCCCATCCCCATCCCCCTCCCGGACTCCACAGAGGAGCGATAGCAGAGAGTGGCACTCTGCACCGCTACTGGCTGGCCTCTACTGCCTCACCGGGGAGGAGGGTGAGCTTGGGGAGATGGGGGAACTAGCATGTGACCAGATTGGGATTGGGGGCCGGATTGTGAGCTTCGGAGATGGGGGAATGAGCACTGTGACCAGATTGAGGGGAGGGGGTTGGTGAGCCTGAACAAGATTGCTGGGGGATAGGGGGCTGGTTATGAAGGGAAACCAGATTTCTGACTACTGTGGGGGATTGGGGAAGGAGTGATGAGCCTAAAAATGATTTCTGGGGGAATGGGGAACAAGATAATTGACTTCTCTGGGGAGTGTGGTGGGGATAGTGTCGGAATGTGATTAGTCTGTGGGGGGTGGAGATCTAAGTTTGATTGGTGCAGCTCTGTGTGGGTCACCAATATATGGGGTACCAATGTATGTCGGACAATGGTGGGGGAGGGCAGCCCTCAGTCACTTAAAATGAGCAAGGGCTGCTCTTCCCCACTGTAGCCCCACTATGCGGTTGGTGGGAGGAGGGTCCCCATATACTGGTCCCTTAGGAGGATTCCGATGAGCAGTGACAATCTTTACAATTTTTTTTCAGAAAAGTTGTAAACTTCTTTAAGCCGTGCAGGTCAGGCAGTATTGTTGAAATATTTGGGACATAGCTAGTAAATATACGAAAATGGCGCACAGGGTATTTAGGCAATAGAACGGGGTGCTCTCAGAGAGGTGATACCACCCAACACCTCAGTAGTAAAGTAAATTGATATAAAAGATCTGGGCACTCCACTGATATAGGGGAATAAAATGAATTATTTATTAAAATGAAGATGATCCAATAGTGACATTACAATGTACAAAAGTGCTGGATACCCACAATTCAACTAAAATACTGAAAAAAGTGTCAATGCAACAAAGTGCATGTAGTGCAAAAAGTGCAATGAATCAATTAGAAAATAAACAATGGTGCCCACACTGTATAAACTTATATTCCATATATACTCATGTAGCCTCCAGTAAATGACCGAATAAAGTGCATGAACAATAGCAGCAGTGTTCCTACAATAAGGTCTCAATAGCAGCAATATTTTTCAGTACAATATAGGTGCCACAAAAACAATTTTACTTCAATCAAATATTAAGCTAGTTCAGCGATAACGCACACAATATATTACTGTAGTAGAGTCCAACAGTCTTTGGTGCGTTTTATAAATGCAGCAATCCCCAATGTGTGCCTACAGCCTCCACACAAAGCAACAGGAGACAATGCTTCCCTCTGGCGCACTACAAGTGCCTTTAGCATCTGGAGCTGAGTGCAGCAGCGGCGTCCCGCTGGAATACTTAGTGACACGTGTCTCGCTACTACCAGCGATTAAAAGACAATCTCCACTGTGCTGATGTTAGTTACATTACCCACTCTGGACGTCAGGCTTTCTGTATCGTCCTTGCAAGCGGTATTCCTTTGGGCTCAGCGTCTTCGTGAAACCCTTTTAATATCCGGGTTCACATGGGTCCTGACCATACGCGTTTCGGGGTTATTATCCCTTCTTCAGTGGTTAATCTGGACCCACATTCAAAACATTTTTATAGCCAAAAGGCTATAAAAATGTTTTGAATGTGGGGTCCAGATTAACCACTGAAGAAGGATAATAAACCCAAAGCGTATGGTCAGGACCCTCTCTATAGCCTAGTCTACACCGGCATTTCTACAGCACTGTGCGATACTTCATTGCGGGACATCGCGCGGAGGTCATAGACCCATGTGAACCCGGATATTAAAAGGGTTTCACGAAGACGATGATGACGAGATTGTCTTTTAATCGCTGGTAGTAGCGAGACACGTGTCACTAAGTATTCCAGCGGGACGCCGCTGCTGCACTCAGCTCCAGACGCTAAAGGCACTTGTAGTGCGCCAGAGGGAAGCATTGTCTCCTGTTGCTTTGTGTGGAGGCTGTAGGCACACATTGGGGATTGCTGCATTTATAAAACGCACCAAAGACTGTTGGACTCTACTACAGTAATATATTGTGTGCGTTATCGCTGAACTAGCTTAATATTTGATTGAAGTAAAATTGTTTTTGTGGCACCTATATCGTACTGAAAAATATTGCTGCTATTGAGACCTTATTGTAGGAACACTGCTGCTATTGTTCATGCACTTTATTCGGTCATTTACTGGAGGCTACATGAGTATATATGGAATATAAGTTTATACAGTGTGGGCACCATTGTTTATTTTCTAATTGATTCATTGCACTTTTTGCACTACATGCACTTTGTTGCATTGACACTTTTTTTCAGTATTTTAGTTGAATTGTGGGTATCCAGCACTTTTGCACATTGTAATGTCACTATTGGATCTGCTTCATTTTAATAAATAATTAATTTCATTCCCCTATATCAGTGGAGTGTCCAGATCTTTTATATCAATTTACATAGCTAGTAAATACCTGGTTTATGTCACATACTTGTGTTATATTACTTTCCTGTACGGCTCAGCACACCGAGAGCTTCAGCTTAGATTTTTTTTTTGCATACCTTTATAGATGTTGCCTTAATGCAGTGTTCCTCAATTCCAGTCCTCAGGGCCCACCTGCGGGTCATGTTTTCAGGATTTCCTTAGTATTTAGCAGGTGATATAATTAGTGTCAGTGCATCAGGACTCACCTCAGGTACTCATTCTGTAGGATATTCTCAAATCATGACCTGTAGGTGGGCCCTGAGGACTGGAGTTGAGAAACACTGCCTTAATGTCACTAAACAAAAAAAACTAAAAAAATTTATGGGGGCCCAGTGCGTAACAGGTGTGGCTGGGGGTGCGCTATCCTCCTGGGCTGCAACACTTCTGCCTTGTGAGTTCATGCCTGCACCTTCTTTGACACACACACATCCCGTATGCGCTGTGAATGGGGATTGCGGTGCATGTACAGTCTCAGGTTCCTACAGACTCCACATTTGTGTACCGCAATCCCCATTCACCCATTCATGGCACATGCGCAGGATCTCAACACGTCGCTGTCAAGTGAGCCGTTGGTGTCAACCAAAGGAGCGGGCATGATTTCACATGGGAGAGGTGTTACGGTCTGAAGGGCACAAAGGGCCCCCTACCCACACCTCTTTTGACACTCTGGGCCCCCATAAGTGTTTTACTTAAAAAAATAAAGGCTAAAGAACAGATTCTATAAAGGTATGCAAGGTATTGATACATCAACATCTATTCAGCTATGCTGGTAATTTCATATGCATAAAAGATATGACAGATTTGTGTTATAAAAAATTGCTCTGCGTTGCGTTTTCATTTTCTATAAAAAGGCCCATTAAAATCTTCAGCACCAGGCCCATGATGCTCTTAATCCGGCCCTGAGTATGGGGGGTGGCAGCAGGATGACAGTATTGGGGAACCAGGTGGGGGAGGATGATGGAAAAATGAGGAAACTACAATTTCTATGTGTCAAACTCTGCAGAGACGAGATGCGGCTGGTAGAAACCATCCTGGTGGTCTGGTCTGAATGGAGAATATGAGGAAAGAGAGTGTCTGTATAAGAGAATACATCATTGTAAGAGATATGTGGAGCTCTCTTACCCTGTATGTTTAGCAGCGCTGTAATGTCCTCCCAAATATGTTTTTAGGGCCACATGCACACAACTGTATTTTCGCTCCGCCATCCAATCCGCATTTTTTGCAGATCGAATGCAGACCCATTCATTTCTAAATCCCTTTGCCCAGGCCCTATTACATGGTGTGGGACAGTGGGGCCACAAGTAGACATTAGACATTACTATAATGTATGGGGTCATCACAGACAAATGTTACTGTTTAAGACCCATACATCTCCTTGTTGCCCCAGTACATTATTATTTCTCCTTGTTTCCGCATACAGTAATGTCTCCTTGATGCCCCCATAACATGTATACTGTATAGGGCAACAAGGAGACATTACAATGTATGGGGTGAACAAGGAGACACATACTGTATGGGGGCTATAAGTTGTATGTTTGTGTCTCCTCGTGGCCCACTGCCCCATGGAGTATAATGTATTCTTGTGGTCCCAAGTGTTTTTTTTTTTACTTCTAAATAGGTATTTATTGCAATATATATCGTTATTGTGCTAAATTTCTTAATATCGTTATCGTGGGAATATTTTTGATATCGCAAAACTTGACCTGCAAAAAACAAGTACTCATCATACATCTATGTGAATGGAAAAATTAAAAAGTTATGGCTCCAGGAAAGCAGGTAGTGAGAAATAAAAAAGCAAAAAAATAAATAGCAGGGTCCTGAAGGGGGTAGACTTGCTGCTGGGTTTCAAGGATGAGTTTCAGGGCTGGAAGCCAATAAGGTAGCCAGAATGTGAAGTTCATTGAAGAAAGAAAAGAAGTCCTGGGGCTAATGCTTTCCACGATTGAAGGCTTTTATTGAATGTAAAATCAGTCCAATAGCCTGTTTTGAGGAGACAACCCCTTCTCCCCTTCCCTGAGGACATATATTGTCATATAATATAAAGCAACTGGGTGTCCGTACCCTAGAAAGTGCGAAAATTGTAACACAAATGGTGCTAAAATGTTATAGATAATGTCCCAAATGTACTAATTTCTGCATCAAAAGTCTGTCTAAAAAGTGGTACAAATTGAGGGTTTCTACACTTTTACTGGCATGCCTGACAAGGGGGCCCGGCGTAAAGGAAGGGGTGGGTTGATCTTTATGCAAAAAGGGTAGAGCCTAAGATACAGCATTTTGCTTCAAAATTGCACCACAATTCTGGCATAAAGTAAGCCAACCAATAGCTGGTCAGAGAAAGGTGTCTATTCCCGCACCACATTTATCATTCACTCTCTGTAGTAAATCTGGTGCAGGTCTAGACAGCCGGTCTAAACTTACACCATCTCCAGGATTGGTAAATCTGGGTCAATGTTTCCAGTTCTTAAGGGGCATCTGTCAGCAGTTTTGTCCCTATGACACTGTCTGACCTGTTCCATGTGCTCTTGGCAGCTGAAGGCATCTGTGTTGGTCCCATGTTCATATGTGTCCGCATTGCTGAGAAAAATGGTTTAATTTGAGCAAATGAGCCTCTAATAGCAACGGAGCATTGATGTTACACCTAGAGGCTCTGCTCTCTCTGTAACTGCCGCATCTTCTCCATTTTGATTGACGGGACCAGGCGTGATGACGTTTACACTGCTCAGCTCAAAGTGAAGAGGGCGCGTCAGTTGCAGAGAGCCTTTTATCAGGGCGTTTGTGTCATGTTCTAGTGAAGGTTCTACCGACCGCAAGAACATCTCAAGCAAACAAACACGAGTAAAGCAAAGACAAAGACACAGTGGTGTTGCTAGGGCTAGTGTCACCCGGTGCGGTAGAAAATGGTGTCACCCCCCGGCGGCGATCTGTCTGCTTAGCCCCGCCCCCCCCACGTCAGCTGTCTGTTTACTCTCCAAACCCCCATCCATGTTATCGCTTGGGTTCAAATTATAGCACCCCCAGCAGGCCACCCCACCCCAACCCCCGGCGGTCTGTCTTCTGTCTGCTTAGCACACCCCCCCAACATATTTGCATACAGAAAAACAAAACAAAAAAACACATACGTACCTCCATGGCAGCGATGTGATGCAGGCCTCTTCTGGCCTGTGTCCCGAGCAGTACGGCTCTGGCGGCGCGATGACGTCATTGCGCCGCCTGCGCCGGCCTCTGATAGGCTACCGGCACAAGGCCAGCAGCCTATCAGAGGAACAAAGAAGGAGACGCCTCTCCTTGCCCTGCTGCAGTGTTTATCTGTATCGCGATACAGATGAATGTAGGGAGATGAGTGCTTCCATAATGCAAGCGCTCATCTCCTGGTGGTGTCACCCAGGGGCATAGCTAGAAATGACTGGGCCCCACAGCAAAAATGTTATGCCCCCGGATCTCCCACCGACACATACCATATTGGACCTCCCACCCATTCCAGAGCTTCCACCCAAACACCCCTCCAGGACCTCCCATCCCAACATCCCCACATCCCTCCCTAGATCCCCCTAAGTGTCCTCCACACATCCCCCATCAGTGTCCTCCACACATCCCCCATCAGTGTCCTGCACATCCCCCCAATCAGTGTCCTCCACACATCCCCCATCAGTGTCCTCCACACATCCTCCCCATCAGTGTCCTGCACACATCCCCCATCAGTGTCCTGCACACATCCCCCATCAGTGTCCTGCACACATCCCCCATCAGTGTCCTGCACATCCCCCATCAGTGTCCTGCACACATCCCCCATCAGTGTCCTGCACACATCCCCCATCAGTGTCCTGCACATCCCCCATCAGTGTCCTGCACACATCCCCCAATCAGTGTCCTCCACACATCCCCCCATCAGTGTCCTCACACATCCCCCATCAGTGTCCTGCACACATCCCCATCAGTGTCCTGCACACATCCCCCATCAGTGTCCTGCACACATCCCCATCAGTGTCCTGCACACATCCCCCATCAGTGTCCTCAACACATCCCCCCATCAGTGTCCTGCACACATCCCCCCATCAGTGTCCTGCACACATCCCCCCATCAGTGTCCTGCACACATCCCCCATCAGTATCCTGCACACATTCCCCCATCAGTGTCCTGCACACATCCCCCATCAGTGTCCTCACACACACCCCCATCAGAGCTTCATATTAACCTGCTGTACTAATATTATGGCTAAAAACCTCAGTAATAGTTTCCCATATATAATACTTTATATATATATATATATATATATATATATATATATATATATATCTCAGAAGTATAAATATATATTATCATACTTCTGATATACATGAATGCATAATTTAGCCTCTATTTCTAAAAGGTTTTCACCAGGACTAGAACTCCCAACCGTTCACATCAGAGGCGAGAGCTCTAACCACTGAGCTATGGAGCTTAATGCTAAACTATGCTGGAAAAACCTTATAGTAGTGTATCAGGTATTAGGTATTTCTATACAGCAGAAGTATCATTAAATAAAAAAATAAATGTGTAATTACTATATAGTAATTACACATTTATTTAATGTCATGTTTTTACAAAACTGAAAAAAAAATATTAAATTATACTTCTGCTGTATGGGAATACCTAATACTTGCTAGACTACTATGAGGTTTTTCCAGCTCAGTTTACCATTGAGCTCATAGCTCAGTGGTTAGTGTTCTTGCCTCTCATGCAAAGGGTTGTGAGTTTGAATCCTAGTGGCAACCTTTCAGAAATAGAGGCTAAATTAGATTAAAATACATTGGGTGTCCCCCAGGATTGTCAGTATGCTTGGGCACATCTAATTTAGCCTCTATTTCTGAAAGGTTGCCACCCCCTTCATGTTCATAGCACTGACTCCATATATGGACACAACCATATATGGAGTCAGAGCTGGGATTCCCTGTACAGCATCGAGGCTTCAGGCAAGTGCAGTGAATAAATTATCTTCTGCCGACACTGGGCAACTGGATCAGCAGGCAAGGAACCAGTGGCAGGAAATACCACTGGACTAAGCACACCGGTTTTACTTGGAGCCACACCCAGAGGGCAGAGACTCAGTGAGCTCCTCGTCACAGAGCCTCAGATGGTGGGGATGAACTTAGTCGAGGCTCACTGGTCGCAATTCACGGTGGTCCTGGTGCACTTGGCCACTTACCTGCAGAGACTGCTGGTGCAAACACCAGCAATCCACATAAACAAAGACAGGAACCCAGGCAACAGTTACTGGAACCCGAACAACTGCACAGGACGCAGTACAGACAGGACAAATGTGGAACAGATGCATAGAGGTCTCAGGCAGAACTGCCAAAACAGACAGACAGGCAGATGCCTGGACCCCATGCGGAACGACACACAGCATTTGCAGAGAGCTCTTGGTGTAACGGCATCACCACCGTTGCTCCTAGAGGCTAATTTGCATATATTAAAACATACTTTTTCTCAGCAATGCGGGCACATATGAACATGGGGCCAATACAGATGCCTTCAGCATGCAAAAGGTCAGCCAGTTTCATAGGTGCAAAGCTGCTCACAGATGCCCTTTAAGCATGAACATTGGCTCCCTTCCTGTATGACTACATTGGTATAGTGGTTTTCATAGAGTTTGTGCTGCATGCTTTAATATTTTCTTATTTCATTATTACACATGAGACTTGCGTGAATACAACCCTCACTTTACTGATAATGTTGTATTATAATAAATGCTTTTTCATATACATGACGTTTTCGAGTTATTTATTTATGTGCTTTATTTGTAAATTTTATCTATCCACGAGTCTTTCCATTGCCATGCATTATTTATGAGCTTGTTCTAACCTGGATTGTGCCATTATTAGGAAAGACCAAGCAGTAAACTAAACTCTGCATTGGGACAGTGATGCAGTACATTATTTTGTACTGTGTAGGCATCACCTAATTATCTTGTGAGACTAAACGGAGCTGCTCTTGGATCACATGAGATAAATTATATTCTATCCACTGAGTCCACCTCCGGTTAAATAAACTGTATAATTCTGTATGCTGCTATAATTCATAAGTCCTTGCATGTCCTCCATGACTTTATCACAGGCGCTCTTCAGTTGCTATGGCAGCTGGGAGGCTTTTATAGGATCCCAGGCCTGCCATAGTTAAACGGTCCTTAACTTTTCATACAACTTTGCATACATCAATATTACAAGAGACTGTAAGAAACTGTATGATATATCTCATCAGATAAAAATACCTTGTGATTAGCTGTTTCTTCCCCTCATCTACTCCCCCATTTTTCTAAAATGTCTCTCAAATGTATTAGAAATCCATCTAGGTAAGACCAGGGTGGCTGTCTGCTCACTGAAAGATCAGATTACATCATTCCATACAAGCCTATCGAGAGGGGAAGGGGAGGAGTGAGCAAGAGCTGAGTGAGATAGGATTCCATCAGAGACACCAAAGAGACTGCTGCATCTAATTTGGAAGTTTCTATCTCAGACAAAGTGCTTTATTCACATTCATACAGATAAGTACTTCTCTGTAATGTCCTCCGTGATCCAGGGGCTGCTTATGAGTGAATGTGAGTAAATTAGGATTCAGATTCTCCAATACTTTCTGTGGTCAGGGGATGGGAGCCAGTTTCTATCCACCAGATCTGGGAGACCTGTAAACTAATGATATACTGTATAATAGCCAGAAATAGTCCTATTCCTCATGTACAGACAGCTTACAATTGGTTAAAGGGATATTCCTATCTCAGAAATTGTTGGCATATCGCTAGGATATGCCATCAATGTCAGACATCGTGGATCCCACCTTTAAGGGACCCACTCTTATCTCCAGGACGCGACCCCCAAAGTAAAAGAGAGCACACTCTACAATACGGATTGTGTCAAGATCTGTTCTGGAAAAAACTGTTGTTTTTGCACTTATGTTCAATCAGTTTTTTCTGCAATTGTGTTCAGTGTGTTCTTTTTTTTCATCTGGATTGTATCTGATTACATGCATTTTTTATGCGTTTGAAGAAAAAAAAACGAAGAATAACAATGTACATCTCCTACCAACCATCAGTGGAAAAAAGCATTGCATTCAGATGCCTTCCTTTTTTCACACAAGCCCCATTCACTTCTATGGAGCCAGAGCTGCATGAAAAACACAAAATATAGAACGTGCTGCGATTTTTCCTGAACACAAAAATGATGCATGAAAAGTTGCTCGTGTGAAAGAGCCCTTAATCTTACAACCATTGTGTCTCCGTTTTAAATGGGGTTTAAAGGAGTTGTCCAGAATTTGTAAAACATTTCTGATTTCTTCCAAAAACTCATCTCACTTGTCTAAGGCTACTTTCACGCTTGCGTTCTTGCCTGATCCATCAAGGATCAGCAAAAGCGCTTCAGTTACTGATAATACAACCATCGGCATCTGTTATGAACAGATCCGGTTGTATTATCTTTAACATAGCAATGCCAGATCTGGCATGAACACCATTGAAAGTCAATGGGGGACGGATCAGTTTTCTGTTGTGTCTGAGAAAACGGATTCGTCCCCATTGACTTGCATTGTGGGTCATGCCGGATCCGTCCTGCTCCGCACCACATTGTGGACATGAAAACACTGCATGCTGCGGTATGGGAACTCAACCAAACGGAACTGAATGCATTTTGGAGAATTCCGTTCTGTTCAGTTACGTTTTATCCCCATTGACAATACAGTGTGAAGGTAGCCTAAGTTACAATACCAACTATTACCCATGAACAAGTGTGGCACGGTTTCTCGAAGCAGCCATACTGTATTTTTCTAATCCTATGTAGCCCCTTTAATGGATCCATCAGATTTTATATTAATAAATGAAAAATAATCAATTATAATAGATATGATAATTTATAGACTGGGCATAACTGCATTGTACGTTTCCTGATAGCACGGGGTATAATTTAAGTACATGTCACACTTCATTTGCAAATACTGTGATTCTGTTAATTAGTCACACTTGCAGAGATTGACCTTTGGTTCTACATAGAGCTGTAAGATAAGATCATTTGTGTGTTTAAGTTCTCCATTGCAGCAATTTCTGACAATTACTATATGCTGATGATGTTTAGTTTGGTTTACATTGTGTATTCACAGGAGGACTGCTCTCGGTGCCGGGATATCTTAGGCTGTGTCACATGCATGACTGATGTTTTACAATGAATAATTCATTTTCATAGTTTTCCTGCACAATGGTGTCATATTCGATCACAGTTGCCATGACGATGCTTATTTGGGCAATTTCATGAAATATCACAGAGAAATGTGTTGTATTTAGTGGAATAGCTTGACCTCACATATGTGAGCAGCTATATTCTTTAGTGTGTGCAGGGCTGTATTTACAATTAGGCACCTGGGGGCATGTGCCTAGGGCACTGCCCAGCAGGTTGGTGCAGCATCAGAGTTTTTTTTTTTTCTTTTCCCACTTCACCCTCCCTTCTGCCAATAGGGTAACCTGGCCACCGGAGAGGGTTGTACCTCTCTGGTAGGGGCTGATAACAGAGAGACTGCAGTGACTACCAAACAGGATCTCGTCTGAATATGCTACATTGCAAGTGAAGGACATGTGATCAGAGCAGGAGGGGGCAGAGCACAGCAGTGGAGATGAGAAGTGTTGGTGAAGGACCTGTGATGACATCTACACATCCTGTTGTAGTTCTCTCGTCTGATACCTCCTCCTTGTAATGTCCTCTGATATCACAAAATAGCTTGCACATGCTGGGAGTTGTAGTTCTCTCCTCATACCTTCTTGTGTAATGCCCTCAGATATCACATAACAGCCTGGACATGGTGGGAGTTGTAGTTCTCTCCTCTTATAGATCTCTGTAATGTCCTCTGATATCACATATCAGGCTGGACATAATGGTAGTTGTCGTCCCCTCCTCTTATACAGTACTTTCTCTCTATAATCTCCTCTGATATCATATAATAATAGCCTGAAAAGGCTTGGACTTATAGTTGTCTCGTCTTATACCTCCTCTCTGTAGCAGTATAAATTTCAATACCCATCAAAGTAGCAGACTGCAATGATGTATTAAAAATAAATACCATCTTTACTGAAACGACAATATGTAAAAAACACATGTAGTCAAAGGACACATCATCCACAAGGTGAGTGCCTAGTTGGGTCAGAATCTCAAACTGCAAGGAATAGACATATTACATACATAAAAAATAACCAGGTCTAACCAATAAATAGACATAATGCAGGTCAACTGTGAGAAGCACAGATACTCTAGCACGTGCTTTGAGTTGCTTCTTTAGTAGGCGCCAATCTTAGAGAGTAAAACAATAATTTATGCTGTAGATTTGTAGTGTCATTTGGCTGACTGTTACAGTATATATATTATGGTTTCCATTTTGTATGTATTGTGCCGTCCATCCTAGGTATGATGTCCTTCTTTTGGGGGGTTATGAAAGTGGTCACCCTAACAGAAGTTCTGAATGTTAAGCTGGTGGAGCAGCACTGAGCCGGAAATGCAGGTCCACCGATCCGCTCAGTCACACACACTTCAGCAGTGACAGACACCGCCAAGGTGGGAGCAGGAGCATTGGGATTACTGGACCATCCACTCACCCGCCTGTGAGCGCCGCTGCCACTTCCTGCCTAGAACTGATGCCTGAGCAGTGAGCACTGACTGCAGCATCCACACAGCCCGCCGAAGGATGAAGAGGAGACCTGAACGGACTCAGGTGACAATATATGGACTGACGTAATTACATTTTACATATGGATTGAGGTGATTATGTATGGTTTGGGGTATTAGAATGTCAGCGATGAGGCCCCAAGTCTGACTCAAGTCTCCCCGAACAGTAATGTGCCATGTTTGCCAAGAGGTCTGCAGTTGCAGAATGTAAATTATACAAAACGTGTTTTCTAGTGATATCCATGGTATATGATAATAATCACCTTAGCTGATGATTAATTGTCTGGATTTGTTGCAAAATATCACGGGTAGCAGTGCACTACTTGTTAAAGGGGTTGTCCATTTTGATATTGACGACCTATTCTCCAGACAACATAAGAATCTAGGAAAAACCCTTTAAATGGCTTGTCTTGCCTAATTACCTGGCACTTATCTTTACTAAAATGATTTCAAAAGCCACTTACTAATTTAACCAGAACCCAGTATGGTACACATACAGCACAAGAAGCGAGCACATTACATAAATACAGCACCAGTTGAAAAGCAACTCAGTAAAGATTTCATTTGCAGCATCAGAACCAAGCCCATTACAAAACTACAGCACCAGAGCCAAGCCTATAACAAATATATCACCAAAACCAAGTTCACTACATAAACAAAGCATCCAAACCAAGCACATAACATAAAAGCAGCACCAGAACCAAGCACATAACATAAATGCAGGACCAGAACCAAGCTCATTATATAAAACAGCACCAGAACCAAGCTCATTATATAAAACAGCACCAGAACCAAGCTCATTATATGAAACTGCACCAGAACCAATCTCATTATATAAAACTGCACCAGAACCAAGCTCATTATATAAAACTGCACCAGAACCAATCTCATTATATAAAACTGCACCAGAACCAAGCTCATTATATAAACACTGCACCAGAACCAAGCTCATTATATAAAACAGCACCAGAACCAAGCTCATTATATAAAACAGCACCAGAACCAAGCTCATTATATAAAACTGCACCAGAACCAAGCTCATTATATAAAACTGCACCAGAACCAAGCTCATTATATAAAACAGCACCAGAACCAAGCTTATTATATAAACACAGCAATCAGAACCAAGCTCATGATATAAACACAGCACCAGAACCAAGCTCATTATATAAACACAGCACCAGAACCAAGCTCATTATATAAACACAGCAATCAGAACCAAGCTCATTATATAAAACTGCACCAGAATCAAGCTCATTATATAAAACAGCACCAGAACCAAGCTCATTTTATAAACACAGCACCAGAACCAAGCTCATTATATAAAACAGCACCGGAACCAAGCTCATTATATAAACACATCACCAGAACCTAGCTCATTATATAAACACAGCACCAGAACCAAGCTCATAGTTATTACATAAATACAACCAGTTAAAAAGCAACTGAGTACAGATACCATTTGCATAGTTGGGTTAGCCCTTGCCATATAAGTTTCTACCTTGTGAAACTACACCTCCCAGTGTGTACAGTTATGAAGATATGATGGGAGTTTTTGTTTCACTAATGAAAATGCTATCACCCATCATTGCTCTGTAGACTGTATGAGAGGCTACAGAAATGATCATACACAGCCAGTGGCAAAATAAACATTTCAATTTAGTGACATCTCCTCCTAAGTTCCTCTCTGTCCAATTCAGGCCACCATGATGACTTCTCTAGCTTGGGGTTAAGGCAATGCAAGCCCAGGAGGGGACAAGCAACCAAGTAGACTTCAGAGGCAGGGCCTCTGGGCCCAGCAGACCAGACAGCGCTCTGCTGGCCGACATACAACCTCTCCCCAGGAGCGGAAGGCTAGACTGACTCACATGGAAAGGAAAGAAGACTCCATCCCAGAGATAATAGCTGTGCACAGATTGCCGCCATCTGTTGGTAAACCAGGCACATTACATGTTAACGCAAATTTATAAGGAAATACATATACACACATTGCAGGAAATGGTAATAAATATATGATGACACATGATACACCAATACAGATAGTGGGGGTCCAAAAGAGGTGTTAATGCCACTCTGGGGTATTACATATTATGTGCCCTTTATATAGCACCCTGTGCTCTATGCCCTCATAGTACCTCATGTTCTGTGCCACATGCTCTGTCCTCCCATACTGTACTGTGCATCTTCTGTGCCACATGCTTCACACGCCGCAGCAAATATTTTCTGCACTAGGCCACGCCTCTGTCTCCGCCCAAAACATAACTAAACACCTAATCCCACCCTAAATCCCCCAGATAGTAATTATTCCCCCTTTATGCCACCACACAGTAGTTATGCCAGCATTGTGCCTTCTTCACAGTAGTTATGCCCACTTGCCCAGATATGTGCGCCCCTCACAGTAGATATGGCAAAATATGTGCCTCATTACAGTAGTTATGGCCAGATTTGTGCCCCCTCACAGTAGCGATGGCGAGATATGTGCTCCCTCACAATAGTTATGGCCAGATATGTGCCCCCTCACAGTGGCGATGCTCAGATATGTGCCCCTCACAGTAGTTATGGCCAGATTAGTGCCCCCTCACAGTAATTATGCCCAGTTATGTGTCCCCTGACAGTATTATGCCCAGTAAGGTGTCCCTAGACAGTAATATGCCCCAGTAAAGTGCCCCCTGACAGTAATATGCCTATTAAAGTGCTCTCTGATAGTAATATGCTCAGTAAAGTGCCCCCTTCACAGACAGTAAAAAAAAAAAAACTCCCCATACTCATCCCATTCACCAGTAGCAGCATAAGGCTACACTGAGCTCCTGGCTGGCCCCACCCCTGCCACACCCAGCCCCACCCCCTATCCAGACCTGCAGTGTGGAGTGCTCACACAGGGGAGGAATAATAAAGCAGAGAGTGGACGGACGGCTCTTGCTTCATCATTACAGGCAACTGTCTCTGCTTTCTATGGAAGCAGGGACAGCTGCCAGAAAGTGGGACATACCTCCCCCATACCGGGACCGCGGGACAGCCACTGAAATCTGGGACTGTCCCGCTGGATCCAGGCCAGTTGGGAGGTATGTGCTCTGTTCCCTAACCTGTGCCTTATGCTTTGTGCAACTATACTGTGCCACTATTCTCTCTGCCCCCATACTGTGCCTTTTGCTCTGTGCTCCCATATTGTACCTTAAGCTCTGTACCTCCATATTGTGTCCCATGCCCTCTGCCCTCATACTGTGCCCCATGCTCTGTGCCCCATACTCTTCCTCATGCCCTGTATTGCCATTCTGTGCCTTATGCTCTGTGCTCCCATACTGTGCGTCATGCCCTGTTCCCCTATACTGTGGCTTATGTTCTGTGCTCTTATACTATGCCTCATGTTCTGTGCTCCCATACTGTGCCTCATGCTTTGTGCCCCATACTGAGCCACAAGCTCTGTGCTCCCATACTGTGCCTCTTGTGTACCCCCATACTGTGCCTTATACTGTCAACCCACATACTTTGGCTCATGTTCTGCGCCCCAATACTGTGCCTCTTCTGTTCCTCCATACTGAGCTCCATACTATGCTTCCATTCTGTGCCTCCATACTTGTGCCTCCATATTATACTTCCATTCTGTGCCTACGTACTGTACTGCCATACTATGCCCTATTCTGTGCCTCCATACTGTTCCCCCATTCTTGTGCCTCCATACTGTGCCCCACTCTGTTCCTCCATAGTATGCCCCTATTATTGTGCCTCCATACTGTACCCCATTCTGTGCCCCCATTCTTGTGCTTCTATACTGTTACCCATTCTGTTCCTCCATACTATGCCCCCATTCTTTTGCCTCCATACTGTCCCCTTTTTTGTTCCTTTATACTGTGCCCCCATTCTTGTGCCTACATTCTGTTTTCCCATGTGTACCACATGATACCTTTTCCTGGTCCCATAACATTCTCCGGCACTGTAGCCCTGGCATCTTCTGGCCAGGCCAGCATCTGCAGGATTTCGCAGGAAGCACAATAATGTCACAACAGAGCGCTGAATGGCGGGGCGAGGAACCAGAGGTTCCCTTGTCTGCCCAGTCCTGTGGGGAATGCTCCAATTATATCCATGCCCTGTGGAAATGGATATAAGTAAGTACAGGGTTGCCTATTGACTTGGTGACCAGGTGCCCAGGGAGAGGGCCATCTTGCACCCCCTTAAGAAGTGAAGGGTAGTGTGCCCTGTGTGGCCGCACAGGTCACTTACCTAAAAAGCTGGCCCTGCTGATGACCTATCCAGAGGATATTATCTGAATATCAGTCTCGAAAAACCCCTTAGACACATAAAAACACACAAAAACTACACAAAAAATGCACCAAAACCACTATAGCCTTATAGTAACTTGTATTGTTCTGGAATAGGAGTGAGAATTTTTCATCTCATCTGTGACATTTGCTTTGTTAGCAGAACACAGTTTGGCAGAGCTCATAGCTGGCATTGTTTTGCATTTAGTTGCATGGACTGCTAAAAGAGTCATCTAATTTCTTAAGAGGTGTCCTCTTCCTAATAAATTAGGTGCACTTAAAAGGGTTCTCCGGGAATTAAGAAAATAAAATTACTGAATACTTAAACATTACTTTGTTATAAATATATTCCCAAATGCCATTTATTAGTTATAATGCATTATTTTGTCTACAGAGCAATCATCAGGGGAAATAAAATTGCCGCCGTTCTATTAGTACACACAAACTCTGTCCTAATCACACAGGAGGACAAGTTACTAAAGAACACTGAGCTAAAGAGCTGCATCATCCACCTCTCTGCTCTACTTGTCAGGGATTATGAATACAGTTATGAATAGTGATGTCGCGAACATAAAATTTTCAGTTCGCGAACAGCGAACGCGAACTTCCGCAAATGTTCGCGAACAGGCGAACCGGGCGAACCGCCATAGACTTCAATAGACAGGCGAATTTTAAAAACCAAAGGGACTCTTTCTGGCCACAATAGTGATGGAAAATTGTTTGGAATAACATGCTTTAAAACATCCAGTGTGTGTATACGATCAGGTATGATGTTGTATCGATCAGGTAGTGTAAGGGTTACGCCCGATTCTCAGACATTGACATACCAAACTCCTCTTTTAATGCACCGCAAACAGTCCATTTGCACAACCGCAAACTCCCCATTTGCACAAGGTTGGATACCAAGCTAGCCACGTCCCGGTGATGTCATTGAAGGTTTCTTCCTCCACCCAGCCACGTACAACACCAAGGGTCCCCGAAAGGTCAATTGAATTGATTTTTCAAACGGGGAGATGGTTAAAAAAACGCTGGCTCCCTCCCCTTTGTTTTAAACCACGGTGACTGCGTCTGCGCCGTGCAATTTAGGCTACATTCACACGACCGTGAATGTGTCCGCGTCCGTTCCGCAATTCTGCGGAACGGGTGCGGACCCATTCACTGTCTATGGGGCCGGACGAGGTGCGGAGAGCACACTAGGTGCTCTCCGCTTCCGCATTTGCGGAGCGCGGCCCCGAACTTCCGGTCCGCGGCTCCGCAAAAGATAGAACATGTCCTATTCTTGTCCGCAGCCTGCGGACAAGAATAGGCATTTCTATGGGGGGTGCGGCTGGGTGTATTGCGGATCCGCAATTTGCGGATCCGTAATACACTACGGTCGTGTGAATGTAGCCTTACTGTCACACCCCATATGAGTGGTATTTTCTGTAGTACTATTCTCATCAGTTTAATCCCTCTAACGTCCCCGACTCCCAAATCTGGGGGCCATTTATTGAATAGATTTTTCGAACGGGGAGATGGTTAAAAAAACGCTGGCTCCCTCCACTCTGTTTTAAACCACGGTCACTGCGTCTGCGCCGTGCAATTTACTGTCACACCCTATATGAGTGGTATTTTCTGTAGTACTATTCTCATCAGTTTAATCCCTGTTACATCCCATATCAGGGATTGCCTTTTGTGAAAAAAAATTTAGGCCTGGTACCTTCGACTGCCTTCACAATGACAGACCAAACTCTCATACACCAAACTGAATTGATTTCAGGAACCGGGAGATGGAAAAAGCAGCTTGGTCGGTCCTCATACTTCCAAATTGGGGCACTGCGCGTGCACAGAGCAATGTGCTGTGACACCCTATATGAGTGGTGTCTTAACTAGTACTAGTACTATTCCTATCAGCGGCGGGCGGGTGCGTGGTAACTTGAGAGCAGGTGACCAAAGCTGAGCTGGAGGAAGATGGTGCGTCAAGGTTCTTAGCGGAAGCTGTTGAAGATTGGGTGTCCTGTCTAAGCCAGTCAACTACGTCCTCAGAATTTTTCGGGTTCAGGGTACATGGCCTCTGAACACTAGGCATTATTCCAGGGACAGTGGAAATCACAGCACCACGACCACGACGGCCCCTGCGGGGTGGCCTGCCTCTGCCTGTAATTTTTTTCGATAAGTGGTACTGTGCCACCCTGTATCAGTGGTGGGCACTGGCAGTGGGCACACTACAGTCTGTGGAAGTGGGCCTGACACACACTGGCAGCAGGCAAGCAACTGAAATAAGACTAATGTGTAAAAATTAAATGCCTTATTTATCGGCAAGCTACTGTGCCACCCGGTATCAGTGGTTGGCACTGGCAGTGGGCACACTACAGTCAGTGGAAGTGGGCCTGACACGCACTGGCAGCAGGCAAG
Organism: Bufotes viridis; assembly: GCA_033119425.1. Classification (NCBI taxonomy): domain Eukaryota; kingdom Metazoa; phylum Chordata; class Amphibia; order Anura; family Bufonidae; genus Bufotes; species Bufotes viridis. The sequence goes on from CM065591.1 coordinate 451,499,959, forward strand.
CAACTGAAATTAGACTAATGTGTAAAAATGAAATGCCTTTTTTATGCAAAGTCCTGTGCCAGCCGGTATGAGTAGTGGGCACTGGCAGTGGGCACACTACAGTCACTGGAAGTCAGCCTGACACACACTGGCAGGCAACTAAACTTAGATTAAAGTGTAAAAATTAAATGCCTTTTTAGATGCAAAGTCCTGTGCCACACGGGATGACAGGGGTGGGCACTGGCAGTGGGCACACTACAGTCAGTGGAAGTCGGCCTGACACACACTAGCAGCAGGCAAGCAGCTGAAATTACACTAAAGTGTAAAAATTAAATGCCTATTTTGATGCAAAGTCCTCTGCCAGCCGGTATGAGTGGTAGGCACTGGCAGTGGGCACACTACAGTCACTGGAAGTCAGCCTGACACACACTGGCAGGCAACTAACCTTAGATTAAAGTGTAAAAATTAAATGCCTTTTTTTGATGCAAAGTCCTGTGCCACACGGGATGACAGGGGTGGGCACTGGCAGTGGGCACACTACAGTCAGTGGAAGTCGGCCTGAAACACACTGGCAGGCAACTAACCTTAGATTAAAGTGTAAAAATTAAATGCCTTTTTTTGATGCAAAGTCCAGTGCCACACGGGATGACAGGGGTGGGCACTGGCAGTGGGCACACTACAGTCACTGGAAGTCAGCCTGACACACACTGGCAGGCAACTAACCTTAGATTAAAGTGTAAAAATTAAATGCCTTTTTTTGATGCAAAGTCCAGTGCCACACGGGATGACAGGGGTGGGCACTGGCAGTGGGCACACTACAGTCTGTGGGCCTGCAGCTCCTCACACACAGGCAGGTCGTGCAACTGCAATATGCATATAAAGGAAAAAAAAAGCAGACTAATGTTGCAGCCCTAAAAAGGGCTTTTTGGGGTGCTGTCAGGACGCTGTCCTTACAGCAGAGATCAGATGAGTCTTTCAGGACTGGAGTGGACACTGAATTCACTAGCCTAGCTATCGATTTCCCAATTAAATCAGCAGCAATTACACTCTCCCTCCTCTCACTAAGACTGCAAATTCCAAATGAATCTAAAATGGATGCTGTGCAGGAGGTGGGAGGGTCTGGGAGGGAGGGTATGCTGCTGATTGGCTGGAATGTGTCTGCTGACTGTGAGGTACAGGGTCAAAGTTTGCTCAATGATGATGTATAGGGGGCGGACCGAACATCGCATATGTTCGCCCGGCAGAGGCGAACGCGAACAAGCTATGTTCGCCGGGAACTGTTCGCCGGCGAATAGTTCGGGCCATCTCTAGTTATGAATACAGAGAATACATCTTCAGCTAATGAGCAGCAGCACTTGTATGCAGTCTCCATTACCACAGTCTGTACTTCATGTCTCCTCATGAACTCCATTCCTAAAGAAATTCAGCTGAAGATCTTATCAGCTGTATTCGGGATCATAATCCCTGACAAGCAGAGCAGAGAGGAGGATGAGGCAGTTCTTTAGCTCAGTGTTGTGAAGTAACTTGTCCTGCTGTGTGATTAGGACAGGTTTGTGTGTACTGCTAGGACGGCGACCATTTTATTTCTCCTGATGATTGCTCCCTAGACAAAATGAGCCATTATTACTAATGAAATGTATTTGGGAATATATTTATAATAAAGTAATATTTGAGTATTTTCATTTTCTTAATTCCCGGAGAACCCCTTGAAATTTGATGGGCTTCTTAGTAACACTGCACAGCAAACATCAGCATTAGTATTACCAGCCCTATGATCATGAGAACAGGGGCCCGGTACCCCTTGAAATGAACAGAGTGGACGGTTGCCCATTCGCGTGACTGCCTCATCAATTTCTATTCAAACAAAACAATAGTTGATCTCAGGGAGACCAGCTACAAAAAACACCGCGGAGCCTCATTTAAGAGTCTCAACACAGCAATCCAAAGTGCAAAGCTCCCTGGGAAACAGTAATATATAAAATAACTGTGGAGCCCCAGTATTGGGTGTACAACACAATGAAAACCAGATATCCCTCAAAGGAGTGTGAGGGGTGTCTCCATTACAGAGATCACCAAATCCACCATATTAAGAGGCCCCTATGTCAAGATCCTGCTTTTTTACAAGCTTTAAGGATGTGACGGGGAAAACTAAATCAATTTCTATGGGAGTACAGAGCCCAGCTATCTACCTCCAAAAGGTGGCTCCATTGTGTGAAAAAAAAGAAATTAGTTACCCCAACATATGACAACCTTCCACTTTTTACTATAACTCCAAAAAAATATAGGACTATCAGAATTAAACTAGAGAAATGGCCCAAGAACTCGGAAGTAAACTTGAGGGATATTATGATAGGTGGTGATTTGATAGAATATGATTTGGTTAAAAATTTAGCACAGTTCCCACCAATCTCTTTAAGGGAATACTCACAATTAAAGGAACACCTAAGCAAACTTAATCTAGGGACATCCTCTCCATTAAAACCTGAAGGACTAACTAAAATTATCACAGATAAACGCCCAATCCCACATTGCATCTCAGTAATGTACTCCTATTACGTGAAGATAGAACGCACCCAGCATACCTAGACGGCTGGGCTAAAGAGTTAGGAAAATCCTTTAACGAGAGGGAGAAGCAAATTATCCTGACCTCTGCAATTCCTAAAATTACCTTGGTTAGGTTGCAAGAGGTACACTATAAGTTACTCACGAGGTGGTATCGCACGCCAGTATTATTAAATCGAATCAACAGTAATATTTCTCCAGATTGTTGGAGATGTGGGATTCAGAAGGGTTCTCTTTCGCACATTTGGGTTTCTTGCTCTAAAATCACCCCAACTTGGGATAAATTTAGCCACATATTATCTGAGATTTATGGTTTTCCTGTCAAACTGACGGAAGAAATGATATTGTTGGGACTGTATACCCAAGACTCACGTTTACTTAATGACAAACTATTTCCCTTCCTGCTAACGACCTTCAAAGCTCTGATTCCAAAACATTGGATGAGCGATTATATACCGACAATCAATGATTGGCTATCAGAAATAAATTTAGCTAGCAGTTTTGAAAGTCTTAAATGGTCTACCCTAGGGAAACATAAAAAATATTTGGAGATTTGGTCAAAGTGGACTGATTTTATACAATCGGACAAGATAGTGAAATATCTAGATACATGAGTGACATTATTCTTTTGGATAAGGAATATAAATAAGCATTAACATGTGACATAGTACCAATTGTTCTCTGTTAATTTTTTCAACAGTTTGTTTATTTCCTATGTCCCACTATCCTCCCCATCCTTCCCCCCACCCCCTTCCCCCCCCTATGCCCCCCCATCTACCCTTATACGACGGGTTCATTTCTACTCGCATGGATTCCTCATCCATGAGAAGGTAATATGTGAAGGTTTTCTGGCACTATTTAATTTCTATTGTAGCAGAATGCTCATAGATAATTTGATCCTTTTCAATGACAAAAAAAGGACTCTGATATTAACAGAAGAAGATAACAATCTATGGACTCTCATCTTCTAAAAAGATTCGATGCGACGCTATATAAAGGTTGGCACTATACCTTACACTGTGAACCTGTCTGTATGTAATACAGTTCTTGATGTTATTATTGTGATTATACTTGCTATAACTAAATAAACTTAAATTTACAAGAAATGAATAGAGTGGCTGCACATATACCCGACCTGCCAATCCGTATATTTCAGGAGGGTTGCAGGGGGTATGGGGCCCCCATTATTGTGATCGGTGGGGGTCCCAGCAGTTGGACACCCACTGATCTAATGATTATTTCTTATCCTGTTTATAGGGGATAACTTAAATCTAAATCTAACTGGAATACCCCTTTAAGTGTGCATGTGTATGGGGGAAGGATAGCTGACGGCCTAGGGAGTGTTTGGCTGTCAGCTACAGGATCTAAATTGTATGGACATCAATGGAGGGGGGGGACACTAAAGTGCCTAGCGCTGCATGAACTGTAAAAACAGCCCGGCGTGTGTATCTTTATGTAACACAAATGTCACTCTTAATGGAAATGTGTCACCAAAAATGACCTCGAACACGATTATAGTGGCAGCCATCTTGAATTGTTCTTACAGCATTTAGAAAGCATTAAGAAAATTGCTTTATGGCAGCCTCATGGTCCATAGACACAATGGTCTGGTCTCATTGACTTCTATGGGCAGAAATGGACTGGGAACTTAAGCCTTAGGATACCCAAGGTTTTTTGGTTTTTGCGTTTTCATTTTTCTTTTTCTTTCCTATTTGCCTTGAGCCATAACTTTTTTATATTTCCGGTCACATAGCTGTATGAGGGCTTATTTTTTGTGGGGCAGGTTGTACTTTCTAATGCCACCATTAATTGTTATTACATGGGAAATGCATGAAGCTATTAAAACAGGCATGTCAGGAGAGGAGACAGGTCCTCTTTAAAGGGATTATCCCATGCTCAATGTACAAATGAAATCAGATTAGATATCAATCTGACATATATTAAAGACAATGGAATATTTTAATTAGTAAATCGCCTTCATTGTGTACTGCTGAGGTCAGTGATTGACTGCTGCTGTCATGTGTAGACATCCCCCTGCCATGCTGGGGGATGCAACAGTTACAGTAAGTAATGCTTTTTTGGCTATTTTATACTAACACCTCCCTTTTCTATGATTTCAGAATACCCCTTTAAGGTTATGATTAGGATAATCAAACCGCTGCATTCTTTGATCCTCTGGTGTATTACTGGCCTTTGGTCCTGTCTGTATTGAGCCATATGGGTTGATGTCCTCCTCGCTTTTAGATTTATTGGGGGTAAACTCCTTTTAGCAGAACCTGTTTAGGTATATATATACCAATTCTTGTCTCTTTAAGTACAAATCCCAAAAATATAAACTAGTAAAGTAGCAACAGATAGAGGAAACCAAGACCAACAGAGGCACTGTAACATTTTGCGCTTATTAAAATATTCATATTGTAATAAATAATGCATTTATTTGAAATGGTCCCGAGTACGCTCATCACTGCAAGCAGACCTTCATCTTAAAGTGTCAAGATATCTGCTGGGAAAACAACTTCCTGGTGTACATTGTGGTTATGAGACAAGCCGGGAAGACTTTACTAAAAGGAGAAATACTGCACATAGATACAATAAGGGTCTGTCACCACTTCTGACATATTAGAAATATATATATATATTTATTTGTATTGCCCATGGAATAAAATTCCTGTGTTTTGTCATCCTTCTGTTAGATCTCCTGGAAATTTATGAATGAATTGACACCGGGCTGTTACCCATCCCTTGTCAAAAGGGTGTCTCCCCCCCACAGTCTAACATGGGCAGCACTGATTGGACCACATAATACTGTGTAGACACACGCAGCAACTGGTAATTTATTTATAAGTTTCAGCAAGTAATGACAGAGGAAAAATATGATGTAAAGTTCGGCAGAATTATAATATTATGCAGAATATAATTATTTACTAAAACAATCATGTCAGGAAAGGCGTCATGTCCCCTTTAAATGAAGTCACTGTTAAACCAGACACAATGGGGGGGACATTTATCTATAATGGCCAGGGCCGGCTCTATCATATAGGCAAGGTGGGCAATTGCCCCTGAGCCCCCGAGTTCTTAGGGGCCCCCAAGCCCACCACCCGCCCGGCACCAGCCCGAGTCCATAGTCATATGTATCGCCGTCCTCAGGACAGCGAAACAGATGGCTGTGCTGTGGGGCAGGGGAGGGAGGCGTCTCCCTTCCCTGTTTCTCTGATAGGCTGCCTACACAAGGCCTGCAGCCTATCAGAGGCCGGTGCAGGTGGCGCGATGACGTCATTGTGCCACTTGATCCGTACAGCGCGGGACACAGGCCGGAAGAGGCCTGCATCGCATCGCTGCCATGGAGGTAAGTAAAAGTGTTTTTTTTTTTTTATATAATAGACTATCTGGGGGGGGGGCGGGGGGGGGGGTTAAAGAGGCACTTGTAACTTGCATATGGGGTGGGGGGTTAAAGAGGCACTTGTTACTGGCACATGGGGGGGGGGCAGAGAGGCACTTGTTACTGGCACATTATTATGGGGAGCTATGGGGGCTTCTACTGAGGCCACAAAGAAGGGGTATTTTATATGGGGGTCTCTGTGTGTTACTAGTATTATCAGGGGTATTATCTGTTCTGCAGTGTAGTATTGTCCAGAAGATGGGAGGATGATGGAAAAGTAGTAAACTAAGATTTATTTATTTTTGCAGAGACGGAAAATGGCGACAAAATGGTGGTCTGGTCTGAAAGGAGAAGACAAGGTCAGAGAACAACTAGATCAAAGGAGACGTAACTGGAGGTATGGGGCATTGTATTTCTGTATGCTGCCATGGAGGGGGGGGGGGAAATAATGTGACGCGAAGGGGATGATGTAAAAAGGAGGGGGTGATGACGTGACATGGAGGGGGAGAAATATGCCATTCGGGGGGGGGGGGTATGCTGCGATGGAGGAGGGAGGGGGAATAATGTGACGTGAAGGGGGTGATGACGTGTCATGGAGGGGGGGGGCCTTATTGTTTTTTGCCCCAGGACCCCACTTCACCTAGAATCAGCCCTGATAATGGCATTATTTGCGCCAAAAAAATAAGAACATTACAAATCAAAAGTAATGATTTGTTTCACCTCATATATCAAAAGGCGCACGCCACTTTAAAAGTTTGACTTTTTTAAATATAAACTTCATTATTTATCTCGATTTGCGACATTTTAATGCTAATAGCACTTAAATGCAACTTTTTAAAACTGAAATGCACCATTTCAGCCAACCCTGCCAGACCGTACATGCGACTTTTGAAGCATATTTGCAACATTTCTGCTGGTAAATTGCGACTTTTCTCTCAGACTCGAGACGTTTTTGTCATTGTTTTGTTGTCAATTTACTGACAAAACCCTATTGTTTAACTCATTTGCCATATTTGTTTGCTTTATAAGATGCACCTGATAATAAGACACACCTAGGTTTTAGAGGAGGAAAATAGGAAAAAAATATTTTGGACCAAAAGGTGTGCTAAAATATTTAATAAAATAACAAAATTATTTTACTCTGTTACAGTGGCGGATCCAGGGGGGGGCAACGGGGCATTTGCCCCCCCCCCCGATATTGTGGCAGCACTGGCGGCAGTGACAGGAGATGAACGCTTCCACTGTGGAAGCGTTCATCTCCATAGCGATCTGTGTCGCCGTCCTCTGGACAGCGATACAGATCGCTGTGCAGTGCGGCAGGGGAGGGAGAGGCGTCTCCCTCCCCTGCTCCTCTGATAGGCTGCCGGCCTCGTGCCGACAGCCTATCAGAGCGGCTCAGGCGGCGCGATGACGTCATCGCGCCGCCTGAGCAGAGGACAGAACGAGACACAGGCCGGAAGAGGCCTGCATCCAGCGCTGCAAGGAGGTAAGTAGGAGGGAGGGAGGAGAAAAACCTGCACAATATTGGGGGAGGGGAAAAGAAAACCTGCACAATATTGGGGGAGGGGGAAAAATCTGCACAGTATTGGGGGAAGGGGAAAGAAGCCTGCACAATATTGGGGGGGAAGGGGAAAGAAGCCTGCACAATATTGGGGGAAGGGGAAAGAAGCCTGCACAATATTGGGGGGAGAAGCCTGCACAATATTGGGGGAAGGGGAAAGATGCCTGCACAATATTGGGGGAAGGGGAAAGATGCCTGCACAATATTGGGGGAGAAGCCTGCACATGATTTTGGGGGAGGGGGGAAGGAGCCTGCACATGATTTGGGGGCTGGGGAAAGGAGCCTGCAAATAATTTTGGGGGAAGGGGGATGGTTGGGGAAAGGAGCCTGCACATGATTGTGGGGGGACATGATGGGGGGAGAGAGGAGACTGGCACTTTTCACTAGCACATGATCGGGGGGCACTATGGGGACATTACTGATGTATTTTATATGGGCGTAGTAGGATAATTTGTCCAGAATATGGGAGGATGATGGAAAAGTAGTAACTGAGATTTATTTTGTTGTCCAACTGCAGAGACGAAACCTGTCGGTCTGGTCTGAAGGTCTGAAAGGAGAAGATGAGGAAAGAGAACATCTACATCACAGGAGACGTCACTGGATGGAAGAGGTAAGTGGGGCTGTATTTCTGTAGTGATGGGAGCTGGGGTGTATCAATCGCCCAAAGTGCCCCTCCTGAGACCAGGCTCTGGATCCGCCAGTGCTCTGTTATGGGGGATCTACGGATGACACACTGTTATGAGGATATTTGGGAGATTGGTGGATCACGTACTGTAATGTGACTATAACCCGCCTCATGCTTAAGAATGCACCCATGTACTGCAGTATATGGGTGCATTGTTATGGATGAGGGGGGTTATAGTCCTATTTAAGCAAAAGAGTTGAACGGCACACCTCTAAAATGAAAGCGGTGCTCAGTGGTACATTAGGTCTTCATAGATTGAGAATAACCCACAGCACTCTAAGTTCTGTTGCATGAACTTCTTATTTTATTTTGTTAACATTTTTTTTTATCCATCCAGAAAGGGTGATATTTAGTCACTGGCTAACAGTTCGGTCCAACCTGCATCTTGTTAATGGCCTTGGACCTTAGTAGAGAGGAGCATGCAGGATGGCGTCAATCCTGTTCATTTTTAGGTCAGCCCCCGAGCTGTCACTTACCAGGGACTTTAGGTCACAGGGGATAGAACAGGGCGACTACAACTCCTTCCTTCCTCTCACAGCAGTTTCATCGGTGGACTGTATCAAAGGCGCTCATGGCAACAGTGCCCATGGCCGGACTGGGGGAGGGGGTAAGCTTATTGGGGGAGGCGGCAGTTCCCGCTGGCGCTCGCCACCAATCAGCAGTACGTGCGGGCGGCAGTGCAGTGGAGAAGGAGAACTGCTCTTCTCTCCTCTTCTATGGAGCGGACCCAGACAGCAACTGTGTATTGGGGACGTGCGGCTGGCGGCATTCAGCTTCTCTGAATGCTTAACTGCCGCCTCCTGCCCACACTTAAATTGCAGGATCAGGAGCAGGCTAATTAAAAGCTCCTGCAACCCTTGAATACTGCTGGCCTGCTTGATTTTCGACAGATTCGCTTTATAAGACGCAATCACTCCCCCCCCCCCCACTTTGGGGGGAAATATGCGTCTTATAAAGAGAAAAATACAGTATATTAGATAATAAATCCATCCTGCTTTAATACTCAACTATCACTTTTTCCCACGATGAGTTTGACAAAAAGTCTCATCTTTATGCCATAAATGTGACTTTTTACACAAAACACCACCACATAAGCTGGCTTAATTGTCCACAATAATTTGAGCAATTTCTGCCGATAAGATAAAACCCACCCATGTTGACTTTTTCTGGCGTGATCAGTTCTTCATGGTGAAAATTCTGGAGAAAACAGTTGATATATTTGGCGCAAATCAAAATGCTATTTTTTTGCGCTTTTTACGCCATAATTCTGGCGGAACATGCTTAGTAAATGACCCCCAAAGTTCAGGAAATGTTTTTTTACAGTATAAATCAATTTCTGAAGTTTTTATGAGAAGTCTCACGAGACTTCGCAAAGTAATAACTTTGGCTCATCGGAGCCAATACATTCTAATACGTTCTAATACTGTACAGTACTGAAAAAAAGTTTTATGCGAATCGACTTTGGATCTTTCATCCGAAGTCGATTCGCTCATCCCTATCCTGTATGTATGGTCATTACCAGAGAAAACCTGTCTACGTCTAGACTACGTCTAGACCAAGATGATTTTTTTTATGATGATGCTGTCACAATGCCTTTGCTGGTTGCCCTAACACTTAAAGGGGTTCTGCAGTTCTTTTAAACTGATGCTCTATACTCTGGATAGATCATCAGCATCTGATCGGTGGGGGTCCGACACCTGGGACCACCGCCGATCAGCTGTTTGAGAAGGCAGCGGTGCTCCTGGAGCGCCGCGGCCTTCTCACTGTTTACTGCAGGCCAAGTGACGTTGCGACTAGTATCACTGGCCTAGGCGCGGCTAAGCTCCATTCAAGTGAACAGAGTTTAGCCGCACCCAGGCCAGTTAATACTAGTCGTGACATCACTGGTCCTGCAGTAAACAGTGAGAAGGCCGCGGCGCTGCGGGAGTGCCGCTGCCTTCTCAAAGAGCTGATCGGCGGGGGTCCCGGGGATGATTGGTTATAAACCCTTTAAAAAAAGTATATACAGCCACTTTGCTCTGTTTAGGACCCTCATCTATATGTAAGAGCAGAGAGTAGCTCCAAAGCGAATCCCTTCACAATTCCCAGGGGTGGCCTGTACAGGTAATTTTTTTTATGATTGCATTTTACTCATTTTGGGCTAAAAATCTTTTTTTTAATTGGTCTTTATTAAATAATTATTTTTTCAACTGTTCTTTATTTATAAAATATTCAGAAATTACAAAATGTTAACAGTACCAGTGAATGCACAAGTGGAGGCTCAGAAGAACTGCACACAAGTGATAAATGGAGCGGCCTGTGAAGCAGGGAAGCCTGTAACAAATCCTTTATTCTTTGGCCGGGGCCTTGAGCAAAAGACTTAATAAGGAATTCTAAAGAGAAGAAACAATATTTCTGGCTATTGCTGCCCACGCTGCCCAAGTGCTTTGGGTTGCTTGCTTTCTCTAATGCATTAACCATAATTGTCCTCTCAGAACATTATATTTCCTCACGGTTCCCTGAACTCAGGGCCCCCTCTTCTACATACAGTTGTTGCTGCTTTTTATCCATATAACACTTCTCCCTATACTTTTAATGCATGTCGTATCTATTCAACAACGTCACTTTCCACCAGGAAGATATATGATTTTCAGGTCAGAAAGGCTGTCAGATAACAGTATGGCTACCCCACTGAAAAGTTATGGGAGCCAAGAGTATGGCTAGCAATGGTATGAAAGCATTGACTGCAGCGGACAAGATTATGGGGATCCTCGAGTCAGGGGTGCCCCTAGCCTTTCTTCTGCCTGATGCGAAAACTGAAATGGCGCCCCCCCATGCCAATTTCTTAACCTAACCCCTTTGCCACAATGAAAGCGCTCATTACCCATGGCCCTTCTGCTGCCCCCTCTTGCCCCTACCTGGTGCTGCCTGAGGCGATCGCCTCACCTGGCCTCATTGGTGGTGCACCCCTGCCGTGAGTTTGCTAATGTTATGGGTGCACTACTGAATATGGCTGGCATTGGTATAGAAGCACTGGCTGACAATTTATGGACACAGTGGAGTAGATTTACTAATCCTGTACCTGGGTTAAACTTACACCGGCGGTCTAGACCTGCACCAGATTTATCACAGGGGCTCAGGCTGGATGATAAATGTGGTGCGGGGACAGACACTTCTGTTTAACTCGTTACCATCTATTGGTTTCCTTAATTTGAGACAGACTTTTATGGCGAAATCTTGGTACAAAACGGTGCCTCATAGGTCATGCCCCCTCTCCCAAAAGGCTCAGCTCCTTTTCTGATAAGCCCATCCTCCTTGCAAGCAAGTTAAAAAAAAGTGTAGAAACTCTAGTTCCGCCAATGTGCACCAATTTTTAGACCGATGTTAGGTGCAGACACATTGGTAAATCTGGGCCATAGAATCTGCAGGCAGCATATGGAGGTTGTCAATTTATGTAAAAATTGAGAGGGATTAAGGAGTGGAATTTTTAAGCCAGTTTTACTTGAGTCTGTACTGACATGTTTTGCACCAAATGTATCCAACGTTTCAAAAATTTGACGCATCTTTACAAGTAACACATTTGTGTGAAGATGGTATTAGATTTTTAACCCGAATCCCCCCTCGCAGTAACATTGCACTTTTTTGCTGCTTTTAAAAAGTTGCAGTTTATAAATCTGGCATATATCTACTTAACACAGCTACCCATGCCCGCGTTTCGACCCAGTTTTCAAAGGTGAGAATGGTGTTAAATACCAAATAATTTCACATTTTTGTGAAAGAGTGGTTTGCAAAACAATTTGCCAGTTTGGGACAAAAGAAAACTGTTTGCAATGTTATGGAAGCTCTGACTAGTTAGCAATATTACAGCAGTTTTATGTACTGTATGTGGTAACGTCATTGTGGTTTTCCATAGAAGCTTTAACTGCACAGCAAAACCATGACAAAGCTGCACTTTGGTTTCAGGAGAAGACAATTTACCTCCCTAGGCTGAGGATCCACCGTCATTGTCCTGGTCCCAGGGGCACACCGCCAATGAGATGAGGTAAAGCGATTGTCTAATGCGGCGCCATGTAGGGATAAGTGAGGGGTAGCAGCTGGGCTGTGGGCAATGAGCACTTCCATTAGGGATGCACTCATCTCTCTATATTCAACTGTATTGCAGTCCTCAGGACAGCGATACAGTTGAATGCTGTGGCTGGGCACTTGAGCGATGTCTGCTTGTCTCACTAATTTCTCTGATAGGCTTAGTGCCTAGAGCGCAGGCCTCAGAAAACGTCGTCATCATCATCGCACCGTCTGAGAAGGGCAGCATACAGCTCAGGGCACAGAATGGATCAAGGGGCAATTGTTGAACTGGCACAAATTATAAGAAGAATTATTACTACTGTGGGACTATGGAGAACATGACTACTAAAATGGGCACTATGGGGGTATTATTTCTTCTGGGGCATAGTAGGGGCACTGTTAACAGTACACACTGGCAGAGAATTATTACTATTGGTGAAACGTTTGGGAGCACTATTACTATAGGGGGACTCTTGCACAGCTTAGCACAAATACTTTTGGGGGGCACTATGGTTTATGGCACTATTAGTGTCAGGTGCACTATTTGCTGGGTGCACTTATCTTTCAGGGCAGTGTGTACCAATAATTATTGAAGGGGGCACTATTTGTGTGGTACTAGTGTTTTCAGGGGGACTGTTTCTGCAAGATAGTATTGGGGAGCATATTAGGCACAGTATTGGGGATGGCAGGATGGGGTGTTTTGAAGCTGGGGAGGATGAAGGAAAAATAGGAAAGTAAGATGTGTGTGTGTGTGTGTGTGTGTGAAACTCTGCAGAGACAACAGATGGCTGGGGGAAATCATCATGGTCGTCTGGTCCGAATGGAGAAGATGAGGAAAGTCTACATCAGAGGAGACATCACTGGATGTAAGATGTATGTGGTCCTATCTTACCCTGTATGTTTTGCAGCACTGTACATTATGTTTTTCAACTATGTGTTTAACAGTAGGGCTGAATGGAAGGAACTTGGTTGAGAATTTGGCGTGGGAGGGGGGGGGGGGGATTTAAATTTTTGACTCAAGCAGCAGAATGGCAAGGTGCACCCCTGCCAGGCCCTTTCAATATTATGCTGATTGAGGTTCAAGAGACATGGATACATCAAAAAGAGCTGGGATGAAGATCCTCAACATAGGGAGAGAAAAAAAAGTACTAATCTGTTGGTTTTTCTATGAAAGTAGCGAGCAGGTAATATGCAAGCCAGTTGTTAACTTTAAGATTAGTATTGAGTTAGTACTTTGGAAGAATGCATAGAGTGAAACGAAGGGTTAAGGTCATGTACGATTTCCTAGTGCCTGTGGTTATTTGCATTTGCATCCACGTTTTGTTAAATCACCATTTTAAATCAATTAGCGGCATTTATCGTATCTGGCAACTTGTGATATGAGGGCTGAGAAGCCCCAAGCAGGCTGTAGATCAATTTATAAAACAAAATTGCTGGTGGCAGCTGTCAGATTTCTTGGCAACATGTGCTGCCTGTCTAGTAGCCAGTAATGTAAGTAGACTGATGGGATAATATTTACAGAAGGAATTCTCATAAGCACATATGGAAATGATTGGATTACACGGCTTCCCATTATATTCTAAGGCACTTTTCTATTAGTCCCAGAATCCTGAAATGTTTAGGAATTGGTACACGAATACTAAGGAGTATGCTACACTGGTCTTGATAGGGCATGCTCTGCCGGAGATGGCATGTCATTTATGACGAGGTGCAGGCCTCATCATAAATTACCTGCCTCCTCCAGCTCCTCCGCGCAAATGAACTCTACGACAGATGGGAGCTTCCGTAGATTTCAGTCATTATTTACCCCAGTTGCTTCACCTCCACAAAAAATGGAATAAAAAGAGATCAAAAAGTTACACACTCCAAAATAGTAGTAATGAAAACTACAGATCGCCTTGACCCGTAGACCTAACTATAAAAAATGATGGGGATCAGAATATAGTGATGCAACGAAAAAAATGTATTTTCCAAAGTTTTAATTTTTTTTTAGTAACAAACACAAGAAAAACAATATAAATGTAGTATTGTTGTAATCAAACTTACCCAGATAATGAAGGGAACAGGTCAGTTTTACCACATAGGGAGCGCTGTACAAACAAAACCCATAAAAGTGGCATAATTGTGTGTTTTTTCCAAAAAATTATATACTATATCTAAAATTAAGCCTGTTAAGAAAAGCACAGAAAATCACATCATGGCAGGTCTGTAGTTTATTGGTGAGTCTTCTGCCAGCCATACAGAAGGCCTGGGGTTTTAATCCCCACAGAGACCTGTAAACTCTTTAGTAAAAGCCCATGTACTGGGAGGGGGCCCCTCTCCAACCCATGTGGAGCAAGAGGCACTGCTTCATTAATATTCACTACACTGTGAAGTGAATGTTAATGAGGCTGTCAATGTCAGATACCGAAGTGTCTGGGTCACTAACTGAAGTACCGCCAGTACTGCCCTGATGTTGGCCATGCCTGCAATATTGATCCAGAGGAAGACAATTTTCCTCATCTTATGGAAAAAAGATTCCTTTATATCATGAATTCAGAATAACTCCCCAGATCAACAACCCTTCTCCAGAATTCTGGTAACTGTAAATTGCAATATTATTATACTCCAGAAATACATCCAGGCCCCTCTGGGACTCTTTTAGTTCACCATCCCGACCTCCTCAGACAGAGAGTTCTATAGTTTCACTGCACTTACCGTAAAGAATCCTCTTCTATGTTGGTATAGAAACCTTCTTTCTTTTACATGTAGATAAATAACAGGATAGATTTCTGCATTGAGCTTCTATATATTTATACAAAGATTTTCTGGTCATGATTATGAGGACTGCCATTTTACCTGAGCTGCGGTTAACATCATACAGAGATATGATTTACTGCAGCTGCATGGACCATAAGGTGTAATAGACTGGCAATAACACACCGACTTTTATGTGAGACAGTTGTGGGCACGCCCTGTGACATGTACTGTTGTTGTGCAGGGAGGGGAAAGAGGTGAGTTGTGCCGTTATCTATTGTGAATGGTGGTTTGTGTGTTATCGATATATATGTGTGTCACCTTTTATTGTGATCCTGTTTGTAATAATAAGATGACCAATAAAAATTGATATTGACAGAGCAGAATGTCAGCGTATTATGAGGCTCATTGGCCTCAGTGAAAACTACTGAATTTCCAGATTAGTATTAAATATAAAAATGGAAACTTAAAATAAGAAAACTTCACTAAATGTAAACGCCATTAGCAAGAGCTTAAGGATATGTGATGACATCACCATCATGTGACCAGGGCAGGATGAGCGGACCTCAGCAGTGGAGAAAAGTGCCGATGAAGGCCCTGATATAACATCATCATCATGTGATCAGTGCAGAGGGGGCAGAGCTCAGCAGTGGAGAGGCACAGAAGTGGTGAAGGACCTGTCTTAGATTAAGTTTAGAGATGAGCGAATCGAAGTTGACGAAGTGGGAATTCGATTGCACCGAAGCCGAATTTCCTCACGCTTCGTGGTAACGAATTGCATTTTTTCCTAAAATGGCTGCTGCATGTGTGAGGACATGGAGAAAGGAACTCTGGGAAGAAGGGATCACCCATAATGCCATGCATGCAGCCAGCCCTGTGATGTCACAGCCCTATAAATAGTGGCAGCCATCTTAGATTCTGACATTTACCAGCATACTTAGTCCTGGAGAGACGTGAAAGGAAAGTCTGGATTGTGCTGAAAAACGATTTATAAGTGCAGGGAAAGGATAGGAAGGAATTGTTCCACAGCATTTTTGTAGAACAGGGTTCAGTAGGTGAGGTTACAGCCTGGGTAATAGGAACAATCCTATTACACCTTGGTGCACTGACTGGGGATCCAAATTGCCATTATACAGCTCTGTCATTCTAGCAAACCGTTCTTGTTATTGGGGTGCAAGTGCTGTTTGATACAGCCATTAACAGGGTTTACTACAAGGAAATATTTCTACAGTACCTCTTATTTGCCCTTGTGTGGTACAGGTATATGTTGTAAAGCCCTTTTTGCCATGTATTAGTGGCAAAAGAAAAATACATTTGCCCTTGTGTGGTGCAGTGATATATTCTAAAGCCCAGTTTGCTGTGTATTAGTGGCGAAATAAAAATATATTCACCGCTCTGCGTTGCACTTATCTCTTGAAAAGCCGCTTGTGTTGTGTAAAAGTAGAAAACAATTAGGGCCACACTGTCATTGTGCCATTCTGTGGCCTCCTCATGCTGCTTGCACCTCACCACTATGTTAAAGGCCCATAGGGCCACTCTGTGGACTTCTCATCCTCTTCCCACCCTCCCCACTTCATGACTGGGCCAGTATTTTACCTTTCGGCCTGGCTGACATCGTCATTTATTTGACCCTTCTGATCTGTCAGAAGAAAGGAAAAATGAGACGCACAACAAATCCTGTCTGTGTAGCAGCTGTAAGGCCTGTATAGTCCCATCAGAATTGGCTTGTGATTTGGTAGCCAAAAGCAGGAGTGGGTACAAAACACAGAAATTGCAAATATCCGTTCACGTTTCACTGTTTTGGATCCACTCCTGTTTTTTTTTGGCATTACAAATACTGATGGATTACTGACCAAATGCTGATCGAGTGAAGGCGGATCGTGATGAGCGGCATCGGCAATATTCGAATTTGTGATATTTTGTGAAATTTTGGCCGAATATTTGCTATAAATTCGCAAATTCGAGAATTTGCGATCTCCAGTCATTATTTACTCGATTGCGAAAATCGTCAATATAATATATTCGCGATCAACACTAAGGGGTAGGAAACTTTCCTATTGGTTGCTAGGGATGTTGCTAAGTGGATGCATGTACAGTATGCAATGGAGATGACCCTCAATACCTAATCCAGTCCATAGAAAAAGCAAAAAGGCACCAGCATTCCCTTTCAGATTTCTTTATTTAGGCCAAAATAGTGTGCAGGTATAAAGAGCAACCAACCCATAGTAAGGGTCAGGTCTTTATCGAGCTTGACTATTACTATGGCTGGAAATGTTGCTGAAGTTTTCCTTTGAATATGGATATGCAAAATATGGAACAGAGTCCATCTGAATTTCCCCTATTTCCAGCAGCCGGGTTAAGTCTGTGAAGAAATTCCAGAGTACCAATAAAAAAGTCATTTACAGTATATTGTTTTTTCGTTTTGCACTCCCTGCCTCCCAGAGCCATAACTTTTGCATTTATCGGTTCACATGGCCATATGAGGGCTTGTTTTTTGCAGGACAAGTTGTACTTTCCAACGCCACCATTTAATATTGCATATGATGTAGTGGGAAGCGGAATTTTTTTTTTAAAATGGGGTAAAATTTTTTAAAACAGTTCAACCACAGTTTTGCGGGTTTTTTAAATCCTGACGTTCGATCTGAGATAAAACTGACCAGTGAGTTATATTCTACAGGTCAGTATGAATCCGGCGATACCCTATATGTATAGGTTTTCTTGCGTTTCGATAGTGAACAAAAAAATTCTAAAGTGGGAAAAAACATCTGTTTTACTTTTTTTTTCGCCATATTTTGACCCCTATAACTTTTTAGTAATTATGTGTACGGAGCTGTATGGGGGGGCTCATTTTTTGCGTCGTAATCTGATCTTTTTATTGATACCATTCTGGGGTCTGTATGACTTTTTGATCAACTTTTATTTAATTTTTTTTGAGGAAATGAAGCGTCCAAAAATTGCGAATCTGCTATTTGGACGCTTTTTTCCATTTTTCTGTTTACCGTATGGGGAATATTTTTTTATAGTATGGGCGTTTTCGCACATTGTGACACCCATGATGTGTTTTTTTTTATTTTTTTATTTTAATTTTTTTTTATTTTCATTTTGGCAAAAGGGGGGTGATTTGAACTTTTATGTTTTATTTATTTATTATTTTTTAAACTTTTTTTTTTTTTTAACTTTCCTATAGTTCCCATAGGGAACTATAACAAGCAATGATCTGATTGCTATTCTCATACATTCCAATGCAATAGCATTGGAATATATGAGAAAATCGCATATTTCTTATGGAGCCTATTACAGGCTATAGCTCCATAGGAAATACTATACAGCAGCCTGGGTTTCATTCATAGAGACCCAGGCTGCTGCAGGCATGCTCTGGCTCCTCGAATGGCCATACGTTGAAGCCGGAGCGCAGTAAAACTTTCTATTTGTGTGCTCTCAGATGCTGTGGTCAGGATTGACCACGGCATCTGAGGGGTTAAATGTCAGCGATCAGCATCGCTGCCGGTCGCGGGTGTCTGCGGGTGTCTGCTTGTTAAGGGAGCGGACACAGGACGTACCCGTACGTCCTGTGTCCTTAAGAGGTTAAAGGGGTTGAAAAAATGTTCTGCAGTTTTCAAACCAGCACCTGGATCTGTATACTTATGTATTTGCATGTAAGTAAAAACTTAGCATTCCCACTGAGTCATTCAATAAAATCTGTATAGCGCCACCTGCAGTTTTTTTTTCTTATTTCTTTGTCCAGCTTACTGAGAAGTCCGCACATGCTCAGTTTCATCCTTCAACTGCCTCCTGAGCTGTGATAGGGAGAGCTGAGACACGCCTAGTAAGCTGTGATAGGGAGAGCTGAGACACGCCTCCTGAGCTGTGATAGGGAGAGGTGAGACACGCCCCTGAGCTTTGATAGGGAGAGCTGAGACACGCCTCCTAAGCTGTGATAGGGAGAGCTGAGACACGCCTCCTGAGCTGTGATAGGCAGAGCTGAGACACGCCTCCTAAGCTGTGATAGGGAGAGCTGAGACACGCCTCCTAAGCTGTGATAGGGAGAGCTGAGACACGCCCCCTGAGCTGCAGCAGAAAAGACACTCCCCTTGAGCTGCAGCAGAATGGACACTCCCCTTGAGCTTTTTAAAAAAGAGATTGTCATGTGCTATATAATGTCTCATTTTAATTCTTTACATGAATCATTATATAACCCCTTTAAGTCACCCTCTACCACCACAGAAAAACAGTACTGTACCTTATGTCAACCTAGACTGCCATGTTTACGGTAGCCTCCTCACTACAACAGACCACCAAGTTGTTACTATTAACCCCCACAACTAGACCCACCTTGATGTAGTTATTTTTCTCAAAACCTTATCATCCCGATGCAGTAAGTAGACTACAGTGACCTTGGGTGATTCCATGGCAGCTCCTGGACTGTCACTATGGATGCTGTGTCACTATGGCCTGGAATATAAGCAGAGACTGGTTACTATGGGAGGCTTGTCACTTTTTCATTGCACTGGTTTTTCTATTTTCTCTCCTAAAAGTGTTAATGACTCAAGTAGACCTGAGATTCACAGTAATATCAGATTTTCCCCTGCTTACAGACATGGTTTACACACGTTCCTATGACTCAGAATATTATCATAATTACTTTATTTTCCTGAACACCTCCAGGCTTCATATGTTATCGGTGAAATCTGCTATAGGATCATCTATAAAGCATGTACAAAAAAAATGAATCTCTTGTCCCATAGAGGGCGCTAACGATCTTCAAAGGATTTTGTTTTCATTACATGTTCTTTCTGCCAATTTTGCTCATCTGAAAGAACTAATGCAAAAGGAACACCTTAGAACATCATAAATAATAGGTCCTTGCTTGCCAGAAAAAGGAATAAATGGCTTTCCTAATTATTATAGTCAAAATGTTTTGTAGCCCACACAGCTGTGTAATGTCACAGTGCGGAGCATGAAGGAAACTCTTGAAAGCAGCGTAAAAATGAGGGAGGCTGGATACGGCATACTGTGTTCAGAAAATGATTGAAAAACATGGGCAAAGATTTATCAAGCAGGGAGAAATAATTATTCTATAAATAGTAGAAGCTTATTTTCCAATAACGGCATAGGAAAGCCAAACATGTCACCAGTAGTGATGAGCGGCAGGGGCAATATTTAAATTCGCGATATTGTCTTGATTGCGAAAATCGGCAATGTAATATTGCGGCATGCGCAATACAGCCGTAGCCTAGTTTTGCTACATTTTTCAAACTGCGCAAAGATTCCCGAGAGTAGAAAAAATGGTTGGCAGCAACTTTCGCGAATGTGAGGAAGAACTCCTGATCACTGTAAGTAATTTTACATTACACCACTGTTTTTGATTACATTTCGCATGCATGGCACAACAATATCTTTATATACAGATAGTGTTCCAATATATTCGCGATTGTGAATAATGCACATACTTTTTGCGCAATACATTCAACTTCACATTTTATCAGGTCTTAGTAGTTATTACTGATTGGTGCACTACATATTGCTGTGACATCACACCACTATGTCTGTAGCATGTATGTATGGACAGCAGAGAAATATCTCTCACATGCACATTGCACATCCATTTCCTGCTACACACTATATACCACACACACACAGTCTGTAGGTTAGAGTTTGTGTCCTGTTGGTCAGGAGAAGGGTGCACCACGGGGAGGCGAACCAGCCGTACACCCCATACCGTACCGTCACTTCACTAGACAGGTACATCTCTGCTCAGCTGGCCAATATCCGATTGCTCAGACCCCACACTCATACAATCGCAATACAATCCGATCATATAATAACAGTAACATTAAATCTAATATTTCCCCTTCAAAGATTGAAATACTTTCTGCTGTGTTGTTTAGGACATTATTTTCAATACTTGTAGTTAAAAAATGTATATGCTTGCATCTTTATCCTGCAGCGCATGTTGGAGCGGGGCTATGACAGGACCAGGGTCCAAGAGGAAAAACAGAATTTTGTGAGGGGGATACGGAAGGAGTTTAAGGGGAAACATACAGTGATGGCGATCATCAAGCATTGGTCGTATTTGAAGAGGAGGCATAATGGGTGGATCATGTGACAGAAAATGCCCAGGTACAATGCTTACATTACTTTTGTATCTCTCACCAACACTCTGTAATGTATATATACAGTTGTACAAATAAGTATTTCATTCCTTTACAAATGATTACTTACTACCTGGTGTGACACGTAGCAAATCAGCCGGTTATATCATACATCTCGACCTCACTGTGAGTGTATATATATATATTTATAAACACAGCGAGATACAGATGTATGATGTAACCGGCCGATTTTGTGCGTTTCACACATACATAAATATATATGTGTGTGTGTGTGTATATATATAAACTGCAATCATCATTCTGTATTCCAGGAAAAGGCCCCGTCTATCATTAGATACATCCCCCGCTTAATTTGCAGTTGTTATGAGTTGTTTGTCTAAATTCTGAACATTGTGTGATTACAGGGGTTCCCATTCCCTCCGTCCGCCGCAGGTCTTCCACGGACGAGTTGGAGGTAGTGTCCGCCGAGGAGGAGGAGGGAGAGCAGGCCGGACCCTCCCAGCAGCAGCATCATGATGCACCACCCCCACCTGATGTGGGCGAAGAGGTGGAGGTGGAAGAGGCTGGACCCTCCCAGCATCTGGATCCCCCCCAGCTCCTGATGATGATGAAGAAGAGGAGGTTATCACCAGCCTCCGCCAGGAGGGTAAATATGTGCACATAGCAATATAATTCTGTATCCATGCCTCTTAATTGCAAGTTATTTTCATATTTTTTTTAATCCTAACAGTACTCATTAAGGTACAACAAATAATGCGGCAGATGCAGCATGAGCATGAGGGCGGAATGCAGGAGATGCGGAACCAGCAGCGGAAGATGGAGGTGCTGCACTGCAAACAGATGCAGGAGATGGCGGACCTGCATGACCTACTAAAAAAGTTGCCTTAGAGCCATCTTTGTAAATAAATAGTTTTTTCAGTTGTAACGTGTGCTTCCGTTTTTTAAATATTGTTTTGTTTTCGTATAATTTTGTACAATAAGGTTGCAGTAAGGCCCCTTTAGTTCAGGGTCAAACTCATCAGGATTAGGACAGACAGCAGCAGTAGCAGGTAAATGGTAACGGTGTAGTATAAAGCCTACACATAGCTCGGCCAAAATCATAAGGATCAGGACAGACAGGAGCAGGTAAATTGTAATGGTGTAGTATAAGGCCTACACATAGCTCGGCCAAAATTATCAGGACAGAGAGCAGTAGGTAAATGGTAATTGTGTAGTATAAGGCCTACACATAGCTTGGCCAAAATCATCAGGACAGACAGCAGCAGGTAAATGTTAATGGTGTAGTATAAGACCTACACATAGCTCGGCCAAAATCATCAGGATCAGGACAGACAGGAGCAGGTAAATTGTAATGGTGTAGTATAAGGCCTACACATTGCTTGGCCAAAATCATCAGGACAGACAGCAGCAGGTAAATGGTAATGGTTTAGTATAAGGTCTACACATAGCTCGGCCAAAATCATCAAGACAGACAGCAGCAGGTAAATGGTAATGGTGTAGTATAAGGCGTACACATAGCTCGGTCAAAATCATCAGGACAGACAGCAGCAGGGGAATGGTGTAGTATAAGATCTATACATAGCTCGGCCAAAATCATCAGGACAGACAACAGCAGGTAAATGGTAATGGTGTAGTATAAGGCCTACACATAGCTTGGCTAAAATCATCAGGACAGACAGCAGCAGCTGGTAAATGGTAATGGAGTAGTATAAGGCTTACACATAGCTCGGCTAAAATCATCATGATCAGGACAGACAGCAGCAGGTAAATGGTAACAGTGTAGTATAAGGCCTACACATAGCTTGGCGAAAAATCATGAGGACAAACAGCAGCAAGTAAATGGTAATGGTGTAGTATAAGGCCTACACATAGCTCGGCCAAAATCATCAGGACAGACAGCAGCAGGTAAATGGTAAAGAGGTAGTATAAGGGCTACACATACTCAGGCAAAATCATCAGGACAGCCAAACTCAGCCAGAGAATAGTGGAAAAAGCCCAACCGCCATCTAAGGCGCCAGTCCCCAGACTAAATTTAGATCAGATGGTTAATAAAATCAGCTAAAAACGGAGATCATTTGATAATATAGACACTAATATCAAGATAAAATAAAGAGCCAATATACAGTGCCCCAATGTGCATAAAAGCATTAAACAATAGACTAAAAATATCAATGATAAGAGATATTCAGAGGTGTACAAAAATGTACAAATAACTCACTTCACAAGGGGAGGTAGTCCATGGGATAAATCTCAAGACACCCATAGGCTACACTCCCCTGCCAGGATCGATCGTAGAATCATAGGAATAACCACAGCCACCACGGACAGTACTTCTGGAAAATTCCCTTTATTACAATCAAGGCTCGACGCGTTTTGGGGGTTTACACAGGTACCCCCTTTCTTCAGGAGCAATAAATGTACACACAAAAATACAAGACATACATAAGCAGACTGACTGTGAGTTCAAATACCTTACAATGTAATCATCCCATTTGGAAAAAGCACATGGTTGGGAGGGACCATATGGTGATGTCCCTTCCTTTTCAGAGGTGCCTGTGAGAGATACTTGGACATAAAAACGGGGTATCAGACTTACAAATGAATAAAAAATATTTAACCAGTGGCGCTTATCCCATCTAGAAACAAGTATAGTGTGTGCCCTATTGTATAAATATAAAGAATCACCGCTTGTCATCGGATTGGACCACTTCCGGTCCGTGGAGCGCATCTGTGGAACGCTTTGGCACGCGACTTCAAATTGCAGTTGTCTGCCAGTAGTAACCGGGCTCCTGGTTAAAAAAAAAAGTCCAGTTCTGGTCCATGGAGCGCATCAGAGTCACGTGACTTCTGGTTTTCGGATGTCCAGTGTCGGCTGAAGATATTACCTTGCGCCAGCGCACGTCCCACGGAGAAGGGACAGAGGCTGTTTTGTGGGAGTGTACTGGAGGTTGGGGTGTAGCCTTCTATGGGATAGATGATAATATTCCCTTGAGAAAAGCTCAGTTGTTTGGATCCGAAACGTCGCACTGCCCACATGGGTGAATAAAGGAGACACATCTTTTTTTATATATGGAGTTCTGCCTCATTTTTCTGTTTTATATTTGGGACTAGCTGGTCCCGGCGAGGCAATGCACCCGACTTTGAGCATTTAGATACGGTGCTGCCATTTTTTCTATATACATATATATATATATATATATATATATATATTATCGTCATATATGTCTGTATGAATAGAAGGACCCAAAGTTTTATGTATAATTCCATAGTGGATGGAGTGGTACAAATTGGTAAGGAGGCATGTAACCATAATGTAGGGACAAATGAGAAAGACTGAATCTAGTAGTTCACATATTCCAGTGCCTCGTTTAGTCTAAACGGTGGATCCAGAACATTTCTTTGCGACAAAGTGATAGATAAGAATTCGGGATATACTCTAAAGGTGTCACTGTAAGGACCATGGGGTCACTATCATGGCATATTGAAAAGTGGCGGGATACACTATGTGTCAAGACTCTAATGTTGACTCTGTGCTCGTTCATTTTTTTTCTTAACGTCTGGGTCGTCCTACCAACATATTGGAGCTTACAAGGGATAAGGAGAGATGGAGGAGGAGATAAATGATATTGTTGGACTCACAGTTCATTTCCTGTTTGAGAATGAACTTCTCCTGTGTATGTGTACTGACGACCTCTTTCCCTTTATGTGTAATAATTGTGCAACACATACATCTTTTGATGTTGCATCTATATGCCCCTGTGTGTACTTTATTCTTTCCTGGGTTTTGCGAGTTTTTTGGAAAAATAGTTTTTTTTAGGGGATAATTTTGGACAAGAAGGGGCTAAGATATCTTTAAGCGTCTGGGCACGACGGTAAGTTACCGCAGGAATAGGTCTACCGTTTGAACTACCGTTTGAACACCTTGTCACTGTTCGGACTAAACGAGGCACTGGAATATATCAATTACTAGATTCAGTCTTTCTCATGTGTCCCTACTTTATGGTTACATACCTCTTACCAATTTATACAACTCCATCCACTATGGAATTATACATACAACTTTGGGTCCTTCTATTCATACAGACATATACTGTATGACAATACTAAATATATATATATACATATATATATATATATTATGTATAAAATTTGGCAGCACTCGCTTTTTCAGGTTCAAGGTGCACGCGTTCCACCCTTGATATCGGGTATATAATCCACAAAAAATTAACGCAGCACTCTTCTTGAGAAAAACCGCAACGACTTTATTCACACATGTGACACAGATAACGTTTCAATCCCCTCCCGGGATCATTCTCAATCTTCCTATACACTTGGCTTGAGAATGATCCCGGGAGGGGATTGAAACGTTGCCGATCTGTGTCACATGTGTGAATAAAGTCCTTGCGCTTTTTCACAAGAAGAGTGCTGCGTTGATTTCTTGTGGATATATATATATATATATATATATCATACATATTTATTATATATTTTTATATATTTTCTATATGTCACCCATGGATAAGCACCATCCAAAATATTGCGTTTCCATGGCTTAGTATTCAAACCCCCGAAACGCGTCGAGCCTTGATTGTAATAGGGAATTTTCCAGAAGTACCGTCCGTGGTGGCTGTGGTTATTCCTGTGATTCTACGAGCCTATGGAGTGTCTTGAGCTTTATCCCATGGAGTGTGGAGTGAGTTATTTGTACATTTTTGTATACCTCTGAATATCAAATGAGCTCCATTTTTAGCTGATTTTATTAACCATCTGATCTAAATTTAGTCTGGGGACTGGCGCATTTTTCCACTATCCCCTACATTACTATATGCTTCTGGTTTTATACACATCTAACCACTATTGGCAGCCTCTCAACTCCTTCTAGAGATATATCTCTTTTCTTATTGATTTCTTTTTTCCCTCCCCGTTGGCGCCCGGCCGTTATTCTCAATACTACCTCAAGATCATATTATTTATTATTATTATTATTTTTGGGGTATTATTGTGACTAACACTCTTTTTTGGGACCCTCTTGTCCCTCTCTTCTCCTCCTGCAAACTCAGCCAAAACAGACAGGAGCCGGTTTTTTGTTTGTAACAGGAATGTTTTTACCAGGAATGGGCCCCCCGCCAGACCAGGGCAACACCAAAAATAAACTTAGACACCTCTGACAGCAGCAGGTTCTTCGTCTACAGCAGGAATGTATACAAATTGCAATATTTTCCTTTGACAAATTCGATTTCAAAGGATTTTTAAGATTATAAAGGCCACAATAAATTTGTACAAATATATATATATATATATATATATATATATATAAGCACGTCACGGCACTTCCTTCCGAAAATGTGCGTTTATTCACCCAAAAGCGACTTTTCGGTCCACACAATGGGACCTTTCTCAAGCAGTGACAAAAGTGAATGGTGTCAAGTACAAATACAAACTCAGGTGATTATTCAATTAAAAAATTCAATTAATGTGCATAATTAGTAATGTGTCTAAAAATAAAATATATTGTTTAAAAAACAATGACATAATATACAAGTATCCATACTGTGAAGAGATTAATAACTTCAATTAAACTATGTGAATTCATAATATGTGCTTACTTCATCATCATTACGTATTAAAAAAAATTGTGCAAAACCAATTGTGTCATTAAAATATCAGGTGTACCGATTAAAATCATAATGGAGGGGGCCAAGAACTATCCAATATGGATCCGATATAGCGTCCCGTTTGATTATACTGTAAATACTCCAGTTGTGATTCTATTTCTTACTGCTGATACAGTCCAAATTCCTAGTTAGTTGAGTGATGACTGCATTGCAAATATGATACTGTAAATTACTGCACAATACCAATGTAATATTAGTACTGTATCAGAGAATTTGCTGAATTCCTGTATTCACCCCCTTCTTAGGCCTCTTTCACGTCAGCGTTTTAGCTTTCCGTCCTAGAGATCCGTCCTCGGATCTCTAGGACGGAAAGCTACTGATCAGTTTTATCCCCATGCATCCTGAATGGAGAGAAATCTGTTCAGGATGCATCAGGATGCATCAGTTCAGTATGTCAAAGTTTTTTGTCTCAGTCTAAAAATCCGGAAGACATGCCGCAACGCCGGATCCGGAATTAATGCCCATTGAAGGGCATTAGTCCGGATCCAGCCTTTAGCTAAACGTCGTTTCTGCGCATCGCCGGATCCGACGTTTAGCTTTTGTCAATGAGTTACTATGGCAGCCAGGGCGCTAAAGTCCTGGTTGCCATAGTAAACAGTAGGGAGCGGGGAGCGGCATACTTACATTCCATGCGGCTCCGGGACGCTCCAGGATGACGTCAGGGCGCCCCAGTGCATAGATCACGTGATCGCATGGATCACGTGATCCATGCGCGCGAGGCGCTCTGGCGTCATTCAGAGCGCCCGGGAGCCGCACGGAATGCTAAGTATGCCGCTCCCCGCTCCCACTGCTACTATGGCAACCAGGACGCTAGTAGCGTCCTGGCTGCCATAGTAACACTGAAAGCATTTTGAAGACTGATCAGTCTTCAAATGCTTTCAGTTCACTTGCGTTGTGCCGGATCCGAAGTGCACTTCCGTCGCTGGAAGTGCACGCCGGATCTTCACAACGCAGGTGTGAAAGAGGTCTTAACAATATAGTCCGCACCACTGATGTTGATATAAACCTGTATACAGAATTGCACAAATCATGTGCCAGTAACAAGTGCCTCTGCCCCCCCAAATCATGTGCCAGTAACAAGTGCCTCTCCCCCCCAAATCATGTGCCAGAAAAAAAGTGCCTCCCCCAAAAAAAATCATGTGCCAGTAACAAGTGCCCCCCCTAAAAAAATCATGTGCCAGTAACAAGTACCTCTCCCCCCCAAAATCATGTGCCAGTAACAAGTGCCTCCCCCCCAAATCATGTGCCAGTAACAAGTGCCTCTCCCCAGCCCCCCCAAATTGTGTGCCAGTAACAAGTATTGTCTCAAATAAAAATAAAAAACACTTATACTTACCTCCATGGAAGAGATGCGAAGCAGGCCTCTTCTGGCGCGCGTTGTATGGCTCAGGCGGTGCATCGCGCCGCCTGCAACAGCCTCTGATAGGCTGCAGGCATAGTGCCTGCAGCCTATCAGAGGAACGGGGGAGGGAGACGCCTCTCTCTCGTCTGCCCCGCAGCGCAGCCATCTGTACCGCTGTCCTGAGCAATACAGATGACTATGGACATGAACACTTCCACAATGGAAGCGCTCATCTCCCTGTGCCCTGCTGCCGGTCACGTTACACTGGGGGGCCCTGTGGGCCCCACTGACTTAGGTGCCCGGTCGCAGTTGCTCCTTCTTCAGTGGCAATATGATATATTTACTGTATATATATATATATATATATATATATACACATACATGCAGAGAGCCCAGGAAAGGATAGCAGTGATAGTAGCAAGAATGGTGGTCATAGGCAGTACTCACTCTGATGCTCCCCTGGGCCATGTATTGATGAGAAGAGTGCACCTTTCCTCCCTTCTCTTGAGGTTCTCCTCCTGTCTGGTGTTGGTTTGGGTTGCATTTGATAGTGACATATTGTGAGGTCCAAGGCAATGGAGGAGGCAATGATGAGGCAGTTTTGCAGCAGAACAGTTCTTTACTGAAGAATCAAGTTTAGGTATATGTCTAGTACAGTTCTCAGCATGCATGGACTGGCAGATATTACACATGTGTACTTTGTCACTGTTGTTACAGGTAACATGGGTGCAAATCTAGTTTAATTGGCCAAGATGTCTCTTTAAAGCAGTCTTTTTCACACTGTGTTCTCTTGCTGTATCTTGCGTAGGCATCCAGAAGCAGGGGTGCAATACATATTTCTTGTATGATGCAACCACAAGGCAGACCCCCAACTTCAGACTATGTTCTGCACCTTTTGTACAGGTAGCCATACAAATAGTTACATTTACTACAGGTTTTCATGACAGGATGTAGTGTAGTGGCATTATTCAGATTTCTGCTTTTTATAAGCTTGTCTAGGGCTGAAAACCTTTATACTACTGGACAATGTGGTTGTAGAGTCTATAAAGTCTATTCAGACAGCTTATCTCTACAGGACATCTACTCCCACCTCCTTGCAGTACTGGAATGCTCCTTAAGTAAATAAAGTTCTTGTTCTGGCCTTGCTCTTTTCGGTACCTTATCCAGGGCTGGCTTTTATCTCTACTCTGACACTTAACATATGCTCACTCCTCTCCTTTCTTAGAATCACGCACACTGACACTGACACTGACTGATTTGTTCTAACTCCTCCTCTGTATATAGAAAGGTAGACAACAGTTCCGTCTATTGGTGGATGTAAATATGGGCTATTAACTCTCGATCAAGCACAAATACATGAAATACATACGTTACTTGCATTAATACCTCTTTGCAGTATACCACTGCACACACACGGATATATATACATATATATATATATATATATATATATACATACATACATTTTATGGCAATAAATAAATACTACAGTATTTTGTAGACATAATTTCTTGGGAAATTTTAAAGGAAGACACTGGCTGAGCAAAAAAAGTCGCTGGTATTGCAGTCATGTAGTACATTATGCCAGGAGTACTTCCATGCTGCTAGTCAAAGGATATTAAACCAAGCTGAGAATGTCCTGTTAGACACTCATGTTTAATGAAGTTGATCTATTCTGTTCAAGCCTCATTCACACAGTCAGTGTTTTGGTCAATGATTTCCATCAGTATTGTGAGCCAAAACCAGGGTTGGAGCCTCCACAGACATAAGGTATAAGGGAAAGAACTGCACTTGTTTTGTGTTTAGAGCCGCACCAGGTTTTGGCTCAGAATCACTGATGAAAATCACTGACCAAAACACTGACTGTGTGAATGAGGCATTAGTAAAAAAGATCCCAGGTAAAGAACCATGGCCAAAACCGTTTTCAAGACACATGTCCCTGTTGTGCAAGGGAACTGGAAATTGGATGTTCCTCGCTAACAAATAACTTACTATTCCTTGTTTTTGGGTTGATGCAAATAGCTATTTTAATCTGCGGTCAAGAACTAAGTAAATAGGAAGAGGTTGTGGTACAAAGTGTTAAGGTCTATAGCATTCTAGTGATTCTAAAAATGAACATTTGCGAGAACTAGAGGGACTAACAGCAAATGATTTGGGGTCAAAGAAAGTATTAGAAACATATCTTAAATCGGTGACCACTCCAGTTGGCTCTAAAGAGAACTCTTACAGGTTATGTACACCTTTAATGCCAATTTTTTATTATTGCATTGTACTCATTTTGAGCTAAACATAATTTTTTCACTTGGTCTTTATTTAAAAATGATGAGCCTTTTTCCCTGCACAGCTTTGAGTTTATCTACTAGCAGGATCTGTATTTTCTCTCTGCTTCATCAGGCAGGGAGCTGACAAGCTCCTTATCTCAATTCTCATCTTACTGATAAAAACGTGGCTTAAAGTAGAAAATGTATTCTCTGACCTGTTAAAAATATACATGCTGTAATCTGTAGTGAATTCAATCTTCTCACAGTGACTGTATTTGTGACTTCGCCCCTCCCTTCTGATTTCTAGCTGTGTCATGATCTCCAACTGACAAAGGACAGGAAGTCAGTTACTTTACTATTCATTTCTATGAGACTGACATTGAGGCGCCAATAGGAATACATAGAGAAACTGACTTCTTGTCCACACATGAAATGCTGTGTTATTTGGAAAGTGTGATTGCTGGTCACATGAAACAGCTGAGGATCAGAAAGGAGGGGATAACTCACAAATACAGACACTGGTAAGAAAATTACCTTCACTACAGATTACATCATGTACCCTTCTAGCAGGTCAGAGAATAACATATTTTGAGAGAATTCTTCTTTTATAAGTGTTTATGACCATTTAGTAATTTTGAGATAAGGTTTATTACATGACCAGCACAAAGTGAAAGTACCATTCACATAGCTTTAAAAACAGTTAACCCTTTGTGACAGAATCGCTCAATATTTAGAAAAAATTTTAAAAATATATTTTTAGCCCAAAATAAGTAAAATGCAATTATATAAAAAATTGTTCCCATAGGGGTACCTAGCCTTTAAGCAGTGTCAGATCAAGAAGGTACTTTTGGATTCACCTGAAAGATTTGGCTGCTTAAAGGTAAGGCTGCTCAAGGCCTCTAGAGGTATCTGCAAATCACAAAGTCCTGCTACCTCTCCTTACAATCGATCACAATATCATGATGCTGCATTGTAACTGTGAAATGATGAGTTACTGGGGGCGCCATTGGTTCAGAAAAGTTCTAGTCTAGAATATGTATAGTAAGTATCTTGAAAAGTGTATTATTTTTCTATATCGTGACCATTGAGTGGAATTTTTATAGTTTGTAAAACTTTTTTAAATCTTACATAACCATCCATAATGTAAACTCACAGAATAATTGCTTATGATTAGAGCAGCATACCAGCAAAGGTCTGAGGCACATGAGGTCTTGCACTGAATGATTATTCTTGTAACATTTGCAATGTGTTCCCTTCTCAGTCAGTAAAAGCCTATTCATTGTGCAGCTCCTATTCAAACGTTTTTTGGAAAAGTAGTACATAAATTTTCTTCTTTTATAAAATGACATTTTAGAGTATGTGTGTTAAATGTACCTAGTCCGGCTATTATTTTTGACATTTAAAAAAATGTCTTACTGTAGAAAATCAGCATTTTCGCTATTATGTTGAGATTTGCCTTTGTGACCGCTGTAAAATGATTTGCGGGCTGTGAAAATCTGCAGGTCTTTAAAATTGGCAAAAATCGTTTCTTTGTAACTTCTAATCAACTGATAACATGTTTTCTTCAAATGATCTTTCACCGTATTAAAAAGTTTGAAATTAAAAGGAAGTTGTCACTTCCTTAAGAAAAACATTTATTAGATTTTTTTTCTAATTTACATTGACAGGTACTATTCCAAACTCTGAATGGCGTCCAATGCAGTTTGTGTCAAAGTTTGTTTTAACAGCCGACGTATAGATACGAATGTTCCTCTTTGATTAGCTAGGAGACACTATATGGCCAGTCAGGATCAGAGGAGCCTTCATTTGAATGATATACTGTAGGTGCTTTAAAAAAGGGTCCAAAACAAGAATTAGGGCCACTGCTAACAGTTTTAGGAGCTTGCTCCCGATGCTGCCATTGTTATACAGATAAGTGAGCAGTATCAGGAGTGTCATTCACTGTTCCTGCCTGGCAGTAGAATAATTAAATTAGCCAACAAGTAAAAAAAGAGATGAATTGATAAATTAATGATTTTCATTAATTTATCAATTCATCTCTTTTTTTTAGCCAACAAGTAAACCTGTTTCCTGCTGGGGTCCTAGGTTCAAATCCCACCAAGGACAACTTCTGCATGGAGTTTGTATGTTCTCCCCATGTTTGGGTGGGTTTCCTCCGGGTTTTCCAGTTTCCGCCCAAAGACATACTGATAGGGAACTTAGATTGTTAGCCCCATTAGGGACAGCTTGAAGCTAATGTCTGAAGTGCTGCTCTTTCTCTAAAGCTCCCATTTCCGATACTTTGAAATATGAGAGACTGTGCCCTGCTCTGTCTCTAAAGCACCTGTCTTTAACCTGCTTTACACTTGTTACTTTAAGATATGGGACAGGGCATTCTGCTCTGTTTCCAAGACTCACAGGACAAGTACAGTAACTTTGGAGACTAAGAAGAACGCTCACTCAGCGTTGTGACAGTCCTGCTAAGGGCTCAGCTATACTTGCGTCTGCAGTAAGGCGGTGAGTATAGCAAAGTAGGATAATCTCAGGTCTACTGCTCATGCACAGTTGCCATCTATTTTTTGGCTCTATAATGGATTAAAAAGCATTAAAAAATATGTCATTTCCTGATTCACCTTCCTACTACCAAATAAAGTTTTGGCCAAGCAGTTTAAATGGGGCAGGGAATCAAATGAAGATCACCCCCATTCAGGGAGACCATCTTCAGAGGAAATGTGCTGTACAGTGGGGGCCATGGTTGTGGAAGATCATCAGGGCAAAGTCAATGCTATAGCTCATGAATTAGAAAATTCAGTTGGCACAGTTTACAGTATAATTCATAACGTTTTGATGATGTCAAAGGTCAGTTCCCGATGGGTGCCACGAACGTTAACGCCTGAGTACAAAACTTAGCCAGCAATTTAGCGAAGAGAATTTAGACATGCTTAGAGAAAATCCAGAAGACTTCTATTCTCGAATTATTATAGGTGATGATTAAACATGGGCCCAACATCATGATCCTGAGACCAAACAAGAGTCCATGCGATGGAGGCACAAGGGGTCAAATCAGCTGGAAAGATCATGGCAACAATTTTTTGGGATGCAGAAGGTATTTTATTACTAGAATTCATGCCACACAAGACAACAATTACTGTAGACACCTGTGCTGCAATAATGAAGGCATTAAGTGAGGCAATCAAAGAGAAACGTTGTGGGAAACTGTCGGCAGTATGTTACTGCTTCACAACAATGTGGCATCACCACAAGTCTCACAAATCAAAAGCTGCTATGAGGGAATGCGGCTTTATGGAGCCTAATCATCCACCCTACAGTCCAGACCTGGCTCCCAGTGATTACTTTCTCTTTCTTAACCTGAAGAAATGTCTGTGTGGGCAATGATTATCTGATGATAATGCAGTCAAAGAGGCAGTAACTATTCTGACGGCATCTGATCACTGGAGGCAAAGCGGAATACGTGTGCTGAAGTCAAGAGGGATACATTGAAAAGTAGTTAGTTCAATTTTCTCAGATAATGTTGTTTTCATATTCAGGTAAATAACCTATTGAATGCCCCCCATAAAAATAAACTTCATAGACTTAACTATAGTAAAGGTATGGGGGTCAGAATATGGCAATGAGGAGAATTTTTTTCCAAAGTATTAATCACAAGAAAAACTATACAAATGTGGTTTCACTGTAATTGTACTGACCCAGAGCATGAAGGGCACAGGTCAGTTTTACAGCAAAACCCATAAAACTGGCAGAATAGTTTTTTTGTCCCAATTCCACTACATTTGGAATTTTTTCCTTCTTCCCACTGCATCCTAGGCAATATTAAATGGTGCCATTAGAAATTAAAACTTGTTCCACAAGCAAACGAGCCCCCATATGGCTGTGAACGAAAAACTGGAAGACCAGAAGTAAAAAAACGAATTGCTAAAATGAAAAATCGCCTGGTAATCAATGGATTAAAAAATATGTCATTTACTGATGACACATTCCCCTTAAACTGCTCCTGAAAGAGGACACCCAGTGATTGTACACAAGAAAGGAGCAGAGATGAATATTTCAAGAACAGGGCAATATAAATGATAATGGTCCTGTAATTCCAAAATGTAATATCTTGACCTCAGAGGCTTTCACGAAATGTCAATACGTCATAGCAACTTATCAAAGGTCCTAATTGGTGGAAATCTAAATGATGAGACCCCCACTGATCACTAGAACGAGACAAGAGAAGTCCTCACATAGCACGCACGATCTCCTCTCTGCAGAAGACAGGCTCAATAGAAAGTCTACAGGCCCCTGTGGATGGCATGTCCTCCAGCAAAGAGAGAGCACGCTAGGTGAGTACTTCTCTTTCCTCCTTCTAGCGATCTGCAGAGGTTTCAGAACTCAGACTTCCACTGATCAAAACCTTTGCTATAATGCTATCAAAAGTTTTGTGAATGCTCAGTGACAGATCAAAGATATAAATTAGGTACCTGACAAAGACCTCTTTCCAAGCCTGAAACGCATTGTAGAATTTGAACTTTCAAGAATAAAGCAAGCTGTTAGGATTCCACAGCAGCGTTGTATCCAGCTCTCATTTTCTTCTATCTTTAGAATTCTCCATGATCTACAAAAAAAAAAAAAAGTATCCTGACTAGAGATGAGCGAACACCTGGATGTTCGGGTTCGAGAGGTTCGGCCGAACTTCCGGAAAATGTCCGGGTTCGTGATCCGAACTCAACCCGAACTTCATCCCGAACCCGAACCCCATAGAAGTCAATGGGGACCCGAACTTTTGGGCACTAAAAAGCCTGTAAAAGACTCCCGGAAAGGGCTAGAGGGCTGCAAAAGGCAGCAAAATGTAGGTAAATCCCCTGCAAACAAATGTAGATAGGGAAATGAATTAAAATAAAATAAAATAAATAAAAATTAACCTGTAAAAGACACCCAGAGGGATAATATACCGCAATAAACGCATTGCGATTACAACTTTGAGCTAACGATCACCATGGGAACGCCTCCTCCAGTAGAATGTACTGTCGGATCTGAGAATTAAGTTGAAATCGCAATGCGATTCTTATATATTTGCTTAATCGCATTGTGATTTCAACTTAGCATTGCTAAATAATTCCATCCATATCGTTAACTTACTGAGTCAGTAAGTTAGCGAATATGGATGGAATTATTTAGCAATGCTAAGTTGAACGGCAATGCGATTAAGCAGATATATAATGATCGCATTGCGATTTCAACTTAATTCTCACATCCGACAGTACATTCTACTGGAGGAGCGTTCCCATGGTGATCGGTAGCTCAAAGTTGTAATCGCAATGCGATTAAGCAAATACATAAGAATCGCATTGCGATTCCAACTTTTAGTACTCAACTTTTAAAATCGTACACCACTTTAAGTTCCAAAGTTGCAATCGCGTTCGAATAGAACTTAAAGCTGTCTCTTAGTCAGTTTTAGTATTGGTGTGCTGTAATAGAAGTTACATTCGTATGCGAATATAACTTAGAGCAATACAGTCAACTTTACACTGTTAGTTTTATTATCGCGATAATACAACTATTCAAGAATCGTGTACGTGCGTCTGTACGTGTGTGCGTTACCTCGGACACTATTCTATTTTGCCAGCCACAGCTGAAACCACTGATTTATGGTATTGCTATTTTGGCAATTGAATTTAACACCAGAAAATAATCTATCCTTTGCCAGACAGCAGACAGTATTATACTTGTCTAGCCAAAGCTGGAACACCAGATTTAGGGGATTGGTATTTGGGCAATTGTATTTAACCCTTAATAAAATATAGAAATTTCTTTCCTGAGTTTCTAGGGGTGATCAATTAGCACAGCCAAGCTCCTGATGTAGGATATAGCAAAAAAAAAAAACTAGTATTGATGGATTGATGGACTTGGTGGCAGCTTCTTCTGGCGCACCACAAGTCACAAAATGACCGCCGATCAACCCAGAAAATAAGTGACAGAAAACGCTCTGTGCAGCCTAAAAACCAGCGAGCAAGTAACTAGCAGAAGTTCAATGATTCTCAGCTGTAAATTGATCCGTTCATTAGGTGCTGTTGCTGACTTTAACCTGCCTAATCTCGCCCTGACAGAAGCTGCGTCCTCTCCCTACACTAATCAGAGCAGTGTGACGTGCGGCGCTACGTGACTCCAGCTTAAATAGAGGCTGGGTCACATGCTGCACTTGGCTAATCACAGCCATGCCATTAGTAGGCATGGCTGTGATGGGCTCTTAGGGCAAGAAGTAAAACGCTAGCTGATTGGCTGCTGTGCAGCCCTTCAGAAAGCGGGAAGTAATCGACGAACACCGAACCCGAACCCGAACTTTTTTGAAAATGTCCGGGTTCGGGTCCGGGTCCCGGACACCCCAAAATTCGGTACGAACCCGAACTATTCTCGAACTGTTCGCTCAACACTAATCCTGACCCTCATGACTCTTATATCTGCTAGAATGGTAACAAATGCTTTCTAAAGGGGCCTATCACCTTTGGCTACCTCTAATCAGTCACAAAGCAAGTCATCCTACAGTATCCTGTAATACTATGGTGACTTTTTCATCCAGTAAAAAGATTTCCAGAAACGTAGGCATCCTTCCAAATAATAGAACTTTCATATTTACACTATTTTAGATTCATCTTAATCATGCCAAGAAATAAGAAGCCAGGATACTTGGCCATACAGGGTGGAGGCAGAAACGGAACCTGACACTTAAGACGCTCACTAAAATGTAAAATTACGCTTTATATTTTTACAGCAGCGGATAATGGTTCTCTGTTGTGAGGAGAGACAATTTAGTTTATAAAATCAGCCACCCGCCTTCACTCAGTTTATTAATATACCATAAAACAGCTCCCCTCCGCAGGAGGTTTATGGAGTACAGAGGCTTCCTCGAGGCAGACTACGGCCAATGCATTTGGTGTTCTCTGCAATTCTTCGCTTTTTCACGACATTATCACTGTACTCAAAAATCAAACAAAGGGGAATTGTTTACAGCATTAGCAGTAATAGCTTACAAGAACAATACAAAAGAGCAGAGCGAGCGGGAAGGAAACCAGACGGTAAAACGTTACTTAGAGCTGCAGTACACACTAGTACTACTGGCATATGTCCCATTGTCTGTATTTATTAGGACCACCTTAAAGTAAAAAGTAAAGCCCACAAAGAGTATTTAACCACTTGAAGACCACAGGTTTATACCCCCCTAGTGACCAGGCCCTTTTTTACAAATCCGCACTACACTACTTTCACCGTTTATTGCTCCGTCATGCAACTTACCACCCAAATGAATTTTACCTCCTTTTCTTCTCACTAATAGAGCTTTCATTTGGTGGTATTTCATTGTTGCTGACATTTTTACTTTTTTTGCTATTAATAAAAATTTAACGACATTTTTGCAAAAAAATGACATTTTTCACTTTCTGTTGTAATTTTTTTTAAAAACTACATTTCTATATAAATTTTTCTCTAAATGTATTGTTCTACATGTCTTTGATAAAAAAGTCCAATAAGTGTATATTTATTGGTTTGGGTAAAAGTTATAAGCGTTTACAAACTATGGTGCAAAAAAGTGAATTTCGGCATTTTGAAGCAGCTCTGACTTTCTGATCACCTGTCATGTTTCTTCAGGTGCTAGAATGTCAGGAAAGTATAAATACCCCCAAATGACACCATTTTAGAAGAAGACACCCCAAAGTATTCGCAGGGGGCATGGTGAGTTCATGTATCATTTCATTTTTTTCA
This sequence comes from Bufotes viridis, assembly GCA_033119425.1. Classification (NCBI taxonomy): domain Eukaryota; kingdom Metazoa; phylum Chordata; class Amphibia; order Anura; family Bufonidae; genus Bufotes; species Bufotes viridis. Next base: position 451,538,030 of record CM065591.1, read on the forward strand.
CAAGTTAGCGGAAAATGACACTTTCTGAGGAAAAAAATAATAATAAAGTTTCCATTTCTGCTAACTTCTGGCAAAAAAATAAAAATCTCATACGGGCTCATTATGCCCCTCAGTGAATACCTTGGGGTGTCTACTTTCCGAAATGGGGTCATTTGTGGGGTGTTTGTACTGTTCTGGCATTTTGGGCGGGGCTAAATTGTGAGCAGCCATGTAAAGCTAAAGGTACTCATTGGTTTTAGGGCCCTTTGCGGACCCAGGCTGCAAAAGTGGCACTCATGTGTATCGCCGTACTCAGGAGAAGTAGGGCAATGTGTTTTGGGTGTATTTTTACATATACCCATGTTAGGTGAGAGAAATATCTCTGTAAACTGACAACTTTGTATAAAAAAATTTAAAAATTGTCGTTTACAGAGATATTTCTCACACCCAGCAGGGGTATATATAAAAATACACCCCAAAACACATTGCCCCACTTCTCCTGAGTACGGCGATACCACATGAGTGACACTTTTTGCAGCCTGGGTGCGCAAAGGGCCCTAAAACCAATGAGTACCTTTAGGATTTCACAGGGCATTTTTACGCATTTGGATTCCAGACTTCTTCTCACGCTTTAGGGGCCCCTAAAATGCCAGGGCAGTATAAATACCCCACAAGTGACCCCATTTTAGAAAGAAGACACCCCAAGGTATTCCGTGATGGGTATGGTGAGTTCATGTAAAATTTTATTTTTGTCACAAGTTAGTGGAATATGAGACTTTGTAAAAAACAAAATTAAAAAAAAATATATATCAATTTCCGCTAACTTGTGCCAAAAATAAAAATTCTGTGAACTCGCCATGCCCCTCAGCGAATACCTTGGGGTGTCTTCTTTCCAAAATGGGGTCACATGTGGGGTATTTATACTCACCTGGCATTTTAGGGAACCTAAAGCGTGAGAATCCAAATGCGTAAAAATGGCCTGTGAAATCCTAAAGGTACTCATTGGTTTAGGGCCCTTTGCGCATCTTGGCTGCAAAAAGTGTCACTCATGTGGTATCGCCGTACTCAGGAGAAGTAGGGCAATGTGTTTTGGGGTGTATTTTTACATATACCCATGCTGCGTGTGAGAAATATCGCTGTAAACGACAACTTTTAAATTTTTTTATACAAAGTTGTCAGTTTACAGAGATATTTCTCTCACCCAGCATGGGTATATGTAAAAATACACCCCAAAACACATTGCCCTACTTCTCCTGAGTACGGCGATACCACATGAGTGACACTTTTTGCAGCCAAGATGCGCAAAGGGCCCAAATCCCATGAGTACCTTTTAGGAAGGGCATTTTTACGCATTTTCTTCTCATGCTTTAGGGCCCCTAAAATGCCAGGGCAGTATAAATACCCCACATGTGACCCCATTGTGGAAAGAAGACACCCTAAGGTATTCCATGAGGGGCATGGCGAGTTCATAGAAAAAAATTTTGGGCACAAGTTAGTGGAAATTGATTTTTATATATGTTTTTCTCACAAAGTCTCCTTTCCGCTAACTTGTGACAAAAATAAAATTTTACATGAACTCGCCATACCCCTCACGGAATACCTTGGGGTGTCTTCTTTCTAAAATGGGGTCACATGTGAGGTGTTTGTACTGCTCTGGCATTTGAGGGGTCTCCATAATCATTACACGTATGGCCAGCATTAGGAGTTTCTGCGATTCTCCGTATATTGAGCATACGGGTAATGAGATTTTTTTCCGTTCAGCCGCTGCGCTGAAAAAAAAAAAAATGAACGGCACAGATTTCTTCATTCGCATCGGTCAATGTGGATGAAAAAATTTCTGCCAAAATCAGTGACTGCGGTGCGGTGGGCGCTAGCTACCTAACAAGTAGCTAGCTAACTGGCGGTGATAGGGGACCCTTATGCCCCATTCACACGTCCGAAATTCTGTTTGCGGAGCGGAATTGCGGACCCATTCATTTCTATGGGGACAGACTTTGTCCCGCTCGGATCGGAATTACGGATCCGCGCTTCCGAGTCTGCACTTCCGTTCCGCAAAAATATAGAACATGTCCTATTCTTGTCCGCAATTGCGGACAAGAAAAGCATTTTCTATATAGTTCTGTCTTGGATCTGCAAAATGCGGAAAGCGCATTGCCGGTGTCCGTATTTTGCGGATCCGCCGATCCATGGATCCGCAGATCCATGGATCCATAAAGCACATACGGACGTCTGAATGAGCCTGTAGGGGGTGATTAGTGACAGGGGGGTGACAGGGGTGATCAGGGGGTGACATGGGTGATCAGGGGTTAATCAGTGATGGGGGTGGGGGGTGTGTGTGTAGTGATTGGTGCACTTTTCCTATTTTCCTCTGGTGGTCCCAAACAAAGGGACCACCAGACGAGCAGACATTAGGCATATCAGACGCTGTTTAAAAAACAGCGTCTGATATGCGATTTAAATGCGTTTTTTTCCGCATCTACAGCCTGCCAGCGCATGATCAGCGCTGGCAGGCTGTAGTTTCAGTTGTCCCGGCTCCGATCACATGAACGCGCGCGCACGACGCGCGCGTTCATGTGAAATCTCAGGTCTCACGAGATGACGCCGATAGGCGTGACTGAGACCTGAGAGAGCCGCCGCGCTGACGCCCATCGGCGTTAGCGTGGCGGCAAGAGGTTAAGACGGTATAATGTGTACACAGAGTCAGTGGCGTAGCGTGGGTTGCCAGCACCCAGGGCAAGCCAAGTATTGCGTTCCCCCCCCCCCAACTTTTGACCACTACGCACGCCCCTTTTAACAAATAATGCAGTAGATGTCACCTGCAGTCCTATGTAACACTACATATAACACAGCGATAACTCTCTGACTACAGATAATGTAGTAGATGGGTGTGAGGCCCCAGAATTCAGAACACACACAGGCAGTGTGGGCCAAATTCTATATCCAAACCCCCCCCCCCCAAAAAAAAAGATATTTGGATGCACATATCATACCTACAGCACCATACCTGTTACATCCAGTGACATCTCCTGGGATATAGACTTTGATCAGCGTCTTTTTTCGGAGATAGAAGGCATCATGACGGTCCTTTCAGCTGCGTCTAGTCTCTGTAGAGTTTCACAGAAAACATTTTTAGATTTCTGACTTTACTATCATCCTTAGATAACAGACCTGCCCCTCCCCCATAGTGCCCACAACTATAATGCCCCCTGTATAATTATAATATACAATGGCCACTTCTGTAGTATTATAGCCATAACTATGGCCTCCTGCATCATACAGTCCCATATAAATACAAAACTCCACCTGTCTTCAGCCCCTCCAGCATACAGTCCCATGTAAGATACATCACTCCCCCTGCCTTCTAGCCCTTCTTGCAAACAGTCCCATGTTAAATTCATCACTCGTCCTGCCTTCAGCCCCTCCAGCATACAGTCCCATGTAAGGTACCGTATTTTTCTCTTTATAAGAAGCACCTAGGTTTTTGAGGAGGAAAATAAGAAAAAAAATTTAAACCAAAAGGTGGTCTTTGGCTGACACTGTTATGGAGGGATCTGTGGCTGACACTGTTATGGGGGATCTGTGGATGACACTGTTATGGGGGGATCTGTGGATGACACTGTTATGGGGGGATCTGTGGATGACACACTGTTATGGAGGGATCTGTGGATGACACACTGTTATGGGGGATCTGTGGATGACACTGTTATGGGGGGATCTGTGGATGACACACTGTTATGGAGGGATCTGTGGATGACACACTGTTATGGGGGATCTGTGGAGGACATTGTTATGGGGAGATCTATGGATGACACTGTTATGGGGGATCTGTGGAGGACACACTGCTATTGGGGATCTGTGGATTACACTGTTATGGGGGATCTGTGGATGACACATTGTTATGGAGGGATCTGTGGATGACACACTGTTATGGGGGATCTGTGGAGGACACACTGTTATGGGGGATCTGTGGATGACGCACTGTTATGGGGAGATCTGTGGATGGCACTGTTATGGGGGATCTGTGGATGACACTGTTATGGGGAGATCTGTGGATGACACACTGTTATGGGGGATCTGTGGAGGACACACTGTTATGGGGGATATGTGGAGGGCACACTGTTATGGGGGATCTGTGGATGACACTGTTATGGGGAGATCTGTGGATGACACTGTTATGGGGGATCTGTGGATGACACTGTTATGGGGAGATCTGTGGATGACACACTGTTATGGGGGATCTGTGGAGGACACACTGCTATGGAGGATCTGTGGATTACACTGTTATGAGGGATCTGTGGATGACACACTGTTATGGAGGGATCTGTGGATGACACACTGTTATGGGGGATCTGTGGAGGACACACTGTTATGGGGGATCTGTGGATGACACACTGTTATGGGGAGATCTGTGGATGACACTGTTATGGGGGATCTGTGGATGACGCACTCTTATGGGGGATCTGTGGATGACGCATTCTTATGCGGGGAGGGATTCTGTGGATGACACTGTTATTGAGGGATCTGTGGATGACGCACTCTCATGGGGGGGGGGATCTGTGGCTGACACTGTTATGGAGGGATCTGTGGCTGACACTGTTATGGGGGGGATCTGTGGATGACACTGTTATGGGGGAGGGATCTGTGGATGACGCACTCTTATGGGGGGGAATCTGTGGATGATGCACTGTTATGGGGGATGTGTCTTGTGACACATAGGGCCATGAGGGGGGCCAGAATAAGATGATATATGTGTGGATGACACTGTTATGGGGGATCTGTGGATGACACACATATAGCATCTTATGCTGGTCCCCCTCATGGCCCTATGTGTCACAGCATTACAGTACTTTATTCTCTGTATGTAAAGTCTTTCTTTAAACCTAAATCAATTACTCTCCTATTGACAAACTAGCCTAATCGCCTGCATCAGTACTCACTATGACAGTGGTGCGGTCCAGCTTGTCACTCTAGTCACTATTTTCTTTCTCACAGCCACCTGCAGCTTCTGCTCCTCTGTCCAGCAACCTGCTCTGTAGAGTTTCCCCGCGCATGTTTAGGCCCCGCCCCCTGTACGACGAAGCTCCGCCTCATCTCCTGACATCATCATACCTACCAGGAGCAACTCCATTCTACTCACTACGATTGCTCTGTTGCCTCATAGGCTTCAGGCCACTAGCCTGAAGCCTATGAGGAAGAACAGAGGGGACAGGAGCCATAGGCTCCTGTAGCCCTCATTGAAGTGCTGGCTGCCTGGCGCCCCCTGCAATTTTGTGCCCGGGGCAATGGCCCCCACGGCCCCCCCCCACGCTATGCCCCTGCACAGAGTACAGGTTATGCAGATGTAGTGGAGCAGAGCTGGTCTGTTTCATATTATGTACATTATGATGTGGGGACTCGCTCTGGTAGACAAGGTAGGCGGGCGCAGTAAAGAGGCAAAAACACGTTGTAAATCAATATGCAGTGTTTATTCACACTTTAGGCACAACACAACAGTCACTTTTCAGGCTTGGTGCTTGTTCACACACAGAAAACAAAACAGTGTTGGTGCTTGATCTTGCACGGCAAAACAGAAACAAAGTTCACCTGGAATCCTAGGTGTCAGTTCACACCTGGCAGTAGTGCAGCTTTTACCTCTTGGTACTTCCACCAGCCCCAAGGCTGTGCAAACAATTCCCTTGGGGAGCTGGGCTCTCTAGTTCGCCTGAATAGGACCCCACGACCCGAGCCTTGGCGTTGCTCTGTGCCCCCCAAGTCCATACAGACAGAGCCAGTCCCAGGCCTCTGTCTTGCAAGCTTTCCGGTACCCTTTTCCGGGTCCCCACTCTTCTGCCCAGCACAGGGCTCAGATCCCAAACACACAGAGAGCCCGTTGCATAAACCTAGCTGTCTTTTAAAGGCAGCTAGGTATTAACCAAAAACCCGGACCGGCACTTAAAATCCGGTCCAGTATTTGCCCTCATCTGGCTGCAATCAACCCAGCAGCACCGGATGAGAGGAAAATACCTGTTTTTTATCACCAAACCTTTCACTGTGTCACAATGATTAGAGATGAGTGAATCAAATCCCACGTAGTGGAATTCAATCCAAATTTCAGGATAAATTAGATTTGCCTCAAAGCTGAATTTCCTCGTGCTTCGTCTAAGCAAATCGATTTAACCTGATATAATGTAAAAAACTAAAAAAAATCATTCTTACCTCCTTCATTTGCTTGTGATGGGCCGCCAGCCGCCATCTTGATTGAGGATCTCTGCCGAAATCCTGTGTGTAATCTCGCTCCACGGGAGATTTCGCGCCAAATCTTCAAGCAGGATAGAGGCATCCGGCCCATCGCGAGAAAATGGAAGCGGGAAGTTTGATTTAATTTTTTTCTATGTTAATTTTACACTGTTTTTACACTCAGATGCCACGATCAGATAAACACGGCATCTGAGGGGTAAAGTGATGGTAGGCGGGGGCTATTTTATTATTATTATTATTATTATTATTATTTATTTTTAGAGCGCCATTCATTCCATAGCGCTGTACATATCATAAGCGGTGCACATACATAATACAGGCAATTGCCTTAAGCATGAACGAGACAAGTTACAGACTGGTACAGGAGGATAGAGGGCCCTGCCCGTGAGGGCTTACAATCTACATGGTATGGGGGATGGAGACAGTAGGCGAGGGTGAAGCTGGTCATGGCGGTATAGAAGCAGCAGTGTCACTGGTCGTAGGCTTGTCTGAAGAGGTGGGTTTTCAGGTTGCTTTTGAAGGATTCCACTGTAGGTGAGAGTCTGATATGTTGGGGTAGCGAGTTCCAGAGTATAGGGGATGCACGGGAGAAATCCTGGAGGCGAGTGTGGGAAGAGGTGATAAGAGGAGAGGAGAGAAGGAGGTCCTGTGAGGATCGAAGATTGCGTGTGGGGATGTATCGGGAAAGTAGCTCAGAGATGTAGGGAGGGGACCGATTGTGGATGGCCTTGTATGTGTGGGTTAGTATTTTAAACTGAATTCGCTGGGCAATGGGGAGCCAGTGCAGGGACTGGCAGAGGGAGATGCAGAGGAGTAACGGGGGAGAGATGGATTAGTCGGGCAGCAGAGTTGAGGATAGATTGTAGGGGTGCGAGAGAGCTAGATGGAAGGCCACAGAGGAGAATGTTGCAGTAGTCTAGGCGGGAGATGATGAGGGAATGTATAAGCATTTTTGCCGATTCAAAGTTGAGGAAAGGGCGGATGCGGGAGATGTTTTTGAGTTGGAAACGGCAGGTGGTGGAAAGGGCTTGGATGTGTGGTCGGAAGGAGAGGGCAGAATCCAAGGTCACTCCAAGGCAGCGGACTTGGTTGACCGGGAGAGTGTGCAGTCATTGATTGTGATAGATAGGTCGGTTGGGGGAGTGAGCAAGATGGGGGAAAGATGATGAATTCTGTTTTATCCATATTAAGTTTTAGAAAGCGAGAGGAGAAGAAGGAGGATATGCGAGATAGGCATTGTGGGATTCTGGATAGTAAGGTGGTGATGTCTGGACCAGAGAGGTAGATTTGTGTGTCATCAGCATAAAAGTGATACTGGAAACCATGGGACTCTATAAGCTGTCCCAGGCCGAAGGTGTAGATAGAGAAGAGCAGGGGTCCTAGGACGGAGCCTTGTGGGACACCAACAGAGAGGGAGTGAGGCGAGGAGGTGGCGTGAGAGTGGGAGACACTAAATGTCCGGTCTGTGAGGTATGATGTGATCCAAGAGAGGGCCAGGTCAGTGATGCCAAGAGATGAGAGAGTTTGTAACAGAAGGGAGTGGTCGACAGTGTCAAAGGCAGAGGACAAGTCAAGGAGAAGGAGGACAGAGTAATATTTTTGGTTTTGGCAAGTAGTAGGTCATTGGTGACTTTGGTGAGGGCAGTCTCGGTTGAGTGATGGGGTCGGAAGCCAGATTGTAGCCGGTCAAAGAGGGAGCAGGAGGAGAGGTGAGAGGACAGTTCAGAATGGACATGTTGCTCAAGTAGCTTTGAGGCATATGGAAGAAGTGATATGGGGCGATAACTGGACAAAGAAGATGGGTCAAGTGATGGCTTTTTGAGGATGGGTGTAATTGTAGCATGTTTAAAAGCAGAGGGGAAGAGACCAGAGGTTAGTGATAGGTTGAAGAGATGAGTTAGGGCTGGAATAAACACTGTGGTGAGGTTAGGGATGAGGTGGGATGGGATTGGGTCAAGAGCACAGGTGGTGAGATGGGATTTGGAGAGTAGAGTGGAGAGTTTTTCTTCTGTAATAGCGGAGAAGCGGGTTTTGGGAGAAGAGGACAAAGCAGCTGTGTGGAGGGTCTGTGGAGACGGTGTGTTGAAGCTTTCTCTGATGTTGACTATCTTTTGTTTGAAGAATATGGCGAAATCCTCAGCTGAGATGAGAGGAGAGGGTGGGGGCGCTGGTGGACGGAGAAGAGAATTAAAGGTGTTAAAAAGTTGTTTTGGGTTGTGGGATAGGGAAGATATGAGAGATGAGAAGTAGGCCTGTTTTGCATCAGCAAGTGAGGATTTGAAAATGAGGAGGGATTGCTTGTATGCGGTGAATTCATCTTTAGAATGGGATTTCTTCCATTGCCGCTCTGCAGCCCTGGAAGCTTGTCTGAGATTTTTGGTCAGGTCGGTATGCCAGGGTTGTCTGTTGATTTTTCTGGTTTTGTTGTGTGTAAGTGGGGCAATAGTGTCCAGAGTTGCACTTATTGTGGTGTTATATAGGGTGGTGGCAGTATCTGGGTCTTGGAGGGAAAAAATTGAAGAGACTGGCAGAAGAGAGTCGGAGAGCAAGCGAAAGTCAAGATGTTTAAGGTTCCGGCGGGAATGTGTTAGTGTGTGGACCGAGGGAGCAACAGAAGAGACCAGTGAAGAGAAGGTGAGTAGGTTGTGGTCGGATAGGGGGAGAGGCGAATTAGAAAGGTTAGATAGGGAGCAGAGGCGGGTAAAGATAAGATCCAGAGTGTGACCATCTCTGTGTGTGGGGGCGGAAGACCACTGTGAGAGGCCGAAGGAGGAAGAGAGAGATAGGAGTTTAGAGGCGGCTGAGTGGCAGGTGTCAATGGGGATGTTGAAGTCACCCATGATGATAGTGGGGATGTCAGCAGAAAGAAAGTGTAGAAGCCAGGTGTTAAAGTGGTCAAGAAAGATGGTGGCTGGGCCTGGGGGGCGGTAAATAACAGCTACTTGGAGGTTGGAGGGAGAGTAGATGCGGACAGAGTGTACTTCAAATGAAGTGGGTACAATGGAGGGCGGCAGTGGAGTTGGGCTGTAGGAGCAGGTATCTGATAGGAGAAGACCAACTCCTCCACCATGTTTGCTGCCAGGGCGGGGGGTGTGAGTGAAATGAAATCCACTATATGAGAGTGCAGCAGGGGAGGACGTATCGGAGGGTGTCAGCCATGTTTCTGTGAGACCCAGAAAGGAAAGTTTTTGAGAGATAAAGAGATAATGAATGTAGGAGAGTTTGTTACAGACAGAGCGAGCGTTCCATAATGCTCCAGAAAGAGGAACCAAAGGAGCAGGGGTCAGAGGAATGGTTATTAGGTTTAAGGGGTTGCAGAAATTTGTGGAATGAGATTTGTAGTAGGAGGTAGAGGTGATAGTGGGGATTTACTGAGGGGGGCCTGGATTTGGTGAGATATCACCAGCAATAAGGAGAAGCAGAGAAAGTGTCAGTAGGTGAGAAAAAGAAAGGGCTATCGCAGCTCCCTTTCATTACACCCACTACTAAATTCGGCAAATCAGCTGAATCGAACTTTTAAAAAATTAGCTCATCTCTAATTATGATTAAAGATGAGTGAAGTATTGGAAAATTCGATTCGGCTGCTTCTTCGAATTTTACAAAAAAATTCACTTTGTGACAACATAATTTGTTACAAAGCACACTTCTTTGTAAGCAATTGCGCCACACCCCATCATTGTACCCCTCAAATGCCGCATTCATAGCTGATCTTCGTGCGAGATCTTCAAGCAACATGGTCGCGACTCGCAAGTAAATGGATCAGGTAAGTGTGATTTTTTTTTTTACACTATTTCGGGTAAAACTGATTCGCTACCACGAAGCATGTGGAAATTGGGCTTCTCAGCTAATTGAATTTATCCTGAAATTTGGATCACTTTGTGGAATCGATTCACTGAACGCTAATTATGATGGGGTAGCTGAGGGCCCGATGCAAGAACAGTATGTGGGCACCTTGTTCTAAAATCATAGAACGTTCTACTTACCATAGACCAAGCCCCCATCGTGAGCTACAATCGTACTTGCCAACCCTCCCAGAAAAAAGGGGAGACCACACAGCCTTCTGGAAGAGCTGGAAAATCTCCCATACAGCTCATGAAGGTTTGTTTTCACCTGGAAAATAACTCACCATGAGCTCTATGTGTATTTGGCACCTGGATGCTGTTTCTTTAGATGCAGCTCTAGCGCCCACACATGCTCTGAAGGGGTGTAACAAGTCAAGGAAAGGGCGTGATGTGTCACAAAATGGGCAGGTGTACCAAGGAAGGGGCGTGTTCCTTAAAATATTTTCATGCCACAATCAGGCATCTCCCAGCAGCAAATAAAAGTTGGCTACAATTCATTATCTACCACTCCTGCACCCTGCTACTATCTCTAATGGACTAACAATATGTCATCTTATGTATTGTTGTCCAGGTCCGATACACTGTGCATTCCTAATCTGTTTGCAAATGTTATGTTCATGTAATGTGCCTGGTTCACCAGCAGGTGCAGCAAATATGGCAGAGCTGTACTCAGGTAGAATGGAGCTTTCCATTCCATTCTACCCCACACCCCCTCTGGAGAGAAGTGGGCTTGTCCTACTTCCTTCAGGAAGGTTGGGTACCGGTTAGTTCCAATCTAAAATCATAGAACGTTCTACTTACCATAGACCAAGCCCCCATCGTGAGCTACAATCGTACTTGCCAACCCTCCCAGAAAAAAGGGGAGACCACACAGCCTTCTGGAAGAGCTGGAAAATCTCCCATACAGCTCATGAAGGTTTGTTTTCACCTGGAAAATAACTCACCATGAGCTCTATGTGTATTTGGCACCTGGATGCTGTTTCTTTAGATGCAGCTCTAGCGCCCACACATGCTCTGAAGGGGTGTAACAAGTCAAGGAAAGGGCGTGATGTGTCACAAAATGGGCAGGTGTACCAAGGAAGGGGCGTGTTCCTTAAAATATTTTCATGCCACAATCAGGCATCTCCCAGCAGCAAATAAAAGTTGGCTACAATTCATTATCTACCACTCCTGCACCCTGCTACTATCTCTAATGGACTAACAATATGTCATCTTATGTATTGTTGTCCAGGTCCGATACACTGTGCATTCCTAATCTGTTTGCAAATGTTATGTTCATGTAATGTGCCTGGTTCACCAGCAGGTGCAGCAAATATGGCAGAGCTGTACTCAGGTAGAATGGAGCTTTCCATTCCATTCTACCCCACACCCCCTCTGGAGAGAAGTGGGCTTGTCCTACTTCCTTCAGGAAGGTTGGGTACCGGTTAGTTCCAGTCTAGTTTACCCCCAGCTAGGGTGTGCAGGGGCACGTCTCTGCTGGACATGCCCACGCCAGCCAGAGTACCTTAAGCTCTGCGGGCCAAGGAGACCAAAGCTTAAAGCCTCAGGAGCCAGGAGGAAAGTTCCTTGGCATAACCTAGAGTCAGACTACAGAGAAGAAGTGTAGCATACATAAGTAGCTGAGTTATACAGCCAGCCTGTCAGTACAGCAGAGTCAGAGAGAAACAGAGACATACAGAGTTGAGTTTGCCTGCCAGTTTAATGCTAAAGCCTGCTGGAACCAAGACAAAGCCTGAAACTGTTTGGAGAAACATTTATTCAAGTAAAGCTGCAATTAAACTTCATATCAAGGTCTGGACTCAAGTTATTTTTTCAAATCCCTCAATTATTCCCCCTATTTATTGATTTGGAGCCAAAGCCTGGGGTCCAGCTGTATCCAGGTAGGAGCACCATGACACACATAAAGAGAAATTTTAGACTGCATCATACCGCTCGGCATTTCCTGCACTCGGGACACGTGTTATAGGAGGGCCCTGGGGGGAGGCCGTCCCTTGCAATTACAGCTCCATGTAAGGAGGGGCATACTGGGAACTTAAAATGGCCCTGAAAAGAAACCTAAAAGTGGCTCCATGTTGTAGGTGGGTCTAAATTGACTAAAGACGGGGTAAAACACAATAAGCCATGGCCAACACAAGTGGGCCAGCAATACCATAATGCAGCATAGATTACCTCCCAAGAAGAACCAAATAGCAACCTGAACAAAATATTGCCCCAGCAGTGCAAAATACCTCCACAGAAGCAGATCTGTGGTAGTCTGCACCAGCTGTCACTTTCTGTCTTCCTTCTCCAGTTGTCTGAAATTAAGATATGGAGCAGGGGCTGAGAGAGGTGAGAGAAGGGCCACATCACCAAGGCAGTTCTACCAAAAGCATATTGCCTGGTCTTTCAGCCCACTGGGAAATTTTACTGTAGGGCCTATCCCCCTGCTTACAAACTCATAGTTGTCCTCAGCTGTAATACCACACCTATAGAAGTCTGAGGACTAATAATTTACCTCCATGTGGCTCTGATTTCCAACATGGCATGCCTGTGGCTTGTTCCATTGGATGGCATATTATGTAAGTATTCTACCTTAGAGGACAGTAGAGGATATCTCTACAATGCTATGCTCTATGGTGGCTGCACACAGTGGTACATAGTGCCTACAGCTCCACTGGGAGGCATAGGGACTGTGTGGGCTATAGCACAGGCTCTATCAACACAGCTCTACTCAGTTCATTTACCAACAGACTTAAGAAAACCCCTGGTAACTCATTGTGAAATCATGGTGAATTGTGCAAAATGGCAAATTCAGCACTACTAATCTAATAACAAAGCTATGTGTAGCAGATGAGTCACTGTAATGTGGTTTTATTTTTTAGAAAATGAGACAATGAAGTGTATGTGATAATGACACTTTGCTATATGCTGTATGTAGCAGAGCTGAATATGCAACGTATCTGTTTCTTTTGTGATGTTTACTAATTCATAAAAAAGCAGCTAGATTTCCCTGCAGTATTATAGCAAACTGGCAAAAATCACATTATAGTACCATTAAAATCCTGTTTTCCCCTTCATATCACAATTCTTTGCTCTGGAGCACACTTGCAAACACTATGTTCTGCCCAGGAGGGTTAAAATATGATTCCAGTTAATTCTGCCAGAGTTTTGGTATTTCTGTAGTGATTATTTTTGTTATAGCACAATCTAGCAGTGTTAAGTCATATTACACTTTGTTTTTCTTGTTACAAAGACTGCAGCATTGTGGGTGGTGCAAAGCATTGTGGGAGTGCAAAGCATCCTGGGAAAGAGAAGCCTCCAGTCGCCAGGGCACTTTAGCGGAGCTGTCTTGCTGCATATTTCCTTCTCAAACTCTACCATCCTTGTTAATGCATATCTGGTGAGAGATCTACCTTTGTTTCAGGGATATTGTGTGTTGCAGAGTTGTTCAGCTAGTTATAATTGTTACTCAGGGAAGTTGTTACTTACAACTGTTAGCCAGGGAAGTTGTTACTTACAACTGTTAGCTAGACATGTAATCCTATGTATAGACAGCCCTTTTACCATGTGCTTTCAGTGTTAATGCAAATGTTATAGTACATGCTATCTATACTTATACTTGCTATTTGCATTCTTATAGTTTTACCAATCAAATACTCCTGTTTTACCAATAAACAAGTTAGACTACAAAGAACAGTCCTCTTATTTGGAAGACAGAATTTCAGACTGCGCACTGTGTGAACGTGTAAGAAGACAGAACACACTCCCTTGGCAGACATTCACCCGACCACCATCACATGTGCAGTATACCAGTCCTCAGGGTAAGCGACCTGTGAGTAGAGATGTCACGAACATAAACGGCGAACGTGAATTTATGCAAATGTTCGCGAACGGGCGAACAGGGCGAACCGCCATAGACTTCAATTGACAGGCGAATTTTAAAACCCACAGGGACTCTTTCTGGCCACAATAGTGATGAAAAAGTTGTTTCAAGGGGACTAACACCTGGACTGTGGCATGCCAGAGGGGGATCTATTGCAAAACTCCCATGTAAAATTACGTAGTTGACGCAGAGTGTGGTAAGTTGAATTCGCAATGCGATTAATATAAGCTGTATTAATCGCATTGCGAATTCAACTTAGAGCTGGGTTCCTAATGGTTGTATTGCTAGAATATAACGAATATCACGAATATAGCGCTATATTCTCAATCTTCGTTATATTCTAGCAATACAACCATGTTGTAGGTGGGTCTAAATTGACTAAAGACAATATTCTATTGCTAGAATATAACGAATATCACGAATATAGCGCTATATTCTCAATCTTCGTTATATTCTAGCAATACAACCATTAGGAACTCAGATCTAAGTTGTAATCGCAATGCGAATAATACAGGTTATATTAATCGCATTGCAATTACAACTACTAACACTGCAGCTTCAGAATGAATCTAAGATGGATGCTGTCCTTGCTTTTTGATAGGAGGTGGGAGGGTCTGGGAGGCAGGGTATACTGATTGGCTGGAATGTGTCTGCTGACTGTGAGGTACAGGGTCAAAGTTTGCTCAATGATAAAGTATAGGAGCGAACGTGAACATTGCATATGTTCGCCCGCCGCGGTAAACGCGAACAAGCGTACCTGTGATGTCACTGACATAGTCAGGCAGACCGAGGGGATGAGATTTGTGCTCACAGTTATAAAGTCTCTGTGCAGGCATGCAGTCAGTGATGGAGAGGTCAGCATGTGGGTCCTCTGGGGCACTCTCTGGATGAAGGGACACAGGCCAGGTGGTATGTGAGGTGCCCTTGATGATAAGGTTTAACGTGCCTGTGGCAAGGTCCCTTGCAATTCGTGACGCCAGTGCCTTTTACGGTGGCACAACCAATTTGCAGCAGGAATAACTGAGGTACAACGGATTCCGTTGATCATTAACTTCTTTACTGAACGGCAAATTATATGCAGTTCTTTATGTAATTCCGTTTTGAAGACAAATGGTATAAATGCAGTGATTTTCCTGGTATGTAGGCTTGGTAAAGAATAGGCTAATCCTAGCAAGGTAGACAGAGGGTAAGATGCTTACTGGACAGGACTTGACTTGATCCCTGGTAACTCAGTAGCTGTATTAGTGCGGTGATTAATAATCCGACTCCTGCACCTTAATTCTCCCAAGGCGCAATCCTTGGGGAAAACTCCTCTGAAAATATATATTCTCTTGCTGGAAGATTGTTTCATGTAAATGATACCACCATCAGCTGCAGGCTGACCTACTCCTCACTTCAGGAGGTCCACACTTCAACTCCCTGACTAGACCCAGACCTGTCTATATCTCTACAGGGTGGTCCCTAGTTCCCTCTAGTGCAGGGGTCCTCAAACTTTTTAAACAGTGGGCCAGTTCACGGTCCCTCAGACCGTTGGAGGGCCGGACTACAGTTTAACTATAAGTAATTGTATATATTTACCAGTATTTTAATGGGAATCATTCCCCCCCTCCCTTGTCACTCTCATTTCTCAGCCTCCCTGCCTTGTCACTCTCATTTCTAAGACCCCTCCCTTGTCACTCTCATTTCTCAGACCCCTCCTTTGTCACTCTCATTTCTCAGCCCCCCTCCCTCCCTTGTCACTCTCATTCCCCCATCCCTTGTCACTCTCATTTCTCAGCCTCCCTGCCTTGTCACTCTCATTTCTCAGCCTCCCTGCCTTGTCACTCTCATTTCTCAGCCCCCCTCCCTTGTCACTTTCATTTCTCAGCCCCCTCCCTTGTCACTCTCATTTCTCAGACCCCTCCTTTATCACTCTCATTTCTCAGACCCCTCCTTTGTCACTCTCATTTCTCAGCCCCTTCCCTTGTCACTCTCATTCCCCCCTCCCTTGTCACTCTCATTTCTCAGCCCCCCTCCCTTGTCACTCTCATTTTTCAGCCCCCTCCCTTGTCACTCTCATTTCTCAGACCCCTCCTTTGTCACTCTCATTTCTCAGACCCCTCCCTCCCTTGTCACTCTCATTCCCCTCCCTTGTCACTCTCATTTCTCAGCCTCCCTGCCTTGTCATTCTCATTTCTCAGCCTCCCTGCCTTGTCACTCTCATTTCTCAGCCCCCCTCCCTTGTCACTCTCATTTCTCAGCCCCCTCCCTTGTCACTCTCATTTCTCAGACCCCTCCTTTGTCACTCTCATTTCTCAGACCCCTCCCTCCCTTGTCACTCTCATTCCCCCTCCCTTGTCACTCTCATTTCTCAGCCTCCCTGCCTTGTCACTCTCATTTCTCAGCCTCCCTGCCTTGTCACTCTCATTTCTCAGCCCCCTCCCTTGTCACTCTCATTTCTCAGCCCCCTCCCTTGTCACTCTCATTTCTCAGACCCCTCCCTTGTCACTCTCATTTCTCAGACCCCTCCTTTGTCACTCTCATTTCTCAGACCCCTCCCTCCCTTGTCACTCTCACATTATTTATACTGGGGGCACTATAGGTATCATAATCTATACTGTGGGCCTCTATGGGGGCACTGTGGGGGCCATTATAGAAACTGTAGGCACTATAAAATTGGATGTCCAGGGGGCACTATGGGCAGTATTATGTATACTGAGGGCAATCCAGGGGATGGGTTGTAAAAAACAAACAATGAAAAGTATCAATATTTATTGGCCATTTTTAACAACCATTCAAAAAAGGATGCACACAAGGAGGCAAAATGGCTAGTGTTAAGCGAATCGAAGTCAAACGAATTTACTTTGATTTGCTGCAAAGCTGAAGTCGCGCTTCGTGGTAACTAATTCGTTTTCCCTGAAATGGCGGTAAAAAAAACAAACTGAAAAAAAAACATACTCACCTCATCCATTTGCGTGCGAAAAGGCTGCCGTGGCCATCTTGATTGAAGATACTACACGAAATATCACGCACGGTGACGTATGACGTCGCCACTCTATCCAGCGTGATTACATCACCCCGCAGGATTTCGGGCGGTGTCTTCAATCAAAATGGTCGCGACTGCTTCTTCACACGCAAATGGATGAGGTTAGCATTTTTTTTTTTTTTTACCCTGATTAACCCCTGAAAGGTCTAAATGGTAGCCTCAGATGCCGCAATTAGCCATGAACACGCAATCTGAGGGGTTCAATGACGGGGAGCGGCCCAATTGCCGTTCCCTGTCATTGCTCCCGCTAAATACAAAGAAATGTGCTTCCTGACAAAGTAATTCATCACAAAGCAAATTTCTTTGTGAAATTCGTTGAAGCAGTCGGATTAAATTATCCATAACTTTACTCATCTCTAAAAATGGTCATGAAAAACCATTTTGAATCCTTGTTTCCATTTTTAATAGCTGTTTTTTTCACTGTGTGCGAATTATCTTTATCCAACTAACTGTGTTTTTAATAGAATACCAGAGCTACAGTGAGTACTGACACATACATACAGTAGGTGCGCCAAATGTAGGAATTAATCAGAATGCATTGTATGTCATTCAGTGTTTCTGAAAAGCTGTGTGACAACCCCTCTGGTCTAGCCATAGTGGATGGGGCTCAAACTACTGATGTTAAAGATTTTCTTCCAATTGGAAGAGTCAGGAATGGATAATTCTAGTGATATTTTTTAGGGAGAAATGCTCTTTAATAATATATTGTTTGCACAAGGCTTTCCTTATCCTATACACAAATGATGGACTGGCTTTGTGCAGCGCAGATAATTCGTGCATAGAAATTAATTTCTCCACTATTTGTGCTATGAGGTCTCAATGGTCTGGTTTTAACTTGATAAATGAGGAGATGATGAGAAAGACTATGTTTGGTACTACACATAAAATAGGTATAGAAAACCTATTTACAGTATACCTTATCTGATCAATATTAACTCCAGAATTCTATAGAATTTAATTCACTTGACCCCAATTATCATAATCTTCATGATTTATGAAGATCTTCCTGACCTTTAGCTCTTAAGAAACCTCAAGGTTTAAAGCAATTTATTTTACAATGATAGGAGTTGACCCAGTGAGAAGTTGGAACCTGTAGAAGTATCCCAGAATACTAATAATTCTCATATTATGTTCTTAACCTATTATTGCCTAGATTATGTAGGCATACATATAGACTGTTTTTATCTATTTCCTGGTGTATTCCACAGGGCTGTACAGAGATTGTCACCGCAATGGACTCAATCTAATTTTCTCATGTCACACACACAGCGAGGTACCTACCATAGAGGCAGACCACACCACTACTATGAGGCTCAGGGGGGCCTGACACTGAATTACTTTTCCTGTTCAGACATAGATTGACTACATTTTCCATCAACCGCCACTAGGGGAACTCAGTGCATAGAGATTATGTACAGCTTCCATTCTAGTGAATGGTAACTGTATAAATTCCTATGCACTGAGCTCCCCCTAGTGGTGTCTACAGGCGGCTAATTTCATGATATAATGTGTGAAGGAGATTGTGTAGGAGATTGATCAGTGTATTTATGTCAGTTGTCTGGTGTAACTACATTGAGGAATATGTGGCTCAGAATGAGCGCCATATTTATGATGCACCTGTTCTACTTTTTCCGACATAAAAGTTGGATAAAGTAGGTGATAGATAATTACTTTTTTCTTAAATTAAATTGCCTACTAAAATTAAAATTACCTTCCTGTTAATAAAAAATAAATAAATAGTAGATTCATCAGAAACCTGTGGCATTGCGCTTTGCATTCTACATTGCCTGGGACTGTTTGATACATGCATAAATTGGATGGGGGACCCATATTAAGTTTCAGATCTGTTAATGCCCCTGAACACACATTATTGAATGTATCTGACACAATTGTTGACTTTGCTGCAGTGATGGCATTCCATACGTCCATGTGACTGATGGCCTCATTAGTGATGTCTGCATAAACACGAGAACACCAAAGATTGACTGCAGTGGTCAAGTGGATAAACAGCACATCCTCGCTACAGCAATATAAACTAAGACTGTCAGAAACCACTGGAGTGGTGGGAGATTCAATAGGTGAGTAATGGTTATTTTTTATTTTATTTTTATTTTTTTATTTTTATAATATTTCCTGCTTTTAGATTCATTTCTTTTCAATCCCCAAACAATCTCTTTAAAGGGATTGTCCAGCTTTGGTAATCTTTTTGACTGCCCTACAAACCGGTTTGAACCTGTATACTTACCTACTCCCCTCCACTTGCTTCCCGTTCCTTAGGTCCACGTCTGCGGTCTTGGAGTTCCAGTTACCTCTTATATTCCAGAGTGGTTGGGGGTCACTCTTACCGCTTTAGACAATGACTGGCCACAGAAGTGATGTGTCCTCGAAGGGGCAGGTGACACAGTGATGTGCGACTTGGGTGACATGTCACTACTGCACACGTGATCCCTGTCCACTCTGAAAGTTGACAAACAGGGACTGAAGCTCTGAGACTGCAGTGATGAAGGAGCTGGATCCAAGTGGTGGGGAGCAGGTAAGCTGCTTCCCACTTCAGGTCCGGTGAGGTGTGTGTGTGGGGGCAGCCAGAAAGTCTGCCAAAGCTTTAAAACTCCTTTAAAAGGGGTTTCCAATATCTTTAAAAAAAATAGCAGTGGTAAGGCATTGGCTAAAAAATGGAAAGGAACACTACTCACCTTTAGAGGACCTTCTGGCTCCAGAACTGTGTCCCTCCAGTCCTCCCAGCTTCTGGTGCCCACTAGACTGGAAGTTTACCATCTAAATACACATCACTGCTGCTGGCCAATAGATGGCTTCAACAGTGTGTAGGAGTGGCTCAGCTATCTGTCAAAACAGTAAAAACACACAAATGCAATGCAAACAACACCGGAAATCGCAAAATAAAAATGCCAAAAACAGACTATATGCGAAATCAGCCTCGCTTGACTTTTCCCAGAGTAAAAATTAGATTGTGTGGCTCATGGGTGACCTGATGTTGTATCACCTACACCTGTCACACAGTAAGAAGAGGTATGGTTGGCAGAGGTTGGCAGGAACAGGGCTAACCACCTTGTCCCTCCCCTCCAGGTAGGAGTGGGATGATCCTGCTTCCTGCCAGGAAGGGGAGTTCTTATACAACTACTGAGAGAAGAGGAGGCTTATACCAGAGCTTCTGCTTTTGGGAACCATATATGCTTCTCCTGGAATTTAACACTCCAGAGAGACCAGTAAAATACAGAGGTAAGAAAGCATCTGTATAACAAGACAGCAGAGTGATCAGAAAAAAAAATACAGCTTTACAGACACTAAAGCAAGGTGAGGGACTATGGCTCAGACACCCATCACCAAGTACCACTACTAGGCCAGACAAAGCTCAAGTCAGAATCTTGCAGTGGATACCTATATCCACAAGTGCCTGAAATTGCTAATCTTTTGCCATCCAACCTGCCACCATACTGCAACCGTAATTGGTGTCAGAAACTCTGTAATCGCTGCTGCTGGACATACCACTTATTAAAAAGAAACTGTTATACGTTTACTTGTGATCTGATTATTCCAACTACATTTCCACTGCACCGATCCTCAGGGAGCATCGGCCTGTGGGAATACACCATGACTAGGTTTGAGCGACCCCGAACTGTAAAGTTCGGGTTCGTACCGAACTTTAGGGTTTTCAGTACCCGGACATTTCCGTAAAAGTTCGAGTTCGGTGTTCGGCGATATCTTGGCGCTTTTTGAAAGGCCGCAGGGCAGCCAATCAACAAGCGTTTCACTAGTCTGCCCTTAGAAGCCATTACAGCCATGCCTACTAATGGCATGGCTGTGTTTGGACAAGAGCAGCATGTGACCCAGCCTCTATATAGGCTGGAGTTACGTAGCGCCGCACGTCACTCTGCTCTTCTCAGTGTAGGGATAGGACGCAGCTGCTGCTGTGAGGGAGAGATTAGGGAAGAATTCTGTTGAACTTGGTGGTGTTAAATCTTCAAACTACAGCAATTATTGAGGGTGCTATGCTACATTTTTGTACCCAGCCCTGAGCCCAGTGACACTGAATAATAAGTTTTAATCCATCTGCTAGTTCGGTGGGCGTCAGCGGCCATTTTTGCAAGTGCAGTGCCCTTGCAACTGCATGTGTGCCAGGGACATTACTTTAATTCTGTTCTTATAGCACAGTGGAGGACAAATTCCCTTTTTTGGCTGTTCAAGTACCCCTTGCAGCCTGCAGTGCAGACATAAGTCTGTCAAATTTTTTTGTGACCTAAAGCAATTTTTTATCTGTCTGCAACAGGCACTGCATATCTGACAGTCCAATAAAACCGCTAAATACTGCAGTTACCTTGCTGATATAAAAAAGTACACTTTTTTTGCAAGATAGTAAATTTACGGGCTATGCCGGATTTCTGACAGTCCAATTAAAATGTTACATATTGCAGTTACATTGCTTCTATAAAAAAAAAGCACATTTTTTGTGCTAGATAGCAAATTTGCATGCTACGCTGTATTTCTGACAGTCCAATACAACCGCAACAAACCCCTGCTCTGCATAGGTGACAGGGACGTAAATTTGGATAAATAATCTGTTACATTGGTGGGTGACATTTTGCCAGTTTTGCCATATACAAACCCCTGCTCTGCATAGGTGACAGGGAGGTAAATTTCTAAAAATCATCTGTTACATTGGTGGGTGACATTTTGCCAGTTTTGCCATATACAAACCCCTGCTCTGCATAGGTGACAGGGAGGTAAATTTCTAAAAATCACCTGTTACATTGGTGGGTGAAATTTTGCCAGTTTTGCCGTATACAAACCCCTGCTCTGCATTGGTGACAGGCAGGGGCGTAGCTAGAAATGACTGGGCCCCATAGCAAAAAAAATTTATGGGCCCCCCACTCCCGGATCTCTCATGTGTGCTTTGCGGATCCGCATTTTGCGGACCGCACATCGCCGACACTATATAGAAAATGTCTTTTTTTGTCCGCAATTGCGGACAAGAATAGGACATATTCTATTTTTTCGGGAACGCAATTGCGGACCTGAAAGTGCGGATCCACAATTGTGGATGAGGGCAGGACATAGTGTGTCCCCATAAAAATGAATGGGTCCGCAACTCCGTTCTGCAAAATGCGGAACAGAATTGCGGACGTGTGAATGGACCCTTACCCCTACACCATGCAGTACAGAATGCATTATAAAATCCATACACCATGCCGTACAATATACACAATAACCCCACAGGATAGGTGTTATACTGTATATTGTACAGCATGGTGTATGGATTATTCTGTATATTGTACCGCATGGTGCAGGGATTATACTGTATACTGTAGTCATCTATAGTGCCAGGTGCGGACACAGACAGCAGAGGGCCCCTGTGCAAAAAATGTGCCTGGGTCCCCACCCCATGCCAAATTCTCAACCTAACCTATTTGTTTCTAACATTACATACAGCAATACAAAACATACAGGGTAAGGCTATTTTCACACCTGTGGCAGTACGATTCGGCCACCTAATCCGGCAGAAAATGCAAGGAATCGACTGGACACAAACCAAAGCATGCAGCGGTTTATGTCCTGCTGATTCTCTGCATTTTTGCCAGATTGTGGCCGGATCTCTGCCGTACCCCATTATAGTTAATGGGGCTCGCGGGCTATCTGTCTGCATCCAGCAGTGCCAGATCCAGTGAATTCTCTGCTGGAACAGCCTGCCAGGATCACTAACGCAGATGTGAAAGTAGCCTCATACAGCGCCACATACCTCTTATATCCAGTGACGTCTCCTTTGATGTACAGTAGATGTTCTCTTTCTTCATCTTCTCCATTCAGACCAGACCACCGTGATAATTTCTTTCAGCCATCTCACGTCTCTGCAGAGTTTGACAGACATCTTAGTTTCCTACTTTTCCATCATCCTCCAATTAAAATCCCATCATGCACCCCGAATATTGAAGAGCTGTGCTCCCCAAAACTATACTGCAAAAAGAACTGTGCTAAGCTGATGCTGTGCCAGGGTGCCCCCACAGTAATGGTGCTCCCAAAGTCCCAACAATAGTAATTATTTATTTGCCAGAGTGCATTTAGTAGTAATAGTGCTCCTACAGTGCCGCCAACAGTAATTGTGTCCCACAAGTAATAATGCTCCCATAGTCCCCCAGTTGTAATAAAGTCCACCATAATGCCCCGATAGTAATAATTCTTGTGGCGAAACCAACCGCGCCACTGGGTTTTGGAGGGGACTGCTTGCTCGCCATGTATGCTTGTCCTGTTTGAGCGGTGATGCCCCAGATAGCTCTGCTATGGAGCCCATTCGTATAATGAAAGACTATGGGAAAGACTTTAGCTCCATGGCAATTGAACTGGATGTGTGTGGTCTGAGCGCCATTCAATAATGTGCGCTCAGACCTAAGCTATCTGGGGATATGTTGCATGTATATGTTTTATGTAGTAATTGTAACATTGTGTAATTTTATGTCCTTTTGCAACCATGTGCTCAATGGAGTCTGCCTCTATCCTTGGATATATTGAGCGCTCAGATCCAAGCCATCTGGGGATATGTTAAATGTCTGTGTGTACTGTAAAGGGTGGGACATTGTATATTGAATAGTGATGTCTGTCCTATTGTCCCCACGTGTGTATTGGCGATTTCCCTTTGTCCTGAGAGATAATTGAATGACTCCTCAATTGTCTCCAGGACAGAAGACATTGTGTATTCTCCTGCCTGTGATGATTACATTAACCTGTGTAGGGTAATTGTATCACAGGCAGAGGAAGAGATATGCTGGGGGTGTCTGTATTGTCCCATTGTGTGTGATTGGCTGCTGTATCCCCTGTGTCGCAGTCTTCCTTCTGGTCCCCTAGGGAGTGTCCACCAGGTGGGAGACCTGCATAAATACCGGGCAGGTAGCCCTCAATAAAAGTAAGAATTCCTGTTTAACCATTAATACGGAGCCTCGTCTCGTACTTGGGGGGAATTGCTACGTCAGAATGTTCTCTTGCCTGTTCCAGGAAAGGAGGACTTCGTATGGTTCCAGTTCGGTGGATTCCAGCGGTTGTGGGTTGCTGTGCTCTTCTCCAGGGGAATCGCCCGAACGGTATTAACCCTCACTATACCGGGTTATACTGTAACAATTCTCTTTATAATATGTGACAGTAGAACCCCCCCATAATGTGCACCAGTACAAAAAATTCCCTGTTGTGTGGCAGTAAAAAAAGAAATACCTCCTCTTAGTGCCCCCAGTAGAGCCAATGTCCCCAGAGTGCCCTCATGTGTTCCAATGACCCGTACTGTGTGCCTGTCACTACCAGAGTTTTGAGGAGTTCTCACAGCTCTGTTTCTCCGCCCCTGTGATGAGGTCTTTACTTTCATTTTCACTCCTTTCCCTCTTCCCAGCTGTTCCTTCTCTGATTGATTCCTCTTCCTTTAAATCACCCCTCTTCCTGTTTCACCTTGCGGGTTATATTTCTTATCTTGAGTTGTGTCAGCCGCTGGAGTATCTACACTGCTGTGGTCTCTATACACTGGACGTCTGTTTTGCTGAAGCAAGCAACATCGGATATTGTCTGCTGAGATTGGATCTGTCTTCACTGCTGCTGCAGCCCCTACAGATAAGTTTGCAGACATTGTTGGTTTTGTTTATTTGCTGACTGGATCCGAGGCGACCCCGGTTCCGTCCGTATACTGAGCAGGGAGCCGGTGGCCATGCCCCCCCCCTTTATCATAGGGGTTTTAGGTGTCACTCAGCCTTAGGTATGCGGGCATGCCTCGACCCACCATCAGGGTCTGGGCATGTGCATAGCAGCGCAGAGAGAGCTCTTAGGGTCTGACAGGGGTTACCTTTTATGCTCCCCTAGTTTGGCTCCGCTCAGTAGCTTGTGCACTGATTGTACTCCTGTTGTTTGCATATACCCGTGACATTATAACCCGCCATAACCGTCTTTTGACATGGATCCGCTTTCTGACCTGGTTGACCGCATGCATGGTCTTTCTTTGGAAGTAGCGGATCTCCGTCAATCTATGACTCAGCTTCAGACATCTAGCGTCCATGGAGTTTGTTGCGAGCCGAAGGTCTTACTTCCGGAGACGTTCTCCGGGGGCAGTGAGAATTTTGTTCGCTTCAGAGAGGCTTGCAAACTTCATTTCCGCTTGCTTCCCCATTCCTCTGGTGATGAGGAGCAGAGGGTCAGGATTGTCATCTCCCTGCTCAGGGGTAATGCTCAGACTTGGGCTTTTCCGCTGCCATCGGGGGCACTTCCCCTTCGATCGGTGGATGGATTTTTTGTGGCCCTCGGGCAGATATATGATGAGCCGGATCGTGTTGCTCTGGCTGAATCTAGCTTACGTTCTTTATGTCAGAACAAAATGTCTGCTGAGCTTTATTGTTCTGAATTTCGGAGATGGGTAGCTGATTCAGGTTGGAATGATGCTGCACTCCAGAGTCAGTTCTGTCATGGTCTCTCAGAGAGATTAAAAGATGCATTTGCTTTTCATGAGAGACCAACGTCCTTAGAGTCTGCCATGTCACTAGCGGTACGCCTGGACAGGCGCCTTAGAGAAAGAGAGGAGACTTCTCTTCCCTGCCATTTTCAGCCTAGGGGCAGTGGGGCGGACTCATTCAATGTGCAGGGGCCTCATCCTGCCTCGGTCCCCTCTGAGGAGGAGGCTATGCAGCTGGGTCGACTTGCCCCTAATAAATGAGGATTTAGTCCTCAGAGAATGATGTGTTTCTGTTGTGGGGGCATTGGTCATTTGGCAAATCTTTGCCCCTCTAGGAGATTCTTGAATTTTGCTGAGGGTGATAATAAAATAAAAACCTCAAAAGGTAAAAAAAAAAACTCAAGGTTTGCTCCATCTGCTACCCTGGGCAAAGTTGATGTGGGGATAGATGCTTTTCCCTTGGCCTGCACTTCCCGTTTTCTCCTATCTGCCAGGGTGGCGCTAAGGAGCAAAGTCATTTCTTCTGAAATTTTTGTTGATAGTGGAGCAGCCGTCAATCTTATTGACAATCAATTTGTAGCCATGCATGGTTTTCAGGTTTGCACATTAGAAAAGGATATACCTGTTTTTGCTATTGACTCTGCTCCACTCTCGCAAAGATCCCTAAAGGGCATAGTTCACAATATCTGATTGACTGTGGGTGATTCTCATGTGGAGGATATATCTTGTTTTGTCCTTAGCGGATTGCCTGCTCCTCTAGTCTTGGGGTTACCCTGGCTCACTAGACATAACCCCACTATTGATTGGCAAGCAAGGCAAATAATTGAATGGAGTGAGTTTTGTAGAGAGAATTGTCTCACGGCAACTTTTGCAGAGGTTACTACTAAGACTGTGCCATCATTTCTCTCTGATTTCTCGGACGTGTTTTCCGAGAGCGGTGTTCAGGAGCTACCTCCTCACCGGGAGTATGACTGTCCCATTAATCTCATTCCTGGCGCCAAGCTACCCAAGTTACGCCTGTACAATCTCTCCCAACCAGAAAGAATCGCTATGCGTACCTATATTTCTGAGAGTCTGGGTAAGGGGCATATCCGTCCCTCAAAATCACCTGTTGCCACTGTTTTTTTTTTGTTAAAAAAAAAGATGGCTCTTTAAGACCTTGCCTAGATTTTAGGGAGCTGAACCGTATCACAATTCGTGATCCCTATCCGCTTCCTCTCAACCCGGACCTCTTCAATCAAATTGTTGGAGCCAAGGTTTTTTCCAAATTAGATTTGAGAGGCGCATAAAACCTGGTCAGGGTCAGAGAGGGGGACGAATGGAAAACGGCCTTTAATACCCCTGAGGGGCATTTAGAGAATCTCGTTATGCTTTTTGGCTTGATGAATGCTCCGGCCGTCTTTCAGCATTTTGTTAACAGTATTTTCTGCCATTTAATGGGGAAATTTGTGTTGGTGTATCTTGATGATATTTTGATTTTTTCCCCTGATGTCAAGACCCATCAGGATCACCTTTGTCAGGTTTTGCGGATTCTGCGGGAAAATAAATTATACGCCAAGCTGGAGAATGTGGAGATGTGTTTTTATGGTATCGGAGATTCAATTTCTGGGTTTTCTCCTCTCTGCTTCTGGTTTTCGCATGGACCCGGAGAAGATCCGTGCTGTGCTTGAGTGGGAGCTTCCTGAGAATCAGAAGGCACTGATGCGCTTTCTGGGTTTTGCCAACTATTACAGAAAGTTCATTTTGAATTATTCCTCTGTTGTCAAGCCGCTCACTGATATGACAAAAAAGGGGGCAGATTTTTCCTCTTGGTCGGAGGAGGCGCTTACAGCTTTTTCTAAGATTAAAGAAAGTTTTGCGTCTGCCCCTATATAATGCCCTTACAGTGCTCTTGTCCCCCACTTCTCCATAGTGCCCCCTATAATGCGTGCCAGTA
The DNA here is from genome assembly GCA_033119425.1 of Bufotes viridis. Taxonomy (NCBI): domain Eukaryota; kingdom Metazoa; phylum Chordata; class Amphibia; order Anura; family Bufonidae; genus Bufotes; species Bufotes viridis. The sequence continues at coordinate 451,565,339 of CM065591.1, forward strand.
TATAGGGCCCTCAGTAGATGCTCCTATAGTGCTCCTTCCCCTCTTCTCCATAGTGCCCCCCCATGTTGTGCCAGTATATAAGGCCATCATAGTGCTTCCCCTCTTCTCCATAGTGCCCCCCCATGTTGTGCCAGTATATAGGGCCCCCATAGAGCTTCCCCTCTTCTCCATAGTGCCCCCATATTGTGCCAGTATATAGGGCCCCATAGTGCTTCCCCTCTTCTCCATAGTGCCCCCCCCATATTGTGCCAGTATATATGGCCCCATAGTGCTTTCTCTCTTCTCCTTAGTGTCCAGCCCCCCATATCGTGGCAGTATACAGGGCCCCATAGTGCCTCCCCATATTGTGCCAGTATATAAGGACCCATAGTGCCCCCCCCCCATATTGTGCCAGTATATATGGCCCCATAGGGCTTCCCCTCTTCTCCATAGTGCCGAACCCTCACCCCATATTGTGCCAGTATATAGGGCCCCCACCCCCCTTCTTGCCACAGTATACTATAAATAATAAAATAAAAAAAACTCACATACTTACCTTATGCTGCTGTCAGCTATGCAATGCAGGCCTCTTCCGGCCTGTGTCCCGCGCTGTACGGCTCAGGAGGCGTGATGACGTCATCGCACCACCTGCACCGGCCTATCAGAGGAACGGGCAAGGGAGATGCCTCTCCCCTGCTCTAGTCATCTGTATGGCTGTCCTGAGGACGGCGATACAGATGAATACAGAGACGAGCGCTTCTACAAAGGAAGCGGTCATCTCCACTTCTGCTGTCACATGAATAAAAAAAAAAACAGGGAGGTAAATTTCTAAAAATTATCTGTTAGATTGGTGACATTTTGCCAGTTTTGCCTTATACAAACCCCTGCTCTGCATAGGTGACAGGGATGTAAATTTCAAAAAATCATCTGTTACATTGGCGGGTGACATTTTGCCAGTTTTGCCATATACAAACCCCTGCTCTGCATAGGTGACAGGGAAGTAAATTTGGATAAATCATCTGTTACATTGGTGGGTGTAACGAATCAACGGGTGTGGACCCGCTGTGCCACTTACCGGTTTGGCTTTGGGCCAAACTTGGGAGCGGAGTCTAAGTGTCCCCCTGGTTTTCACCCTTTATCCTGCTCCAGGATGCAGAAGCTGGACTAAGCTGCAGGGGAGACACCAGGTCGCTACCGCAAGAGTGGTCCCGGTAAGTGGCAGCTGGCCGGGCAGTCCAGAAAGCCCTGATGCTAGCACCGGGGAACAGGCAATATAGCAGACAGCCGCAGGATAATGCTGAGCCGAACAAGCGGTATAGCAGACTTGTGCTGTGAGAACAGCAGAGCTGAGTTAGTCCAGGTGGAGCTGGTGAAACGATCTGCACAGCAGACAGAGGCGTGGTCGACAGTCCGGGTCTTTAACTTGAGAGCAGCGAGGTACAAGAGGATCAAGCAGAGACGAGGTCAGGATACAGGCAGAGGTCATATTACATTGGTGGGTGACATTTTGCCAGTTTTGCCGTATACAAACCCCTGCTCTGCATAGGTGACAGGGATGTAAATTTCTAAAAATGATCTGTTACATTGGTGGGTGATATTTTGCAAGTTTTGCCATATACAAACCCCTGCTCTGCATAGGTGACAAGGACGTAAATTTGTATATATCGTCTGTTACATTGGTGGGTGATATTTTGCTAGTTTTGCCATATACAAACCCCTGCTCTGCATAGGTGACAGGGAGGTAAATTTGTATATATCGTCTGTTACATTGGTGGGTGATATTTTGCTAGTTTTGCCATATACAAACCCCTGCTCTGCATAGGTGACAAGGAGGTAAATTTCTAAAAATCATCTGTTACATCGGTGGGTGACATTTTGCCAGTTTTACAATTCCCTGCTCTGCATAGGTGACAGGGACATAATTTTGTATAAATTGTCTGTTACATTGGTGGATGACATTTTGCCAGTTTTGCCTCATAAAAACCCCTGCTCTGCATAGGTGACAGGGAGATAAATTTCTAAAAATCATCTGTTACATTCTTGGGTGACATTAACCCAGTTTAGTCGTATACAAACACCTGCTCTGCATAGGTTACAGGGACGTAAATTTCAAAAAATCGTCTGTTACATTCTTGGGTGATATTAACCCAGTTTTGCCGTATAGAAACCCCTGCTCTGAATAGGTGACAGGGACGTAAATTTCTAAAAATTGTCTGTTCCATTGGTGGGTGACATTAACCCAGTTTTGCCGGTAAAAATCCCCTGCTCTGCATTGCTGACAGGGAACTAAATTTAGTAAAAACGTCTGTTACTTCGGTGGGTGACTGCAAAATATGAGGAGAGCATCAAATAAGGGACCTGGACCTGGTCGCGGTGCTGCTGGTGTTGGTGCGCGTAGACGACAAAGCCTTCAGCGTTATTCAGTAGGCCTGAATGCCCCTCTACGAATGGTGAGGCCAGAACAAGTACAGACGCTAGTAGATTGGGTGGCTGACAGTGCCTCCAGTATCTTCACATTGTCTACCACCCGCTCCACTGCTGAAAGCTCAGAGTTGGCACCTGCAGGCTATGGGCATCTATCTAGCACCTCACCCCTTGCAAATCAGCCAAGCAGTCTGAGCCCCAAGTCATGCAGCAATCTCTTATGATTTTTGATGAGTCTGCTGGCAGGGTTTCCCAGGGCCATCCACCTAACCCTGCCCCAGAAGTGGAAGAGATTGAGTGCACCGATGCCCAACCACCTATGTTTGAGGATGAGGACATGGGAAGACCACCACAGCACGTCTCTGGTGATGACGAAACACAGGTGCCAACTGCTGCGGCTTTCTGCAGTGTGCAAACCAACAAGGAGGGTAGGGGTGAAGACTGGGTGGAAGATGATGTGGAGGACGATGATGTCCTAGAGCCCACATGGAATCAAGGTCATGCGAGTGACCTGTGCAGTTCGGAGGGAGAGGTGGTGGTCGCACAGAGCCACCAGCACAGCAAAAGAGGGAGCAGGGTGCAAAAGAAGAGCGGCCGTCCCCTAGACAGTATGCTTGCTACTGCCCACCGCACCCAGGGACCGAGCACAACAAAGCCAGCTCCAAGGAGTTCCCTGGCATGGCAGTTCTTCAGACAACGTGCAGACGACAAGACAAGAGTGGTTTTCATGCTGTGCAATCAGAGCCTGAAGCGAGGCATAAACGTTCTAAACCTGAGCACAACCTGCATGACCAGGCATCTAAGTGCAAAGCACGAGCTGCAGTGGAGTAAACACCTCCAAAACCAAGAAAAGCCTCAGGCTCCTTCTGCTCCCTCTTCTGCTGCAGTCTTAGCCTCTTCATCCACCTCTGTAGTGACAATGGCACCGCCACCCCGCAAACAGAGGATGTGTCAGCAACACCATCATGTCTGTCACCTTCAACAAGCAGCACCCCAATGTCCCATGGCAGTGTTCAGCTGTCCATCTTCCAAACAATGGAGCGAAAAAGAAAGTACCCCCCTACCCACCCGCGATCCCTGGCCCTGAATGCCAGCATTTCAAAATTCCTGGCCTTTGAAATGCTGTCATTCCGTCTGATGGAGACAGAAAGTTTTAAAAACCTTATGTTGTTGGCTGTCCCACAGTACGTCATTCCCAGCCGCCACTACTTTTCCAGGCGAGCCATCCCTTACTTGCACAAAAAAGTGGGGGACAAAATCAGGTGTGCACTGAGCAACGCCATCTGTGGCAAGCTCCACATAACTACCGATACGTGGACCAGTAAGCACGGGCTGGGACGTTATATCTCCCTAACAGCACACTGGGTAAATGCAGTGGTGGCTGGGCCTGAGGCGGATAGCTGTTTGACGCATATCCTTCCACCACCGAGGATTGCAGGGCATTTCTGTTGCCTCCTCCTCCTACTCCTCTTCCACCTCTAACACCTCCTCATCCAGTCAGCGTAACACCTTCACCACCAACTTCAGCACAGCCAGGGGAAAACGACAGCAGGCAGTTTTGAAACTCATCTGTTTGGGGGACAAACCCCACACCATGCAGGAGCTGTGGACGGGCATGGAACTACAGACCGATGAATGGTTGGTGCCACTAAACCTCAAGCCCGGCCTGGTGGAGTGTGATAATGGGCGAAATCTCGTAGCAGCTCTGGGCCTAGCCGGTTTGGTGGTGCAGAAATTCCTGTAAAACTACCCCGATATGTCAGAGCTGCTGCAGAAAGTGCGGGCCGTCTGTGCGTGCTTTTGGCGTTCTCACCCTGCTGCTGCTCGCCTGTCTGCGCTGAAGCGTAACTTCGACCTTTCCGCTCACCACCTCATATGCGACGTACCCACAAGGTGGAACTCCATTTTCACATGCTTGAGAGACTGGGTTAGCAGCAGCAGGCGATAGTGGAGTTTCAGCTGCAGCACGTATGGGTAAGTCGCTCTGCGGAACAGCACCACTTCACCGCCACTGAGTGGGCCTCTATGCGAGACCTGTGTGCCTTGTTGCGCTATTTCGACTACTCCATCAACATGGCCAGTGCCGATGACGCCGTTCTCAGCAATACTATGCCACTATGTCTCCTTGAAAAACCGCGTCGGGCGATGATGGAAGAGGATGTGGCACATGAGGAAGAGGAGGAGGAAGAGGGATCATTTCAACGGTTATCAGGCCAGTTATTCACAAGTTGCTCAGAGGGTGGGTTCCTGCACCAACATAGACCAGGTACACAATTGTCCAACCAGGGCACAGTTCTGGAGGAGGATGAGGATGAAGGGGAGGATGAGGAGGAACCGTGTTAACAGCAGGGTGGCACCCAAAGCTGCTAAGGGCCATCACTGCAGCGTGGCTGGGGGGATACCAAGGACACAGACGATACACCTCCCACAGAGGACAGCTTGTCGTTGCCTCTGGGCAGCCTGACACACATGAGCGACTACATGCTGCAGTGCCTGCGCAACGACCGCCGAGTTGCCCACATTTTAACTTGTGCTGATTACTGGATGGCCACCCTGCTGGATCCCCGTTACAAGGACAATGTGCCGTCCTTAACTCCCTCACTGGAGCATAATCGGAAGATGCGCGAGTACAAGCGCACGCTGGTAGACGCGCTGCTGATGGCATTCCCACCTGACACCAGGGGCCTCAGTGGAAGCACAAGGCGAAGGCAGAGGAGAAGGAAGAGGTCGCCAATGCAGCCGGGGCACCGCCAGCACCTCAGAAGGCAGGGTTAGCAGGGCCATTTTTACTTTTTTTTGCTATTAATCAAAAATGACCGAAATTTTTGCAAAAAAATGACATTTTTCACTTTCTGTTGTAAATTTTTTTTTTTAACTACATTTCTATATAAATTTTTCTCTAAATTTATTGTTCTACGTGTCTTTGATAAAAAAAAAAAAAAATCCAATAAGTGTATATTTATTGGTTTGGGTAAAAATTATAGCGTTTACAAACTATGGTGCAAAAAAGTGAATTTCCGCATTTTGAAGCAGCTCTGACTTTCTGAGCACCTGTCATGTTTCTTCAGGTGCTAGAATGCCAGGATAGTATAAATACCCCCAAATGACACAATTTTAGAAAGACTACACCCCAAAGTATTCGCGGAGGGGCATGATGAGTTCATGTATCATTTCATTTTTTTTTCACAAGTTAGCGGAAAATGACACTTTCTGAGGAAAAAAAAATAATAATAAAGTTTCCATTTCTGCTAACTTCTGGCAAAAAAATAATAAAAATCTCCCACGGACTCCCTATGCCCCTCAGTGAATACCTTGGGGTGTCTACTTTCCGAAATGGGGTCATTTATGGGGTGTGTTTACTGTTCTGACATTTTGGGCGGGGCTAAATTGTGAGCATCCCTGTAAAACCTAAAGGTACTCGTTGGAATTTGGGCCCCATTGCGCACCCAGGCTGCAAAAAAGTGTCACTCATGTGGTATCGCCGTACTCAGGAGAAGTAGGGCAATGTGTTTTGGGGTGTATTTTTACATATACCCATGTTGGGTGAGAGAAATATCTCTGTAAATGACAACTTTGTATAAATTTTTTTAAAAAGTTGTTATTTACAGAGACATTTCTCACATCCAGCATGGGTATATGTAAAAATACACCCCAAAACACATTGCCCTACTTCTCCTGAGTACGGCGATACCACATGTGTGACACTTTTTTGCAGCCTGGATGCTCAAAGGGGCCCAAATTCCAATGAGTACCGTACCTTTTTTTTTTTACAAAGTTTCATATTCCACTAACTTGTGACAAAAAATAAAATTTTACATGAACTCACCATACCCCTCACGGAATACCTTGGGGTGTCTTCTTTCTAAAATGGGGTCACATGTGAGGTGTTTGCACTGCCCTGGCATTTGAGGGTCTCCGCAATCATTACACGTATGGCCAGCATTAGGCATTTCTGCTATTCACCTTATATTGAGCATACGGGTAATAAGATCTTTATTTTCCGTTCAGCCTCTGGGCTGAAAAAAAAAAAATGAACGGCACAGATTTTTTTATTCGCATCGATCAATGTGGATGAAAAAATCTCTGCCAAAATCAGTGACTGCGGTGCGGTGGGCTGGGCGCTAACTTCCTAACAAGTAGCTAACTAACTGGCGGTGATAAGAGACACTTAGGCCCCATTCACACGTCCGTAATTCTGTTTGCAGAATGGAATTGCGGACCCATTCATTTCTATGGGGATATACTTTGTCCCGCTCGGATCTGGAATTGCGGATCCGCACTTCCGGGTCTGCACTTCCGTTCCGCAAAAATATAGAACATGTCCTATTCTTGTCCGCAATTGCGGACAAGAAAAGGCATTTTCTATATAGTTCTGGCAATGTGCGGATCTACAAAATGCGGAAAGCACATTGCCGGTGTCCGCGTTTTGCGGATCCGCAAAACACATATGGACATGTGAATGGAGCCTTACAGGGGGGTGATCAGTGACAAGGGGGGGGTGTAGTATGGTGCTTGGTGCTACTTTACAGTTACCTGGTCCTCTGGTGGTCAATCCCAGCAAATGGGTAGCAGGTATATCAGACGCTGTTAACAAAACAGCGTCTGATATACCTCTTTGATGCGATGTATTTCACATCTACAGCCTGCCAGCGATTGATCATCGCTGGCAGGCTGCAGTATAACTTCCGATCTTTCAGCTGCTGTGAACGCGCGCGAGATGACGCGTCAAGGAGGAACAAACCTGACGCCGCCTGGACGCATCCGTGCGTTAGGCGGTCGGCAGGCGGTTAAAATGAACCAGGCATGGATCCCGTAGGACTTGTCTGTACCTTGTGCAGAATAGACATTTATACCGGCCTCAACCATCCATTCTTGTACTCAAGTGCACTTACTCTTTGTTTTATTTTTTTATATGTCCCAATATTTTGTAGGCTACCCCAATTAAAAAAACAAAACAAAAAAAAAACCACTGTTGGCTACCTCCTCCACCCTCGCTTCCACCTACACCGCCACGTTCACCGCCTGCTTAACCTCCTACTCCACATCCACCTCCTAGTTCAAGATTGTTATTTTTTATTTATTTCATTTTAAGTTATTTCCCTATCCACATTTGTTTGCAGAGCACTTGCCATCCTCTAGCCCTTTCCATTACATTTTTAGAGCCATTTTAGTGCCCAAAAGTTCGGGTCCCAATTGACTTCCAGGTGTTCGCTCAACTCTGACACTCCATGACACAACATCTCATCAGTGCCACTCCTATTCTCTGCACTGACTCCTCAGGGGCTCGTCGCACTTGAAATATAAAAGTTGCATATGACTACTGAGACTGTGTCTACTATTATTTTTTAACTTGTTACATTAGAAGAGATGAATTCTATAATAAAGCAAAGAGCAAAATAGAGAAAATACAAACTCAGTAAATATTTAATCCTGTTTTCTGTGTTGAGTGATTCTGCTCAGTAGATTCAGGGCACATCCAAACTGAATTTATCGTCTCATCACATAATTAAACATGCAAAAATACAAATATGTGATTAAAAAGAGATGGAAAATTCCCAGAGTTCTGGAGGGAGAATGCTGGGTAACTGTTCTTTTATGGTGATGCAAAGTCCACAGGGTAATTTGGAGGTGGAAAATCATGTAGACCCTAAAGTCTGTTTAATTTGCTGATGTGTATTTGTCTTAGTATCACATATGAAAGCACAGCGATTTATTGATTTTCCCATTATACCAATACTGCTAGTTCGGAGGGTATTCATGACTGCGTTCCATGTTCACTTTGTTTTTTCCAATGAGCAAAATTATATGTTATTTATAATTATATTTTGTTCAATGTATAAATTATGCACAAAATGTTGTAATTCCTTTTTAATAATTAATACTAAATATTGAGAAAAGAAACAAAACCTATCTCAAAATGTAATAAAATACTATTAGAAGTCTGTGTTCTGAGTGAATGTCTCCCTAATACAATTTGCAGAATTATAAGCTTGATATGTCATTATTAGTGATGAGCGAGCATGTTCGGCCGAATATGTGTTCGGCTCGAGCATCGCTATGTCGGCACATGGCAGTACTCGATCGAGTACCACATGTGCTCGAGCGCAATGCGCGAGTCTCCGCCCCGCAAGTTTTGCGGATTTTAAGCAGCCAATAAAGGTGCAGGTAAGTACTGCCCTCACTGTAATGCCAGTATCCATGTTGGCTGCTGGCATTACAGTGATTGATTGGCCGCAACGCGTCATCGGGTGCTATATAGCTGACGATGACACATGTTCGGCTCAGACGTAGATAGGGAGAGCAGAGCGTAGGAAGGGAAAGACAGTGTAGGGAGTGATTTTCACAGTTTTTATTCTGAGAAAGCTTTTCCAAGACCCAAAAGTCCTTTTAAGGACTACTGTGTGTGTGTGTGTGTGTTTTAGAGCAGCAATTTATTTACCTCCTACAGTCTTAGGGACAGTGCTTTGGAAGGGACAGATAGTGTAGGGAGAGACATTTGCTGTTTTTACTACCAAAAGCTTTTCAAAAACCACAAAGTCCTTCAAGGAACACTGTGTGTGTTTGACAGCAGCAAGATATTTTTATTTTATACCTATTAGTGACATATACTGTACATCATCCGCAGACTGTGTCTTTAATAATCTGGGCCACATCTAGTGTCCATAATCTGTGGCGTTTTGTAACCAATACTGTAGAACATCTGCAAACAGTGTCTGTATTACAAATTCCAATAATCTGGGCCACATTTAGAGTCCATAATCTGTGGTGTTCTGTAACCAATACTGTACATCTGCAAACAGTGTCTGTATTACAAATTCCAATAATCTGGGCCACATCTAGTGTCCATATTCTGTGGGTTTCTGTGACATATACTGTCCTGCGTCCGAAAACAGTGTCTGTAGTGAAAATTTTAATAATCTGGGCCTAATGTAGTGTCCATACCGTGTGTCTTTCTGTGACAAATTCTACATCAGAAAACAGCGTCTGTAGCGCAAATTTAAATAATTTGTGCCACATGTAGTGTGTGTGCATTTAATACATATCACTGACATATACTGTCTGTAGACGGTGTATGCTAGTCTGTGACATTATCAGGGCTACATCTCTTGTGTAATATGTGCGCATCCTAAATACCTTTTTTAATTTATTGGCACATACACTTACAAATCCTATGCTACTGTACGTGTGACATACTTTTAATCATATATATCATTTAGTATTAAGAAGGCGGCCAGTAAGGGACGTGGAAATGGCCATGATGCTGATGGTGCATGCAGAGGCCGTGGCCCTGGGTGCGATGAAACTGAATAAAAGAATGTAACTGAGGGCCTCCAGGTGCACTAACCCTCAAAAAAATTGTTTGGCAGCACATTCCAGTCAGCTGACCCTCTAAAACATCATTTGCGAGTGCCTTCAGGTTAGCTGACCCTCAAAAACATCATTTGCGAGTGCCTTCAGGGTAGTTGACTCTCTACAACATTATTTGCGAGTGCCTTCAGGGCAGCTAACCCTGTAAAACCTTATTTCTGGGGGCCTGCAGCGGAGCTGACCCTCTAAAACATTATATCTGAGGGCCTGCAGGTGAGCTGACCCTCTAAAACATTATATGTGAGGGCCTGCAGGTGAGCTGACCCTGTAAAATATTATATGTGAGGGCCTACAGGTGAGCTGACCCTCTAAAACATTATATGTGAGGGCCTGCAGGTGAGCTGACCCTGTTAACCATCATATGTGAAGGCCTGCAGGTGAGCTGACCCTCTAAAAAATTATGAGTGAGGGCAGCCTAAAAAGCATGTTGATGTGATGGAGGAGGAGTAGAGAAGTCAGGGCCTTGTTTATTTTGATGAGTCGACCTGTCAGCATTTTCAGTTGAGAGACGGATGCGCTTATCAGTTATTATGCCCCCAGCAATACTAAATATCCGCTCTGACAAAATGCTGGCGGCAGGGCAGGCTAGCACCTCTGAGGCGTAGAGTGGCAGTTTGTGCCACGTGTTCAGCTTGGACACCCAATAGTTGTAAGGCACAGACGGATCACTGAGGACGGTGACACGGTCTGATATGTACTCCTTCACCATCTTCCAAAATTTTTCCCGCTTTGTGACACTAGGCCGCGCATCAGGGTGAGGGTGCTGGCGAGGTGTCATGAATAGTGATGAGCGGCAGGGTCAATATTCGAATTTGCGATATATATTCATAAGAATATTCGTCATATATTTGCGAATATTCGTATTCGAGATTATTCTATTGATTGCGAAAAATGGGAAATGTAATATTCGCGTAATGCGAATATCCTGAAACACGAATTTACAGCACTATAGAATATAGTGCTATATCTTATTTTTTTAGAATATTCGTCATTTTTTCCAATTTAATGTGAACAGTCTTTGGCCCAAAAGCAACTTAAGCAGGGAGGAATTATGACTTGAGATGGAAAAAAATAAAAAATATTCTAAAAAACGAAAATATAGCACTATATTCTATAGTGCTATATATTCCGGTGTTAGAATATTCGCATTATTCGAATATTACATTGACGACTTTTCGCATAAGAGAAAAAAAATGTAAAACATTAAGAATATTCTAATTCACTATCATGAAACTGTTCCAGGCCTTGGAGAGTGTTGTCCTGCCTCTGTTGGAACTGCTGTGTGTTCCCCTCATCTCCCCTCCTGGGTTGCACAAGGAACTACGTACTCTGCCGCCAGAGTCAGCTGTAAATTTATCCACAATGGCATTCTGTTCTGTTATTATTATGGTTTGTGATTGTATTAATGTTGGTATTATTATTGTAATTATGGTTCATAGTTGTAAAATATGTTTTTGTTATTTGGTTATTGATGAGTTCATTAACAGGCCATGCCATAGGTTTACCTCCAATCTCGCGTGTTATGTTTTTAGTTATATTAATGTATGAGTTTAGGATGTTTGTTCTGCATGGGACATATATGCTGTATGATTGCCATGTGTGTGAGCTTGCCAAGCTCCAAAGCTGTCAACAAGTTACGGCCATTATCAGACACAACAACCAACCATGCCTGGTTGTAGGTTGAGTGGCGAGAGCCACAGCTCAGTCTGGTCCCTTATACCCTGCCACAGCTCTGCAGTGGTGTGCTGTTTGTCACCTAAGAAAATGAGTTTCAGCACGGCCTGTTGCCGCTTCCCCACTGCCGTACTACACTGCTTCCAGCTATTGACTAATGGCTGACTGGTGCTGCAAGATGAGAATTCAGAGGTGGAAGTAGAGTAGGAGTAGAAGAAGGGGGGTTTGCTGCAACTAATGTAGGTGGGGGTAAAAATCCTGATGGAATGGGGCCCGCAATCCTTGGCGTTGGTAGCACCTTTGCCATCCCAGGGTACGACTAGCTACCGGCCTCCACAAGGTTCACCCAGTGTGCCGTCACGGAAATGTAGCATCCCTGGCCAAAAGCACTTATCCCTGTGTCAGTCGTTAAGTGGACCTTCCCAATAACTGTGTTGGTCAGGGCATGGGTGATGTTACCGGACACAATTGCTGGTGTAATGTGGGGACGGCACACCGAGAAAAATAGTGGCTGCTGGAGACTGAGTAATGAGAGCTGTCCGCCGCCATAAGG